>CAJRST010041110.1:19061750-19081015 GCA_907169785.1 Menidia menidia | reverse complement strand
TGCCATCCTGCCCCTAAGGAGGAGCCATGGTCACCATGGAATTCTGGACCTGTGTTCTTAGAACCTTCTTAGAACCATTTCAGAAAGTTAGTAACTTTTCCTAAAAGCCATGTAGTAGGAGTCTTAACTTAAAGACAATTATTGAGGACCAATCACAGAGCAACTCTTAGTGAAAAAAAGAAATAAACTCATCAAGGGAAGGACATGGGATTTAGACGGTCGCCATGTGTCAAACATGTTTTTGACAACGGTGATTATGTTTGAAAAAGTAAAAACACACCCAAACATTTGAGTAAAAACTCTCCTAAAGAGGTTAGATTTTGCTTGCTGAAATTAGGGGTGTATTTCCCTGTAATCTGTCCCACCCAGAGAAAGATGGAGACCATTGTGGCCAGGTTAGCATGGAAACAACACATTAGGATCACATTTGGTCTCATCCTTTTTGGGGAAAAGAAATTAGTAGTTTTGGCTTTTACATTTAAAAACCTAAAAGTATTTGCACTGGTTCAGTAAATGATGATGATTTAGCAGACCAGTGATGTTTATCTAAGTGGGTTGAAAGAACATTTTTAGGGCAGAAAAAGGTTTCTCAAGCGATTTTAAATTAAATGATATATTAAAGATGTATGATAACAACACATATTGAGCAATTATCATTATTTCTTCCACTTTTTGGGATATTTTCTTCAATTAATCCAATGTTTAAAAGTATGAAACTGAGAAAATCTCTCCTTTCTGGTCTGATCATGAGAGAACTTTGAACTTCAGAAGGCTAGTTAAACACATAATAAGGACTAAAGTTATTTAAATCACTCACACCTGATATTTTCCATTTTGTAAGTTCGTTGTTCCTCTGGTTTCTGACCTGGAGTTGGATCCTACAACCTGTGACAGATACTAGATAAATACAATTGTTAAAAAAATAAACATACTTCCTAAAAACCATGTCTCACTGACTCCCTGCTTTGATTTGACTTAAAATGGCGGTACTGGTTTGTTAACCGTGAAGCTTAGAAAAAGCTCATGATTACAACAATTGCATATGGTGAATCTCATACTAAATAAAGTTTTGTTCTAAATGTTCATAGTTTTGCCTTTTATTTTGGCCAACCACTTTTTTTTAAAAACATATCGAAAACACAGAATCTCCTTGCCCTTTTGTACAAGTTGTAACGAGAGAGGAAATGGGAATAACACTTTATGAACTGTACAAAGAGGGGCTGTTTATTCCTGCTGTTTATATCGGGGACCATTTCCAAACAAATCCCGCTGCATCACGGTGTGATGGGAAGTCTTTGTTATTGGCTCTGTCCCCGGGGGTCTGCTCCAGGTCAATTAAAACCATCTAGGGCTGGAAACGGCCAGCATTTCTTGAAGTCTCCTGAGAACACTGATGGCTTCTTGTTTGGTTGGGAAAGACCTCTATATATCAACAACATGGAGCTCTCACAAAAGGAACTTCCTGACGTGGGACTTTTAGTGCCCTAAGAAGAGGTAAACAGCATGTATTTGGGATTTGTCTGTGTCACACAGTTTATTTGATCATTTATAGATACATTTATCTTATAATTACATTAAATTACTTGAAATTGAACCTCTTCAAAAGGCAACAGAAAGCATCTACTCGGCCCTACAGTGTGATTTGTGCTGGTAATGTGTCTTTACTCCAAATGGCACTCTAACCCTTGTGTGGTGTTCGGGTCTGTGGGACCCGTTTTCATTTTTTACTAAAGGAAAAATGATACAATGAATTCATTTTTCAAACTGAGACTCACTGGCTTTGGCTCATTTTCTGTCAAGAACATATATCAGAATTCATATTTAATGCCCACACACCGTACACCCCCCCCCTACACATTTCTATTACATATAAGATGTTCGGGTCCACTGGACCCGGGGCTAAAAGAAGTGTGGAAATGTATGTTCTGTGAACCACACACAGACACGCACACGCACTCACAATGTTGCAACCCTTGTGTGGGAACTGCAGGTGCACAAAAACAGAAGAAACAGTTCCCACACATTGTTTGTCTGCTCTAATTTTCTCACACATTTCACCCTCTGTCTATCTGCTAAAAATTGGGGACGGGACCACACTGGAACAGCTTTGCTAGATTGGTTTCTTATAACCGATCAAGATGGCCAAAAGGTTCTCTGCCCAGAGGGCCCTGGATTTGATTTAGGATGAGAGAGAGAGAAGTTAAGATAAGGTAAACACCTGTTCAGTGTTTTCATATAAAAGTGATTTTGAGGGATTAAAAGTGCAACAAAATGCAACGGGTCCGTCAGACCCACGAACACTGGCTGAGTAACAACAATATGAACACCACACAAGGGTTAAAACACATAAGAAATAGTAAACATGTAGAAGAATTCTTCAGAGATGGCAAAAACAGTGGGGTCGCCTCTTGAAAATCGGGATGTTGCATTCAGAGACATGAGAAAAAGCAGCGGGGCGTCGCGTGATAACTTCTGACAGCGGCTCCATTACGGGCCTGAGGGGATGGAGAGAGACACGGAAAGCATGCGGTTCAAACAAAGGGACAGGGGAAAGCACATGTGGAAATCAGTGAATATCTAAAAAAAAAAGCTGTAGGATAGCTTTGGGAGGTCATAAAAAAGCCGTCAGGTTCCCGGGAGATTTCTTTGTCGTCAATAAAACCGAAACCAGACGCTCCTTTTATGAACATTGACACTATTCAAACTACCAAATTACCACACGCTAAACCACACACATACATCTTGTATGTCCTTGTATTTGCTGGTTTTCTTACTGACCATTAGACCGTCCAGGTGAGTCTGTGTCCTGAATCTTCTGGTGTCATCCTGCGTCCACCTCTGGGATCCCACCGGTCACCGTCCAGCCTCCTAGAGGCCAGAATATGAATGAAAGGAGGTGGACAAAGAAAAAATGCTGGTCAGCACTGCTCACTGGTCAATGCAGGGGTCATAGGAATCAGGAGGTTCTTTAGTAGGTTCTGAGCCAGTATTAAAAAGTTGTTGGATTTGGAAAATTATTCACCGTATTGTCATTTTTTACATAGCATAAGTTTCTAAGAATTACTATGGCAACATCAATTTGGATGTATCACTCATTCTACTTTTAAGTTCCTCAAATGTTGTGTGTTCAAATGTCATGGTTCTCTTTATTCAAAGTAAAATATTCAAATTTAAAGATATTGTTTATACAAAAATACTGGAAACAATGTATAAAGCATTGAATAAAAGTCTTCCTTCTGGTATTCAGAAATGATTTAAGTTAAGAGAAAATAAATATAATTTGCGAGGTTTTTTTATATTTGAATGTGCAAAAGAGAAAAGTCAGATAAAGTCTAGATGTGTTTCAGTTATTGGTGTGAAACTGTGGAATGAATTGGATGATGAATTTAAGTTATGTCCTTTCTTGGTGAACTTTAAAAGAGCTTTAAAATGTAAAATGATAAAATCTTACGTTCTTATGTAGATCTATATATGTACTATGTACTTGAATCTGAATTTGAAGAAATCCTCGTAGGTTTTAAGGTAAAAAATAGGGTAGGAAAGAATAAGCTTTGCTTCGGCCTATTCCTTTTTTGGTAAACTGTGGGTTTGTCTATTGTTCTTTTCTTCTTTTCTTTTTTTCTTTTGTTGTTTCTTGTGTTTAATGTGGACAATTTACCAAAATAAAGTGATTGATTGATTGATTGATGGTAACACAACCATCACATGTAAGATCCAAAAGTGCTGGGACCATGGTATTTAATATCAACTTATAGTAGGAAATGTTGCTGATATTCCTACTTTTATATATTTTCAATCATAGTTTGATTACTAGTTGCTGAACAGCTTTGAGAATAAAGTGGTTTTTCATGTGAAACAACAAGTTTCTTCTGTTTTTTTCTAAGCCCTGCTTTGTCCACACATTATGATTGCTGTACACAGAAATATGTCACAAACATACGTATGATATGCATTTGATTTTGAAAGGCATGAAAATAATGAACCAGTCCCATCCACTCACATTATGTGGGTAACAATGATCTGTCACTGTGGAGCTAAGGTTCTGCTTTTATTTTGCATGTTTGCATGGATAATTTGATTATCTAATTGTAAATGATGCTGTTTGCATCTCATCATTTTCTAATTAAAATCAGGGGAAAGACACAGTATATCCATGCCAAGTAATTGTGTACCAAAATGCTTCAGTGCATTTAATCTTTCATTTATTAATGATGATTACATTAGAATAATGTGATAATGAACATACTCCATAGATGTATTAAAATAAGGGCAGCCGGGGGCAGTTTAATGACCACTAATTGGTGGTTCAGATATCTCCTATCATGAAGACCTTGGAGAGGCTTCTTGTCCATGAGACAGCAGGTTACGAAGATTTTTACACATTCGATAAATTGTTCAAATACGATTAGAGGCACAATTTTACCATTAATGTTCTTATCTTTTATTGTTTCAAGAGGTCAGAGGAGCAAGTGGCCGAGCTTTAACTGTGATTGCTACGTCCAGTCGTTCACTCATTGTATCTTGTAAATATCTTAACTGTGACTTTAGGGACGTCTTAACGTAGCCCTAGCAACAAAGAATGTCTAAATTGTGAAGTATTAAAAAACACAAAGCAAAACCAGAATTATTGAAAAAGTCTCCATGGACAAAATCTAACCAACAGCCTGTGATTTAGATGTTCTTTTAGGCCACAAAAGGCCATGATGGCACACATATGTAAAGTCAAAAGGTGTTTAATTACTGTGTCATCACCAGTGTTGGGTAAGTTACTTTAAAAATGTAATCCGTTACAGTTACAAGTTACCTGGTTTAAAATGTAATTGTAGTGTAACTTTTTTGATTACTTTTAAAAAGTAATGTAACTAATTACTTTTGATTACTTTTTGATTACTTTAAGGTTTTAATGAGTATTAAACCATGATTAATTTTAGCATGTTATTATTAGCTATTGGCCGCAGCTAGCAGTTCAAGGCTAACGTCTTGTTAATGATCATAAACAACGTAAATAAATACATAAATAAATCGAAGCGACGGCAGGTCAGTCGTATCCGGATACAACATTTTAGTATCTATACTTTTTTAAGTATCGATACTTTTCACAACCCTAGTCTGAAATGTAGGACATGTCCGGGAAAAAGAGGAGTTGGGTAGGCTAGGCTAGGCTAGGCTAGGCTAGGTCATAGACATCGATAAACGTTTGTCATGCATCAACTATTAATAAATCAAATATTAGTAAATCAATACGCTTCGTCTATCAGTGAGTCGCATATTTTGCAAAGGTTTCTCTTTATATTTTGTAAAAAATGTAACTAAATTTGTAATTGTTAATATTTTCGGAAGTAACTGTAACTCAATTACATATTTTCTCACTGTAACTGTAACGAATTACAGTTACTCTTTTTTTGTAATTAAATTACGTAACGTCGTTACATGTAATCCGTTACTCCCCAACACTGGTCATCACAAATGTCTACTGCTGGAGAAAAAAGAAGCAAATGATTGGCAAACAACACAAAAGAAAGGTAAACACATGTAACACAGATACGTTTTTTTTTTAAGTGTCCTTGTCCTATTCTGTGTATTTATCTTATTATTACTATCTATCTATCTATCTATCTATCTATCTATCTATCTATCTATCTATCTATCTATCTATCTATCTAATAAGCAGTATGGCCAATTCAGTTTTAGCGGCCTAAAACATTAAGACTAAATGAATCAGCACTCCAAATTAAATTTAATTATATGAAACAAAAGTGAAAGAAACATGTATCCATCCCGCTATTTTCGGTGTAAACTTGGTCCCAGTGGGGTTGTGTGGGACCTGGAGCCTTTCCCACCTGTCATTGGGCGGGAGATGGGATACATACAACCCTGGACAGGTTGCCAGTCCATCACAGCTCCACACAGAGCAGAGAGACAAGATAACCATGCACACTCTCCCACTCCTGGTTTGGAGACACCAATTTACCTAACTCGCATATTTATATGACCGCTCCTTTGCAGTGGCAGGTCCTAAACTGTGGAACTCTCTGCTCACTGAGTTACGTTCCTTTACTGACCTGCCACTGTTCAAAGCTCAACTCAAAACGTATTTGTTCAGGATGGCTTTCTGCACGTAGGGTCTCTGTATACTTGGTTCTGTCACCGTTGTGTTTGTCTTTGTGTATTATTTTGTATTGTTCGATAGTTTGATCCGTTTTTTATTCTGTAAAGCACTTTGATCAGCTCCAGTTGTTGTAAAGTGCTATATAAATAAATATTGATTGATTGATTGATTGATTGATTGATTGATTGGTTGATTGGTTGATTGGTTGATCGATTGATTGATTGATTATTTTTGGACATTAGGAGGAGGCTGGATACCTGAGGAGAATCCATACATACAGGGAGAACATTTCTCCACACAGAAAGCTTCCAGCTTGAATTCAAACCAGGAATAAAGGAGAAAATAATCTATTATTATCAAAGATACAGATCTTCTCTTTTCAGATGAGAGTGAATCATTTAAGCAGATAGATGATGGCCTCTTCAACACCAGTTCCAAAAATATAAGGGATTTCTTTTTTGGGCTCCTCCAAAGTGTTCATTTATCCACTTAGACGAGCCAGTAAAAGTCCCTCCTGGACTTAAATAATTGGGACTAATGAGGTGATTTGCAGTACTTGGACAAGGAAGAATTTCCTCCACAACACTCATTATCATAACCTATCAACTATAACATAATTAAAAGTGTTACGCTAACTCAAGCCTTAGGAAAATAATCAAACACTTTCTGGTTGCTCATTATTTGTGGACTGAACAACATAGCATTAGGGTAGACCAATCCCAATGCCTGTATGAGATAGATGCAACCAAGAAAACAAGTAGCGTCCAGAGTGAGGCTGAAGGGATTTTCCACCTGAAAAAGCAACCGTGCTCATCCACACTCCCTCTCTGGGCATGTGTCGCAGGCAGGTGGCGAGGCAAATGTCAGTGATGACTGTGTCTGTGTGTGTGCATGTCAATGGAAAGGAGAGGATTTCTGTTTGAAAAGGGCATGTTTTAAAGGGCAGGGGTAAAACCTTAACTTCTGGACACTCTGTCAAGTAGATCCAATAGTTTGTCCACCGACAAGCATGATAGCACAACCTGGCAACCTTACAGGTTTGGTAAAAGACAAATTACTGGATGATATAAACGAAGTATTACAGACGAGGGAATGAATATGTGATAAGCTTTCCTTGGACATTGTGTGAATAAAAAAGCTTGGGTAATCTGAATATTGGCCCCAACGCTGGGTTATGAAAACAAAATCAAGTAACAGGTGTAAGTTAAAATGGATGTCCTCCAACTATTACCTCACCAGGGGTAAATGTTGGCCGGGCAAATCCAAAGCAAAAACCCATTGAAAACCCATATACACCATTTGGGTTTTCCATGGGTTGTCCCACGTGGGGCTGGTACTAGATCTGTCCCTTTGGGACCCCATGTCAGTTTTATTGGGCAGCCTGTAGAAGGTCTTGCCCAAAAGAATACCACATCCTAGATATACTGATGGACACCTTGTAATTGTAGAGCTGTCTGGTCAGTTATCTGTGGCCATCCATAGCTGGTTGGATAGAAATGAACCAACCGGAATTGCCAATATGAGGGAATTAATGTTGGACACCTTTCAATCACCACTTACATTCACAAAAAACGTTTCAAATTTTGATAAAGTGTGTAATTTGTTCTTTGGATTTTCAGTGGAAAGTCAAAATGTATCGACCGACTGTACCACAGGTATTTTGAGAATACATAACACCTCGGATCACATCTGGACAACGGACTGAACAGAGGCCATTCACATGGAGGGCCAGAGTCGACTCCATTCCCAGCAAGGGCAGCAAATGCAAACAGGATCACCAGGAAATTAGCACGTTTGGGTAATTTAGCCACCAGACAGCTCTGGGGTGTGGCTCCGGGTGTCCCTCTGTGAAAAATGCTGGATCTATATTGGACAAATTATGCAAATTTACTAGAAAACATGTGTGCAAATGATGGTGAAGTGCTTTTTTTAATGCATAGTAAAATAAAAAGCAGAGAAAAATGTAAATTTCTTTTTCACTTTAAACCTCTAGTGACAATATTGACTGTTAACCTCTAAATGACACAAAAGGCTCAGCAGATAGAAAATAGGATTTTATAGTACTACTGTAGTAGAACTAAATAGAAAAGTTTAGTAGAAACTACTTCTGAAAGTTACTTGAGTAAGGGTAAGTAAGTAATGTGGTTATTTGCACAACAAAGATTCCCGTTAGTATATTGACTGCCAAAGACGTCTATAGAGGTCTTTTATGTTTTTCAACGAGAGTGGCTGGGGGACGATCTGCTAAAGCTTGTCCGTAAATATGGGCTTCTAGACAGAGTATGTAGTAACAAATTTACCCTCTAGGGGGCAGTGCCACTTTTGATGGGAGATGAGAATAGACTGTAGGCAAATAAGAAAAAGGTAATGGTTCGCTATGAGAGAACATGTCGCTGGTGAGACGCAAGTCCAGGAAGAACGGAATAAGGTAGAAACTATTTTTTTTCCTGATGAAAGAAGAGAGTCTACTCTTTCTTTTGGTGTGTTCGGTGTTTACATAGTCATAGCACAAACTATTCTGTGGCTCTTGAAAAATCAGTCAAAATGCTCAAAAAACTCTTGCAGTATGGGACTCTGTTCTGAAAATGGCTGCCAGTCAATGAGTTAATGACTGACACTCCGTTTTTGGTCCTGGAAGCAGCTTTGGTAAGTTTCGGGTGAGGGATCACTGTTGATCTCATGTGGGATGAGGTAGAGGGGAACTGGGGTACACCCTGGATCATAGATCTGTCTACCTCATTTTTCAGTTTTCTTGAGTTTCTGTGACATTGGAACTACTAAAACCACCAGTTACAGAATATCGTTGTTGAAACCATACGGTGGAAGTAGGAGTCTGTCATGGCAGCCTATGTACGCTCTTACAGAAACCTCTGGATGTCCAACGGGGGACAGACCTACCAACTAACCACATGATTAAAGACTGGTGGTGTCACCATCAGCACCCACTTCCCGACTCCCAAGGTACAAGGGAGCTGGGACCTGTCGATAGCTCTGGGAATCTGTTCGATTTTATGCTGTTTAGGGTGATGGAAATCCCTCTTTTGGTGCCGTGATGGTTGGGGAAGAGTCTTAGTTTATCACCGATCTTGGCTTGGAAGACAGTCCAACCCAATAGGCGTGACTAGATATTCCAAATGACCATTGGGTGTGTTACAACCTGCCTCCAATTTGCCCCCTCCCAGAGACAAACCGGGTCACAGGTGTTTCTGAGAGGCGTCTAATTCAATAAAGATCACGTCCTGCTGAAGCTGCTCCAAAAGGGTAGGGGGAGGTCCGTCCTGGGCGAGTAGTTAATCACAGGGCCACAGCGTGCCATGATCAGTGATGCACTTAGAGTGCAGAGAATTAAACGAGACCGACAATCACACACGCACACATAGAATTTAACATGAGGAAGTCGGAGTACCTGGAAAGAACCCATGAATACAAAGGGATAACATGTATAACTCAGTCCAAAAAGGCAGAAATTCCCCATCCAGGAGTCAATGTGTGTGTAGTGTGAAAGCAATCAAACACACACACACATATAATTTAACATGAGTTGGTTGGAGGAAGTTGGAGTACCTGGAGAGAACCCATGAATACAAAGGGACAACATGTAAAACTCAGTCCAAAAAGGCACAAATTCACCATCCAGGAGTCAATCCACACAATGTGTGTGTGGGGGTGTGAAAGCAAACACGGACACACACACACAAAACACACTGGAAAAGTGTCGGGCCACTGCATATTTGACCAGTCAGCGTGTGTGCGTTTGTCATGTTTTTTTGTCACCGAGGCGGCTGACCAATCACGTAGATGCAAAGCACAGTTCCTAAGGTTACCGAGGACAAAGCAGGTAACGCGCTCCGAGCCGTTACCGTGACAACTGCGACCAGCTGTGCGTTCATCTGAGCGGGTTGATGAGGAGGAAAGGTCAGGTTCTGCTATGCGTGAACCTGGTTCATTTAAACCTTTTTTTTAAAGTTTTTAAGGAAAACAAACCGGGAAGAAATCGCAATGGCAAGATTTCTAAAATCATTTTCGTTTTAAACACGTTGCTTTCATCGATCCAGGTCCAAATATGTTCCCAACCCACCTCAAACCTTTGTTAGCTGATGGTAAACTGAAATGTTCGGGAGAGAAAGGGTTAAAAAAACAATATTGTTTTATTGGAACTCGCCAAACGTCAGACCTTACAATTACTTTTTTTCAATTAAACTAATTACCAGATTGATAACAAGAGGATCTGAAAGCTCTCACACACCCAACTGAGAGAACAGTTTTAGTAAAAATTATCTCTTTCTGCATACAAAATAATGTAGCAGAAGCAATTATATGTACAAAATAAGAGCAGAGGGAAGTCGTTAAATATGTAAAATATTGCAAAGAAATAGCACAAATAATCGTAAATGGATTAATAAGGAAATTTATGTGTTTTGAGTTTGTTGGTGTCTGTAAAGTCGTGATAATCAATTTTTCTTCAGTTCCATTTCTCCACATGACCTTGCTGCTCTTAAGGTTTGGCTGTTTTTGATTTAATAAAATGCTCAACAAAAAATCGGAGCTGGTGCCTCACCAAAGAAACTCACAATATATCAGTTCCTGTCAACTGATTTGCTGATTCAAAGCCCCAAAAATGCCCAAAAAGCTGAAAATACAGCAAACATACGCAATCAAATTAACTGAAAAGGTGGCAAACGAATGACTGATTTTAGGTGGCGTTTTTCGGAGATGTGCTTTGTCTGAAAACCGCCGGATTTAGACGTCACGTCCATCATTAACTTGGTCGGCCATCTGTCAGTTTGGGAGAAACACACTCACGCAGGATGTCCACCCACAGAAGCTGTCAGGTTGCTCTCATGTTTCATCCTAAGTGTCCGTGGCAGATACTCTGTCCCATCTGCCGCGCGGCAGCTTTCAGACTCGTACAGGAGGACTTTAGGCCTGTGTGGTTGGGTGTTCCACGTTTATCTGTAAGCCGATCATCCTATTTGACTTTATTGTGAAAAGTAAGAGCTTCAAAATTCAAATTAAAAAGTCATTAATCGTCTTCTTCGTCTTCCTCCTGGGCCCTAAAACCAGAGGTCTCTTCTTCAGTGTCCAAATTGAACAAATTGAATTTCTTTAGGAGGCTAAATGTTTGAGCAGCATGAAGCTTGTAAAAAAAAAAAAAAAATTAAAAAAAATTATGACTCATAATCCAGAATTTATGGTAACCCTGTAAGGAAAAAGATAATTATGTTAATGATCTAAAAGACAAACAGATTAATATAAGGGAAGTAGAAGAGAGACTTAAAGTGGAAGCACAAGTCTGTTTATTGACAAATATTTAGATAAAAGGATAATTAAGATAAGTTATTATATTAAACCAAAAGCGGTCACTACAGGGGACTGCTATTTAAAAGCCATTTTCTGGTGTATATCTTTGGGTTTAAATGTGCTTAGGCCACTGAAGTGGACACTGGTGCATTAAAAATCAAAAATGACCACAATAATATCCTGTTAAAGATGAGCTTAGACTATATAATTAAGGGGTTGAATGAACAGGAGATAGAAAAGAGATGAGACAGAAGTGAACATTAGAACAGGATGAGAGCTGCATGCTTACTTCCATGTTTATGTATTACGTTAACAAACGTCAAAATATGTTCCCATTGTAACATAAAGTATATAATTAAGAAGTTAATAAATAAAACCTATAAGGTCCAGTGTCCACTTGAGTGGACATTTGGAAAAATCCTTTAAAAACACATTTTTTAGAACAGTTTTCACCTTTTTTATGCCTTAATGAAAATCCAAAACACCTTGGACTGAGATGATTATAATTCATGGAGTGGAAGGGTTGAGAATATATGCAGGAAGTTTTTTGTGTATGTATGTGTGCGCTCAGCCTCCCTTGGAGGGATTTTGGTTTTTGTTCCAGTGGAGCTTTTTTCATCTTCTTCCTGTTGGAGTGATTTTCTGTTGGTTATCTTCCTTTTGTTTATGCTGTTTTGTCCCTTCCTTCTGGAGTGGATTTTGTGTTTTATTCTTTTTTCTTATATCAGAGGAGTAGTATAATTTTTTGTCATTATTTTATCACGTTTGTCCGGAGGACTGGAGGTGTCAAAGTCCGCTCATAGGTGGATGCTCTACATCTGAGTCCTCTCTTTAGTCCAGTTTGTCTTTAAACGTGGAGGGAACTGACAGCTTTGTGTGGTATTGCGGGTGAGCAGATGAACACTCATGACTTTTTTCTTATTTTCTTAACAAATGGAAGATAAGTAGCTTTAGGCTAACTTGTCTCTCGCTGGTTTAGAGTTACTCACCTGTATCGACTGGCTGGACAATGGTCAGCTGGGATCCAGAGAGAGTGTGTGTGTGTGTGTGTGTGTGTGGTGAAGATACCTGAAGGAGGGTGTGGGGAACCTATGCCAACTGTCTTTAGAAACAACACCCTGGTCCAACCTGGACTCTTCACCAGTCCATCACAGAGCCACACAGTGACCAAAGAGACAGACAACACACACTCACACTCAAACCTAAAATGCATGTTTTTAACTTTAAGAGGAAACCAGAGAAGATTCCAGAGGTCTATCCTGATCTATTCCTCCACTCTACCTCCACTGGGAAGTGTCAGCCAATGGTTGTGGAATGGGTGAAGTGAGAGAAAAGATGGCGGGGCATGATTCTTTTTGCAGGTGTGTTGGACAGAAATGGGAGGGGAAGGGGGGGCATTAGAGGCTGAGAGTGGGGAGGAAACCTGCCCGAGCAGTGGTTCGGCTCATTAGCACTCTCCAGGGTCCCAGCTGCTAATACTGCATCTGTAGATGATGGTCTCCCATTCCACACACCTCCCGTTTGGGGGGGGGTTCTCCATTAGTGCCTACTTAGCAATGCACGCCTCGCTTTAGCTGCTTCTCCATTATAAATTAGAGCAGAACAGAAACAAGGATGACTGGCCCGTGAAATGAATTATTCAGGAAACAAGCATGATACACCGATGAAGGACCCAGCAGCAACAATACGCCGACCAAACCTCACCCTCAGGACACGGCGTTGGTTTACAATGTTTGCGATGGCAGAAATAATTCAAGCAGAGCACAGATCCCATGAAGAAGGGGCAGTAAAATCACGCATCCTCTGGGGAATCTGACACCTGTTGTGGGAAATTGAAGCAAGAATCTGAGTCCCTTTAAGAGAATAAGAGATAGAGAATGTATTAAAGGGGAAAACATCATGCGAGATCAACCAGAACGTGCCGTGCAACGTATCAAAAACAAAATCATAGTACATTTTATAACAGTCTGAGTCTGAAATGAGACGTAAAGTCTGCCCTTTATTCTGCATCTGCATTAAACAATCCTCAAGAATTAGACTAAATATGAAGAGGACTTCTCTCAGACCTTGAAGGAGGATAGGACCTTTAGAATACTCAATAGTGGAAATTTACCAGGCGAAAGAAAAATGAAAAAATAGAATAGAAAAGGAAATGATCACACATTTATTCCTCATTCCTCACCCTGGCTCATCTCCTGAAGGCTCTTCTTTTCCCACTCCGCTGTTTTCGGTTCCTCAAACATCTGGCCCAGCAGCTGCCCGCTGATTGGTAGGTCAGTGGTTCAGCTCCGAGTTCCTGCAGGCCACATGTCGAACATTCCCGGGTGCCAGTAAAGCATAAATGGTGAACGCACGCGTTGCAAAGCGCTTTGAAGGGTCCGTTTGACTGGAAAAGTGCTAAATAAGTGCTCTTACATTTATAGCCGTGTGCCCGACAACTGCAGGGTGCTCCCTTTGCTGCTCATTTAAATGATTCTGAGCCTCAGGGAGAATTTTGGCAATATTTGTGAAGAAAAGAAGCTTTCACATTGTCAGGCTGGCAACTCAAGGCAGGACTCAGATGCAGAGATCGAGTTAACAAAAGGTTTTAACCCTTTAAAGCCCAATCCAAGAAAAAATAGGGAGAATTTTTGTTATCGTCTGAAGTCTTTATATGACCCTTCACAGAATATGAGAAAAAACAGAAATTATTTTTGAATATTCGTCATTTATTACCTTCTGCCAAGTCAAAATGGCTGTGCATCGTCTTCTGCCCAGTGTTATCAGCTATACCTGATGTGTACAACTAAGTTTTGAACAAAGTTTTTACCATGAAATGATGCAAAAGGTCTCAGATCCAAAATTTTTCAAAAATCGCATGTATCAAATATAATACATATGGCATTATAGGGTTAATGGAACCTAAAGCGCACTCTAAAGGGGTGGAAACAAAGTGCAAAACAAGATAGACAAAACTATGAACAAAGTATGAAATCAAAATCACTTTTAGGCAAAAACAAGACTGTGGACAAAGCATCAAAATAGAATCACTCAATACGGGGAGGACGGCAAAAAGGCTATGAAACAAAGCACCAAAATAATACTCACAAAACTAAACTAGGAGGATCGTAATACAAAATCACTCATAAAGAGAGATTCAGACTATTTAAACACAAGGAAAGGGAACACCAGGTGAACAAAATTAGTGATCAGGGAAAACAAGCAGTCATGTGACACACAGGGGAGTGCAAGAGGCCTGAAACAAGGGGATGTACCTTTCAAAATAAAACAGGAAACGACATGACAACCACGGAGACAGGACAAAACACCAAAAATTCCCCCAAACATGACACACATATTCCCGAAGCCCGGCTGAAAAAATAGTAGGGTGTCCATTAGTCATTTAGCTTAATCACAAATACATGGAGACGGTTATTAAATCCCATAAATATAGTTTGTTCTACCAAATGTAGATTGCATTAATAAAAAATTAAAAATTCTACCGGAATCTTGGATCATCACGGATTGTGTTAATATATGATCATTTGTTTTCTGCTTTGAACTGGAGCGACAACTCTGAACAGAAACGGGTGCCTGAGGTTGACTTTACTGCACTGTAAACCCGAATAAGTTAGCAGTACTCAAAAAAAGTAAGGCAATCAGTTGCCACAATTCTTTTGAGTTCTGAAACTCAAACATCTGAGTATAGCAGAGCTTATATATTTGGAGTTTGTTTTAAATGTACATTTAAGTTATAATTAAATTCAATTTACCAATTAAGCCAACTCAAAATTCTTCGGTTTCTGCCACTCATAATATTCATTCATCTTTCTCATAGAAATAACTCATGCAAACTTAACCATTTCAAGTATGAAAACTCAGGATTTTATGTTCAATGAACTTAATATTTATTAGTTTTTTCTTTCAGTCTTCTCATTAAACATGACTCAAAAAAACAGACTTGTTACAACTCAAAATCATTAAACTCCAAACTTAAAATATTTGTGGCAACTGATTGCCTTAAAGATAAGAAGTACTCTTGACTTGAAAGTAACAAAAATAATTTAAAAAAAATAAATACATCAAAAGTCGTTTTTTTTCTATTCAGAATCATACACCTTTCTGTTGTATTTTAACACAAAATATATTGAATAAAAACAAACAAACAAATAAATAAATAAAAAGTAACAATTAACAAGTCTACTTCTGGACATTTTGTTTATATTTTAAGGTGACCCATAGCAGAAATATTAAAACTCAGAAAAACTTTTACATTACGAACAGGTCTTTATGTCACAAATAGCTTGTCACAAAGATGCGTTATTAAAGCCTGACAGAGCTGCGGATTTAGTTATTTTTAACAAGGCCACCCACTGACTTTTCACAAGTGTCAACAGCTTGTCTTTAGCTGAGACGTTAGCAAAAAATGACGGAAAGCTCCCCATTATCCCGCACATGCATCCATCCTCCTGTTTTCCCACCTGATTTGATAATACACCACATATGGGAAATCAGCAGGTTTTTTTATATATATTCCACCTGAAGGTTATTTTCAGTTTTTTTATTTTTTTATTGAAGCTTAGTGGTGATCCCCGTTATCCCGTTACTCCTTTCTCTTTTCCCTGTCTTTTGAGCAATGAGATGTTAATTTTTAAAACTTTATCTAATGGCGAACTTTCCCTTTTATGATTTGCTACTGATTTAGAGTCTCTTGATGGCTAATAAATTAAATAAATATAATGATATTCTAATGTCCGCTCATACAGCTGTGGGGCAGCGCAGCCATGTTCTTTATGAGACTTTATGACACCATATTTCAAATAAGAAGACTATTAACAAGGCAGTATGGAGTGAAAAATGTAAGTTTCCATGTGGTAAATGAAACCAGTGGGATGATTTAAACCGGTTAGTGCATTAACTAAAATCCTATCCTTTTATTTGAATTACATCTCATGCTGTGTTTTTGTCCTTTCTCGACTTTACCTTTTTAACCTCTTCCTCTATCCTGATTGGCAGGTAGCTCTGCACGCCATCCTGTGCCTTTTAAATGTCCTACCTTGTGCTTTTATCATGCCTGTGCACAATTCATCAATGGCACTTAACTACTCCACATTTTCCATCCATCCCCCCCTCTCCCCCCCCTTTCATTTCCATTCTTTCTATCTTCAAATGGCCTACTCTTTCACACCGTTTAGTTTTTAAAAGGTAAAACTTTACCATTTACTCACTTTTGTTGTTGTTTGAAGCCTTTATTTGGTCCTTTAATAAACTATGAAAATGAGCAGAAGTGATTTTAATCATGATTTCAAAGTCAAAATCGAAATTTTTGCCATGTAGTCTTCTGCCTTCTGTTATCTGATTGTGAACAACAGGGTTTTGAGCAAAGTTTTTACGTTTAAATGATTAAAAAGATCTCAGATGCAAAACATTCCAGAGACGAAACGTGATATATGCGACTTTACAGGGTTAAAAAGACACCTAAAGGTAAAAAAAGCTGTTGACAAGGAGGATGCGGGCACTATGTCCAGCCTGACACTGGACACCATTAGAGGATTGATGGAGGATGACTGCCAGGAGCTGTCCGCAGAGTTTAAATCATCCTGGGATTCCATCTATTTCAAACTGGACCGAAACAAAACGTCCTTAGACGGCTACGAACCGCACATTTTTCCGCATACGCTCATTTCCAAAGACCTAAGTCAGCACTAAGAAAACACCTACTCAATTCGATAATATACAAACGTCTACATACACAATGTATTATGTGCGTGTAGTTGATCATGTCAATCAAAACCCGCTGTTTTCAAACTGAAAATAGGATTTAAAACGCACAAAAATCACCAGTTTTCTGTCTGGTGTCTAAGGAGAGAAGTCATTTTGAGAAACTGCTCACATCGATGGAGATAAGATTCCTCCAATTTGCTTGGGTGGGCTTCTGATTCAGACCCCAGCTGGAGCCTCCTTAAGAATGCCACTAATTGGCTCTCTGGCTGACAGGCCAGCGAGTGGCCAACACATGCGATCACTCGTCGCCGCATTTAGGACTCACACACTGGCAGGTGTCGAACTCTCATCCCAACTAGCACGAAGCGTCACCCAAGGACCTGGACACCGTTAGGATTCTGAGAAACCCACCCTATTTGATCACATTTATAGAGAAAAACACACCACTTTAAATTGCACGTATACATCTTTCTTGTTCTTACATTGTCATAATAAATTGCTATGTTACAAATGTACAAATTCATTTACAAATTACAATATTACTAATTTGTACTCATACTGTAAGGGTACACACACAAATATGAATCAAGCTTTACCCACTTCAACCTTTTATTATCATCAAATTGTAGGCATGTTGATAAGAGGTAAGCCACATAAGTCTGGGTATTCCAATAGGAATATTAGAAAATAGTTTCAACACATTCAGGGATCAACATTCGTCTTAATTAACAGGTTGTCATAGTGATGCTGAAAAAGTGCTCGACACATTTGTTGCTTCAAGATCGCCCCGCCGTACTTCTTCATTATCCAGCTGTCCCCGCAGAAAAAGCCAAACCCCGACGGGAACTGCCGGAAGAGAGCATCCATCTCCAGTTTTAGCCCGTCATTGGCTTTTAAAATTTCAAATTCTGCTACATATCAAGCTCCTTTGTCTCTTCAAAACCACAGAGTTGGACGTTTTCTGAGCAGACCACTTTGCTCTCACACTGCCGGTCTAGGTGCGGTTCCAAGAGCTAAAAAACATCCTTTTACCCTCAATATTAGGCTCAAAACGCTCCTTTTTAACAAAGCTCGTGGCTCTCATCTATGACTTATCAACCACAAAAAAACCCACTCTATTAAAGAGACCTTAGGAACCAATGTTGAGTTGAGTTGAGTTGTTCTGCTCGAGGTTTCTGCCTGTTAAAAGGAAGTTTTTCCTTGCCTGTGTCGCCTAGTGCTTGCTCATGGTGGGAATTGTTGGGTTTCTGTAATTAACTTCAGAGTAGGGTCTGACCTGCTCTGTTTGGAAACGCTGTGAGACAACTGTTGTTGTGATGTGGCGCTATATAAATGAAATTGAATTGAATTTAATTCATTTTAATTTTGTAATGTCATTGTCTGAACGTGTGTTTGGACTGATTTTGTATTTTGTGATTTTGTGTTCTTTGGTTTTCCTGCCTCAGGACGACAGATGTAAACTAGCAACTATGCTAGAATCTGGCTCATTTACAATCAGTATGAGATTGTTCATTAATGTGCACTGTCCTGATTAAATAAATAAAAATGTAGCATTTTATATCTTGTTGGAGAAGACACCGTTACGTTCCATGCTTTATGAGCTCGTGTCTACTTCTATGGCTGTGATCTTTAACATAAACTCCATCAAACATCACCCTCACTCCTTATTTAATTCCAGCCCTCTCCTACTACCCTTTATGATGGAGCATTATCTGCTTTACACGACGCCTGTATTACTCCTGGGACATAACTAATAGCTTTCCTCTTATTAAAATTACCATACAGACACGGCCCTAACGGTGTGTGTGTGCGCGCGTGCTGTTCAGCGCGTGGAGACGGAGGTCGATAAACAATCAGAAGAGCTTTAATAGCCGTCTTATTATTGAATTGAGTTGCTGAAAGTATTCTCCGGAGGAAAAAAAAAAAAAACAATTCATCCAAATGAAAGCAATTGTATCAGCCTGCATCCCAGTGTGAAACGCCAACCATCAGACACCGCGTTTCAAAGGGCTAAGGCCTTCAGAGTTATAACTCCATCATTTATTTTTTATTTTACACTCACTGAGCAAATACTTTACTGCATGCTTTGGAAGATGGTTTTAAATATAGATAGATAGATAGATAGATAGATAGATAGATAGATAGATAGATA
>CAJRST010041110.1:18962084-18990426 GCA_907169785.1 Menidia menidia | reverse complement strand
AAATGTATTTATGTGTTAATTTTTCGCGCTGTTAGCTGGTGTTCATTTTGAAAATCGTCTCGTTCTCTCGCGCTCGTGCAGAGCAGAGACACAGTGACCTAATTTTAATTGGGAGAAGTCATGAGTGGTTCCTGTCAACACTTTAACTGCCTCTTGTCAAATAAAAAATAAATAAATAAACAGAAAATTTAAATTAAAGTTATGTTTTAATTGTATTGTTTTTATTGGGATATGCTGGAATGGCTCTAATGTACAGAAGCTGTGAGTAAAATGTTAGTTAAATGAGTTGTTTCAATGCAAACATACTTTTTTAAGTTTTAGGATATTCTGCCCTCCAAATGGCCAACACTGAAACCTGAAAGTTACTATGAAATGCAGTTGAATTCAAAGCAAATGTACAGAAGCTGTGAGTTAAATATGAATTAAATGAGTTGTTTCAATGCAAACCTACTTTTGAAAGTTTTAGGATCTTCTGCCCTGCAAATAGTCAACACAGAAACCTGAACCTTACTATGAAATGGAGTTGAATTCAAAGCTTTAATCCTTTTTAGCATCCACCTCACACACTCAGCTGCTGTTTTTTTTACCAGACTCTAAGTCTTGCTACTAAAGTAGGAGTTTTCACAAGTTCATGAACTCCCAAAGAGACCAGATGTGTTCCACGCACAGCTGAAAGATGCTATTTGTGCCGCGTAAGTCTCAGCCTCCATCTGGGCACCTGTTGTTGGCACCCACTGCTCCATTGGTCGGTCACGTTTCATCCATGTTGGCCTTTTCACGCCGGATCAGAGTGATGTCAGGCTACTGACCGGCTCAGAGTAAGTATTGCCCATTTGTGAGGCAAAATGGAGGCAAACACTGGTTTAAAACCTTCCACGCTCGTGATGGGCTGCAGATCTGAACATCAGCCAGCTTAAAATTGGCTCACATAAACAGTCCGACAGTGTTTTTTCCAAAGGTAACCACTTTGGTGTTTAGTTTGTTGGAGAAACGTGACCAAATCAATGAGTAAAACTATTGGGAAAGTCCAACATTTAGCAGCTGAATCCCCTAAAATCCTCCAATACTTTGGAAGCAATGTTGAAATAATAATATTTGTCCGTTTTTTTCTGTTTGCATCCATTTATTTTAGCTTAGCAAATATCCCTGGCTTTGTACAGAAAGAGTAGACAAAGTAACAGGAGGAAAAAATTAAATGACCTCATTAATATTCTGTTGTTCTTTCACAGCCTCTTTAAACGTGTCGTGTTTTGTGCATCTCTGCTCCTTTGTTTACTCATTATTTTAGAAGCGATGGTTCAAAATCAGTTGGCAGGCTGGCCTGCAAAGCCTCCGAATGTCTGACTCACTTTGCAGACGCGTTGTGTGGGATCTGGAGAGCGATCCTTCCGGAAACCTGAGGGCCACGCCGCTCCACCAATGAGTCATGTGAACGGGTCCCCACGCTTCTGTCTGTCTCCCACTAGCATCAGCTCTTTGCTTTCCACACGGGTGGCAGAATCCCAGTTGACAAATGAGGACTGTGAACTCCTTTCGCAGCCAGAAAAGAGGAGTTTTAAACTGGTTTTCCCTTCATGAGAATAAGAAGCTTTTATTGGCATTGAACCCAGATTTCAGATTTCATCACATCGTACAAAGGAGAGAAAACCTTCTCAGAACTGGAGCTTATGTATGTCCAGCTAAGTGCTCTGGTTGGGAAAATTAGAGGGTTTAAGTTGTCTTGACCTGTGCTGAAGCCCTGCGGCTTAATAACTGTCTTGAATTGGGTCCTGATTGACCAGTGTGGCAAAGTTGTCGGACAAGTTGTCGTGCATTCCCAGAGGCAGTGTCACGGTGCTCAAAATGGTTTTAAAAACCACCTGTAACGACTACAGAAGACTCTGTGTTTTAATATTTTAATATTTCCCCGTTTGACATGCATTGTATCTGTTTAGCTCCCTTAAATTCCATTTATTCCATCAGATTTCAGCCTGTCATTATAAGTATAGTTGTTGTTACCTTTTTTGAGGGGTAAAGCATTTTGTCCTCCATTTTTTCTTTTCTTTTTTGCATAATTACTTTGTCAGTCCACATCTTTTCCTGTTGTTGTAATTGGGTTTTATCTTGATTCAGATGTAAATATTGCCTTTTTTATTCGCAGGAGGCCTTCCCTTTCTTTTTTTCTAGTTTATAGAAAAACTAGGTTTCTTCTTATTTTTTAAATCTGTTATTTATTCTAATTGGCTTTAAATAAATAACTTAGAAACATCCTGCAACGCCGGTGACAGTCAAAGTTTGGGAGTAAAAACGTTGCTTTTCAGGCTGATTTCTTTGCATTTTAAAGTTAAGATGTCTCATTTATAGGTTAAAAAAAAATCTAAGTCTGCCGTTCTATTCTGGGCTGGGCACACACACTTGGCAGCAAGGATGCGTCGGCCGTCCTCTCCTGCTGGGAGTGATTTTGTACTACTGCTGATTGTGCCATGGAGAGGATGGGGGGGGGTGGGGGGGCATCCCATTCTGTTATGTTGTCAGCACATGTAGCACTTTCACTCTGCCGTTTGCAGCCATTCAGTAAATGGACTTTTTTTATTCATCCCCTTCAGAACAAAATGGCCCCGAATTCCATCCACTGGTTCCGGAAAGGACTCCGGCTCCACGACAACCCGGCCCTGCAGGAGGCCATCCAGGGGGCCGGCACCGTGCGCTGCGTCTACTTCCTGGACCCGTGGTTCGCAGGCTCCTCCAACGTCGGGGTCAACCGGTGGAGGTAAAATCGGTGTTCTGTCTTTTTGTGCTTTTCCATTTTATTTTTTTGTACATTGTCATGCTCACACAAAAAGATGTCCTCTGTATCTGCCTCTCCAAAATAAATCAGGAAAAAGAAAAGTGAAACCTGCTTTGTGACTTCCGCCGGAATCGTTTTTCTTTTCTGCTTAGCACTTGTGAAAATGGGCCAGATTGATGTAATGCATTTCAAAAATCAAATGACACTCCTGAGATTATTAAAACTAGACTTGTTCAACTAAAAATATAGCTCAGCCGGTTGCTTTAATCAAGGAAAATTGTCCATTAAAAATGATAAAATTATCTGTATGTTCGTATTTTGTGGATATTTTTATTTTCTTCCCCCCCCAAAAAAAGAGTATTTTATAGACTATTTTAAGTACTTGTGGAACACAAACTTGTAATTTGGACCAGGACGGAGACAGCCAATCACACGGCTGCTGGTGGAGTGAGCAGCTCCAGGCTGCAGTGCTCCAAAGAGCCACACGGTGGCACCATTTCTCCACATTTGAAGCCTCTGCGTTTGCATCTGAAACGGTTTAGATTGAGGCAAATTGTTATTGCATTACCCAATCGCACTCTATTAATAGCCAAATTCTTCAGGAACCCTAGCTTGGATTTGTGCCATCGCCTTAAGCAGCATCTCCGTTTTTATCACTTTGTGTAAAAAATAAAACCTGATATGAACCTTTGATGTAGACGGAAAAAAAACTGGAGATGGGGATTTAGCGCTGTGACTTGGGGCATCTGCTCACCTGGTTTCGCAGCCTCAAGGTGTCCCGTTGTTTAAGTCTCTGCTCCCATAATCCCCGTTGTGGGTCAGTCAGCATGTGGACGGCAGGGCTCGGTGTGTGCCTGGGCAGCACATGCCTGCCTCCCTCAGGCAGAGATGCTGGGAGGATTACAGGCAGATCAGGAGGCTCGCTCTCTGGCAGGATGTTGTGTAAACAGGCCCCGCCACATGTTGAGGGAATTTGTGTTGGTTCACCTGAGCGCCGAAGGATACGCTTCCAACATTGCTCACTGGCCCTTGTTTCTGGAAAGGACTATTTATAGTCCATCGTAAGAACATTCTATACGAAGGGCGGTGACCCAGTTGTACTGAGCCGATTGGGATCGGGGCCACGGCATATCAGGAAACCATATATTCCAAAACTTGACTTATTGGTCGCTTCCAGGTCTGATGCATCCCTCTATCGGAGCTGGCTCGCCCACAGAGTAGGTCAGTAGATGTCGGATGGTCAGCACTGAGAGGTCATGCATTTGACTGGAAGAATGGGATTGAATCCATTTTCTTTCTTTTTGCGTACCATAAGTCGCTCAGCTTTCTTGGAAAGTTCTTGAAAATGCATTTGACCGTCCAATAATAAAGAATTGCAGCGTTGTAATGCTGAATGAACAACGTGAAGCAGGTTTCTTTCAATCACTAATACAGGAAGTTCATCATGTAGGGCTGTATTACAGAGGAAAAATTAAGTTTAATCTAAAAAGAGAATCTAAAGGAAGTCCACGACTCCCTGGGTTGTGGAAGGAAGATTCATAAACAAACAAGAATGTATCGGATAGATCCGAGCATCCGAATGATCCATAGTATGATATGGAGCACAAACACCGGCCATTATCAGACGCTCACAGCTCAAAGGTAACTGATAAACTGGCTAAGAACTTTAAAACATGACAGCTAGATGGGACATTGGTTAATAATTAGACACTCGTGAGTAATCAGTAGTTACTTTTGTTTTTTGTTTTTAAATGGGTTTTACAGAAAGATTAAAAGTTCGTGGGAAGATCCATGAATTGTTTCTCGGAGCTCGGAATCATCACTGCAAAGATTTTTAAAAGGAATACACCACTCAGTGGAGTTCAGGCTCTGTGCCAGATTAGCTATATATAGTTGAAAATATGTTTAGTAAAACTGCATATGTAGACTAAATTAGATTTCTCTAATTTAATGAAATGCCAATTTCAGGCCTCGAGGTATTATGGGCATATTATGGGGGCGGTGCTGGATTAAAGTTGAAAGCTTACATTATTGTTAGTCACCTGAAGTCAGAGAATCAAAGATTTCCAATTTATTTCGAGCCTAGTCTTAAGCAAACCTAATTTGAAGCTCCTCTGCCTTGTCCCAAGAATGAAAAATTAAAAAAAAAAAAAAAAAAAAAAGGTGTCTTTTACAACAATACATGAGCTAAGATGGTAGAAAGCTTAAGCAGCCTTTATCTTTTTTATGCTCTCCTTCATAGATGGCCCAATAATTACAGTTAAACCTAACACAGAGAGTTCCACACACCTTTTTGTGTGTTTTACTGTACGATGGACTGAAGGACTGTGCTGGCTTCTTCTTCTCTGGTTACGTCCGCTGTGAAAGTATATATCAACTCTTATTAAGGTTGTCATCCTTTTCTCATTTGGCTTCTGCCCTCCCGAGCCCCCCTGACCCAAATCCCCAGCGTTTGAAAGCATATCGCAGAAAGGGCAGAGATAATTATTTAAGGGGGAAAAAACTGTGAAAGCACATTATATGACTGTAAACGCCTGAAATTCAAGACGACCCAGGGATCAGCACCGCTTATGTGATTCTTAAAACAGGCTTCAGTCTGTCCTGATGACCCAAACTGATGTCCTCCTGTATTTTTACAGCTCAAGAGATTCAATATTAACGCTAAATAGATAACTATATAAAGCGTGTTTTTAAATGATTTAAGTAGGGTGTGTGGAGGAGCCACAGTGATCAGTAAACAGATGGAACCAGACTCTGTATTCCCACTACGCTTATACATCTCATAGCTCTCTTCTCCAAATAAAGAGGAATAGTTTTCACCAACAGCTCGGGTTAATGGTGAGAATTATTCGTTGTTTTGACGTTAAATGGGCAGAATATAACAGAATCCACAGCCGGTGATGTAGGTTAGCATGTCGACGCTTAAAATGTTACATGACCGTGACCTACTTACAGAGGCCCTCCCTCCAGGCCCGTTACCCAACCGGCATACACAGGTGGCAGACGTCCAGCTAAAGACACGTGAAGATAAGTCGACTTCTCAGAGCCGTGCATTTCTACTACGCACTGACGGGATAACACAAAAATATGCACTATTTTTAGCTCTATTGGTAAAGATTGTTTTTAGCTGTTGCTATAGAGTAACTCTTAGTTAAGTCTCCTAATTAAAAAGTAGGAGCTTTATTAGCATAAACATGTGTCCAGCACTAAAATATCGTATTCTCACAAAAGAAAGCCCCTCATTTTAGCTTTAGGGGTTCAAAGGCTTGAAGTTTTTTTACCTCATAGAGGCCAGTGTTTTACCCCTTATACTGCCTCATTTAAAAAGTAAAAAAATACCCTTTTCAAACTTTAAAGGCATAGTTGTAAAGACTGCTCTGTATTTGCTCTCACTCTGTAGACATTAGTGTCTGTGGTTTGATAGAGGAACCAGGATTTCACCATCAATAATCCAAATGGTGTCCATACTAAAGGTGGTCTCACTTTACCAAAACTGGTTTCACTCGCCTTTATTCCCCCAACTCCAGAGCTTTATTTAGGCTAAAGCTGATGCAACTCGGTAAAAGTTCATGCGCGGGGACAAAACTAAGAAAAGGAGGAAACATCCTCAAAACGTCAGTCCTGAAAGGCCGTAGAGAAACAAAGGGATGAGTTTGTCTATGAAATAAACCAGAGATTACAGGACTCAGCAGATCAGTTGGATGAAACCACTGGCTGGTGGAGAATCTGAAGGTTGGCACCTTTTTATCTCCTAAAGATCCTCCTAGTATCCGCTAAAAAGGCCACAAAAATCCTGCAAAGACCCTCCAAACGAGAGCCTCTTTAAACAAATAGAGCACTTATGTTATCTATGTCATATCAGACGGTTTAAATATGTGCCTCAAGGTCCAGTTACTCACCCTATGAGCTGCATGAGTCAGAAAAGTTTCTCAGGAGTCAGAAATGTTCAGTTACTTTTGACAGTGGATCATGAAAAACCTGTGAGAATTGCTAAATATGTATCCGTATAAACAGTTTGGATTGTTAGCTTCTTAAAACAAAGGAATGACCTGACAGTCAAACCTGGAGATACTGAACCAAGATATGATGTCAAATCAGATTACTGGACAGATTTCTCTATGCGATGTCTAAGTTTGAATTAAAACACAGATTCAATTCAAACGTACTCATCAAAATAGGATAGAACCGATTTCCAGTGTTGGTTCATTTACAGCTTTTGATTACTTGTGCGTAACAACTTCTCTCCCGTCATGTACCTCACATGTCAGGAGGGGCTGTCCTCTGTTGTATGTGCATGAACAACCTATTCCCTTTTCACACACTTTGCTTGTAATGAGCTTAGCAGACCCACGGTGAAGTATATGAGAACGTGTCTGTGTCACTTTCAGCGTCACAGAGGTGGGAAAAAACAGTACCGTAAATTCCATACTAAGAGCGCACTAGAAAAATGAACATAAACAAAATGCATACCACAGAAACTTTTTTCAAACAGCAATTTTAACACTTTTTTGTTTTTTATCCAACAAGGTGGATTTAAATAAAGTGAATCACCTTCCTCCTACTGCACACTAAAACCACTAAAGTTGCCTCCTACTGTCTCCAAATTGAACAGCCTCAGAATAAAATGTGGTAGCTTAGGACACAACTCTCCTCGATATGCATGCATGTGCGTTTTTAGATCAACTACGCAGTGCCTAAAGTCTGAAAAAGTTGACGGGTTGACATTCACGCACAATGGCTGGTGTTCTCTGGTGTGCGAGTGTGTGGCGCTCAGGCTGTGTGTGTGAACGCAGCCTGGAACGAGGTTAGTGGGCTGAGGGATCGTGTTATGATTGAATCCGAGTGTGACCGGCCGGCCAGATGTAAGCTAGGGCAGTTATAAAAGAATGGCTGTACGACCAGAAAAATGGAAGAAAAAGAAAAAAAATCGACATAGATGTGCATGCAGATGTGGACGCCGGAGAGAAGCAGTGAAACCAGCAGCAGTATGAGTGGGGAAAGCTTTGTGTTACTGAAGAACAGTACAGTGTGTCATCACAAAGTGACCGAGCCGTTCCTTTGACCCAGTCAATAAACACCTTGTCCTAAAAATCAAACCCTTTTAAGTAGGACTCTGAGCAAAAGTAAGAAAACAAGGTCAGCCTTTCAGGTTTGGTTCTGAGACAGGAAACAGCTCTGCTTTGGGATCTTTTCTCTTAAGGTCATATTCCATTTTTTTTCTTCTTCACCATAAGCGTTTTTGTAAATTGACATTTCTTTTTTTTTATTCACAAACCAAGATTTTATCCATTTTCCAAAATATTAATTACAGACAAAAGAATTACAAAGAAAGTATTGCAGTCAACACAAACCAGTTGAAGAATAGCTGCATTTTTCAAGTAATAAAGATCTTTCTATTTATTTATTTATTTATTATTTATCTATTTATTTTGCACCACTGAAACATCGGTTACTTTGACCGTACTGACAGGCAGGAAACTTTCATTAAACCTATAATGTACTGATTAATAAAAAATAAAAAAATTTAAATCCCGCTATCACATTCAATATTTGTCAGACTGGTTATGTTTTAGAATTTAAACCCACATGCAAAAGAAAAAAAAACACCTTTGACCTCGAATCGAGACTGTGAGGCACAGATAAGTTCTGTATTACTCAAAAACTTTAGGAGGTAGACAAACACCTGAGCATGAACGTTGAACCTATATACGGTCTAATGACACATTTCCCTAGGCTTTTTCTTTATTTTTGTGTATTTTTTTCCATCTTTTTCGACATTTCAAAAAGCAATTTTAGGTGGAACGCTGAGGCTACTCATCTATATCCGACCTGTCTATAAAAAGACTGAACGCACCCACACAGGTTTGGCGTGCCTTAGAGTGTGCACGTGCCTGAAGTGGCGCCCGGCTCCGCCCGCTTATGGATTGGGAGCAAAGGGAGCTTTGCTTGTCAGCAGGAGTTCCGTCGGTTTGAATGAGCAGGAGGTTAAACAGGAGGTAGCAGAACTCAGCAAAACGCGGCGGGGTCCCTCGTTTTTTTCCCCGTTTGTCGGCTCTGTCCCGGGTCCGGCTGAATGTAGCCAGATAAAGGTCAGAACCTCGGGTCAGACACACGAAACCGAAGCAGTTTAACCTCAAGCATTAAAAGGACGCATGCTAACAGGCCACTTAGAGCTGCATTATTATAAATATGATTGATGTCATTTAAACGCGATATACTGTAACACAAAAATGTCAAATCTAGAGAACATTTTGGGGAAAAATGGGTGAAAATGTAACAATTTAGGTAGATTTAAGCTTTGATTTTTAGCTATTTCGTCATTTCTCAGTAATTCAAACTTTTCGCAAATTAAAGTGAAACTTTCCACACACACACACACACACACACACACACACACACACACACACACACACACACACACACACACACACACACACACACACACACACACACCCTATTGGACATTTCAACAGCTGTCACGAGCCCCGTCATCAGTGAATCGGATCCGTTGAGCAAGACTCTGCCGAAATGTGCGTCCTCATGGTTAGATAACAATAAATGTTTCACAAGCAGAAAATCTAGCTTTAGTCACAGATCAACGTCACATGCACGTTAGGTGGGAGCAAGCCAGATTACCCGGAGAGTAGAAAATGCAAACTCGCAGTCTTTATATTTCAGCAGTAGTTCTGCCTCGTCTAGTTATGCAAAATAGGCCTTAATGATATAGTTTAACTATTAGAACACAAAGAAACCAGTCAAAAACAGTCACATGAAGCCTGCTTGATGGCTAGCATTGGTTGGCAATGATAGCTAAGCATCAATTCACCTCTGAAAAAAGATGCTAAACCATACCAAGATTTTTCTTGCTTAAAGGGGTTAAAAGTTTGAAGACCAGGTAATGAACACTGTATGAACAAGGGCACGCATTCAAAAAATTAAAAAACCATTGGAAGGAGAGTGCTCATAAAGAATGGGCCGATTCAGAGTGATTCCAAAACATAATATGACTGACAAGTGATTATTCCTCAACTAACGTGCAGTTCTTTGTAATCTAGTAGATTATAAGAAATAATAACTGAAGTGTATTTACTCGGGTTTCTTAAGCTCTACTAGAGCAACGGCCCATTTCTCCCCCAACCAATAGTTCTTGGTAATTACTTTTCAGTACAGTCACTGATGATTTTAGCCCTGGATGGCTGAAAAGTGATACCAGCAGAGCACAAACAGAACAAGTAAAGCGAGTAGCAACAACCCGGCTGAGTCATCAGCTTTTTTTTTTTTTTAATTTAATCCTACCCTAACCCTCGAAAGGTTTCACTCACACCCCATTTGTGCTCATTATCCACTTGGCAGAACTCTACAATAATATATTTTTCTTCCCCTTGCACAGATTTCTCCTCCAGTGTTTGGAGGATCTAGATGCAAGTCTCCGGAAGCTCAACTCCCGCCTTTTCGTGATCAGGGGCCAGCCAGCCAATGTGTTCCCCCGGCTCTTTAAGGTCGGTATGGACAGATAACCCCTGGGCATTTAAACAAACGACAGAATAAAATCAGAAAAAAGACTAATAGTTGCTGCCTCCATAATCATAAATGTAAGAATTTGCTAATTTATCCATCACCTTTGGATCGTTCATGTTGAAAACTACCGACCATTTGTCAGCTGTGTGGGAAACCCTGACGGGGAAGTGTCCGCTCCCCCCTTTGTCACAGGAGTGGAAGATCTCCCGGCTGACCTTCGAGTACGACTCGGAGCCTTTTGGAAAGGAGCGGGACGCCGCAATCAAGAAGCTGGCCACGGAGGCCGGGGTGGAGGTCATCGTCAAGATCTCACACACCCTCTATGACCTAGACAAGTGAGTTAGGAACCAGAACACACACACAGGCATTTGGAAACAGACTGGGAAATACCTGTACACACACACACACACATATATATATGGCTTTCATTGTCATTGGATTGTTTACACTACACCATGTATTTCTCACCTGAAATCACATGACTGAATCATGCACTGTGATTGGCTTCTGAGGCACTTCATTCTGAAAATGAGGACTTTGATCCACCTTTTATCGTGTATGCGCCTTCCCATTTTTTTTGTTTTTTTTTTGTTTTTTGGAGACTGCATCAATACTCGATGATGTTAAACTAAGAAGCATTTATGGTATTAAGGTGGCCCACCTCCAGCATTAGCTACATTAGACTGCTGGATGAAACAGGGATCCATCCCCTCACATTCTTTTGCAGCTCTTTTGACAGTGTTGTGTCCGCATATCAAAAGTCAAGTTTCAGAAGTTGGCTTCCAATTGAAAAGTTGTTGTTTATTTTTCTTAAGTCGCACTTTGTTATGTAAAAACGATAATGATAATTGTGCTTTTTGACCCTGACCTTTATAATTAATGACCAATCTGTTCCTCTGAAGAATCATAGAGCTGAATGGAGGGCAGCCTCCGCTGACGTACAAGCGTTTCCAGACCCTCATCAGCCGCCTGGACCCCCCTGAGATGCCCGCGGAGGCTTTGTCGGACACTATAATGGGCCAGTGCGTCACTCCCATCTCTGACGACCACGGGGACAAGTACGGGGTCCCGTCTCTGGAAGAGCTGGGTAAGACTTTAAACCAACATCGGTGTGTTATGGGACATCTAACTGTGTTGGACAGATGATAAAGTTAGCTGATACTCCTGCTCTGATGCCGTTGCCACAAAGATGCTACAGTCGCCTAAAAAATAGGAAATTAATCACACACTTTCATATATTTTAGGACAGGGACCAGCAGAAAACCATCGTGGTTGAAGAGAACAAGAAAAAGAAAATAAATTATTTTGATTTTTTTTTTCAAAGTCAGAAAAGATAAATAACATTTTAAAAGGTTGAAATTACAAAAGAGCACAACTAAATATATTATCAAAGGAAACTATCCATATTTATTATCTATAAAGGGAGCCCTTAACTGCATCATTGTTTAGAATTTCAGCTTCTGCTTTCCTAACTACTGATCTGGTTCTCCAGCAAAGTGTATTATTTGAAAAAAGAATGTAGTGTTTCCTAACTTGCCTAAAATTGACCATCGACTTACAAAAATCCAGAAAATCCAGAAGTCTGTACCCACTAACCTTGCTTCAACTCTCCACACGTTTGAAGCAACGTGCTCTCTAAACCTTCCCTATTGGATTAACCAGGCTCACCTTTCTTTTTTTTCTTTTTTAGTCTCCATCCAGATGCTTGTCTCTCATTCACAGCCTGTCTGAGTCCATTCACATAGTTAGCCAGTCATTAGCCATCTGCCATTCACACCCAGGCCGTCCATTCACTAATCCAAGTCAAGTGTGCGGTTTCCCTGAATGCTGGTGCCCATGTCTGACTTCTGTCTGTGCGGATTTGTTCTACACAAGCTGTCCCTCGGGTCCCAAATTAGCCAGATAAAAAGTGTCAATCTTCTTATTTGCTCAGTCCAGATGTTATGTTTCCATTCAAAGGTTTCCTGTTCTTAGTCAATGATCCCTCCATCTGCTGGACATACACCTGCTGGCCCCAGTGGACCTTTTCAAATGACTTTAAAGGAGGCTTTACAGGCTTGGGAGATTAGATGTCTTTGTGTATTTGTTACCGAACAGTCTGAAATCTAGTAAGATGCTCTGCTGATAGTGTTGAGATACAGAATCAAATCAAATAAAAAGATTAGGACTGCTGAGAACGAAACGGCTTTGATGTCTTTGAGAAGGAAGTGATGTGGATGTGCTGGATGTTTTCAGGCTTCGACACAGAGGGCCTGCCGTCGGCCGTCTGGCCAGGAGGGGAGACCGAAGCCCTGACCAGGATAGAGCGCCATCTGGAGAGAAAGGTTAGCGCTGCAGCTGCGGTGAACAGAAGCCCGCAGAGCTCCCCTGTAAATGAGTCATCTGTGTTTATGCTGGCCCAGCATCAAGTCACTACCTGTTTCCGAGAGTTAAATGTATTAGGAAACCATCCCCCGAATGGCACGTTCTCTCTTTAGTCAAGGATTCATTCATAGTTTTCTTAGGAGAAACTGTTTATGTTTATGGGAGTATTTCTGCATTATTGCAGCATACAGGATTACATCCAGGATCCTGATAGATTTATATTCATAGGTTATGAACCTTATAAGATATTGATACAGTTTTATAACTTTTCAAGAAATGCTTATTCTGTCCTCTAAATCGGTCTCTCTCTCTCTTGCCGTCTCGTGTATTTTCTCAGGCCTGGGTGGCTAATTTCGAGCGTCCCAGGATGAATGCCAACTCGCTGCTGGCCAGCCCCACGGGCCTCAGCCCCTACCTGCGCTTCGGCTGCCTCTCCTGTCGCCTCTTCTACTTCAAGCTCACTGACCTCTACCGCAAGGTTTGCTTTGAGGATTTCCAAATGACCAGTGGCTCATTTTGTGCACAGACACACACCAAACACACACAGTCATTCTTAACCCACCATCAAAAATGAGTATTTTTCCAAAACAAAGTGTAAGAAACAGGATCTTTACCTTACACTGAAGGCAAATTTATTACATAAAAATCATGATTAATAACTATAAACCAGTATTCAAGTTCTATTTTTTATTTTATCAATTTTGTTTTGTTTTTTCGAGGCCCGAGTTATTTTTTCAGATGTTCGTCTTCTGTCTTTATGATGACAGCTATGATTGTGACAGAGAAGCTGTAGCTCAAACTGATCTTTTTTCTTTCTTAATGATGTTCTTAATGATGCTACTTCTGTGAACTTATACCAGTTATACCACTTATGCAAGTTTTTGTGCGTTTACTTTGCTCCTTGTGGATTTTCGCAAGAAGGTTATCTGATCAGTCACTCCAACTGTAAGAAAACATACATTTGTCCTCCTCCATTACTGGATTTTAAGTGTTTTTATTGGAAAGAAAAACATTTTAAGTTTGAACTTTTTTTTATTCACAAGTATTTCAGATTCCTCATTGTTACTAGCATTAATGTTACACTGTCACCGATAGTCTAAAAGGATTAATTTAGCTGCAGTGAGGTGACAAATACACCCCAGGAACTAAATAAGTAAGAGTGGTTTTAGAATCAGACTTAGCCCAGCTGGACTAGATTTGATATTTTGTGCTCTTAAAAAGAGATGGAAAAAGAGATCAGTTTCTCTGATAAAATCCTGAAATCAGAAAACGGTGATAACGAAACGTGTCACCTTAAAGAAAAAGCGTTTCTATTTCCCGTTTGTCTCTCTGTCTCCTCAGGTGAAAAAGAACAGCTCCCCCCCACTCTCCCTGTACGGTCAGCTGCTCTGGCGCGAGTTTTTCTACACGGCGGCGACCAACAACCCGCGCTTCGACAAGATGGAAGGCAACCCCATCTGCGTCCGCATCCCGTGGGACAGAAATCCCGAAGCGCTTGCTAAATGGGCCGAGGCGAAGACAGGCTTTCCCTGGATCGATGCCATCATGACTCAGCTGAGGCAGGAGGGCTGGATCCACCACCTGGCCAGGCACGCCGTGGCCTGTTTCCTCACCAGAGGGGACCTGTGGATAAGCTGGGAGGAAGGGATGAAGGTGACGGGAGAAATTTCCATTACGGGGCTGGATGAAACTCTTTTGATGATTTTTTTTTTTTTTCTTTTCTTTCTAATATTCATGCCACAACTCCACAAAACCTGTTGGTTGCATAACGAAATTAATCATTTACAACTGCTAATACTTTTTTTTTTCTTTACTCCCCTTTTCTTTTCTTTTTTTTTATGTGTATGTTTTTTTTTAACAGACTCCTGAGACAAGTCATGTGCTAGACCAGTCGTTTATTAGTCTTATAAAAGTCAATAAAAGTCAAGACAATTCTTCCCTTTTCTCTCCGCAAGCCATCAGAGCAGATTTATATTGGTCTCCTCTTTAGCGGATCTGAAAGATAAGGAGAGATACAGCATCAGTAAATTAAATCTCCCTCTCTTTAGGTTTAAAAAAAAAAAGTCATTTACCGTTATAATTACCCTGTAATTACACTCTTAATATGGGAAGATAATTTTCGAGGGGGTTTTAACAAAAACCACACCCACACATCCACTATAAAAGTAAAAAAACAACTTACTGCTGAAAAGTGATGCAATGTCCTCATCATTCTTTCCATGGAGCTCTAAATGTCAGCTCTCGCCTTCAGAAAAATTACATACATACTTTATACTATTCAAACCACTGTTGGCGTCAGAACAAAGATCGATCTTCTCTTGAGGAACCCCTTAAGGTGTTTAGCTGAAGCAAATGTACCATTTTAAGGTTGGTCGAAATGAGTTGGACATGGGGTACTACCAGTCATACTACCATACTACTAGTCCTTTACAGTTAATTAAGGCAGAGGTTTGCATGCTGATATTGTTGTATTTCTATTTTAACAGGGACATCTGAGCTCCCGGAGTAGAATATGAGAATTTATTTTGCCGGTGGTTCTATTGGCTTCTAATTTAAGCAAAGGAAGGATTTGCCAATCATTGCATGTTCCGTTTATATTTGATTAAATTCACTTATCGGGACAGGATTCCCTACAGTTAAAAGCAGGATCCCAGACACTGAAGCACAAGGAGAGGCGTCCGGTTTGAGCTGACCGTCTGCCCGCTTGTGGCCCCGCAGGTTTTCGAGGAGCTGCTGCTGGACGCCGACTGGAGCGTGAACGCCGGCAGCTGGATGTGGCTGTCCTGCAGCTCCTTCTTCCAGCAGTTCTTCCACTGCTACTGCCCCGTGGGCTTCGGCCGGCGCACCGACCCCAACGGGGACTTCATCAGGTGGGCACTTCTCCTGGCAGCGCCCCTTGGTGCCAACAGCCGGTCCCAGTCCGGACGGTTCCCTCTTCCCTCTGTCTCTCTGGGCTGCACACGCTTAGGAGAACACACCTTAGGAAACCCAAAAGGTAGCTTCAGGCCTACATGTTATAGACACAATAAATAGAAATTGAGATTTTATTCAGATAATGATTTATCGGAATCAGAAATAATTTATCTGATTACATTATTTATTTATATTATACAGATGATAGTATTATATTTTTTATATATGAATAACTTTAAAGGTCATTGTTTTGGGTATTTTTAACAATTATATAATGACAGTCATGTTATAGATAGATTAGTGAAGGGGTTTATATTTCTTGTATATCATTTTTTATTTGCAGCCCCCAGAATAATTTGATTTGTAATGTTAATGTTGATCAATTTAAACTGCTATCAACTTCCACTGAAACACCAGAAGCACAGGCACACACACTAAGACAAACGCACACACACTCAGACTAATGCACACTCTGACGAACACACTCAGACAAACACACGCGCACAAACACTGGGTCTGAGGTTGGCACACAGAGAGAGAGAGATGGAGGGAGAAAGGGGGTAAGTGGCTGAAAGAGAATAAGCACCCTTCAACTCTTCCCCTCTTTTTTGCCCCTCGGTTTCTTTTCCCTCTCTGTTCCACATCCAGCAGTGAGGTTTTATCGGGGGTCAGCCAATGCCTGTGTGACTCCCCAAGTGTTCGCAGTGCTCTTCCTTTGTGCGTCTCTTTTGAATTGTCTGTCTCCGTTTGGTGATTGTGGACTCAGGCACATGTGTAAAGGTGTATATCTGTCCCCCAGCAGACCACTGGGAACGCCGAGGCATAGATTGTGAACCTTTCTCTGGACATGGCTCTGTGTTTGTCATTTTGGCTTATTTGTTTTGTATTTTGTTTTGGTGGGGGGATTGGGGGAAAAGTTCAGCTGTCCCTCTCCCCTTTGTGGATTGTAGAGGCTTGCTTTTAAGCTGATTGGCCGTTCTCGTGCCCCCGTGCCCGGGTGCACTCTGGGCATGGAGTCGAGAAATGGGTGGCTGCTCGTTCTGATCCGCCAGTGTAACCCTGAGGGTCGAGCTTTCTCGCGCCCCAGCAGCACCCTCCGGGCAGGTCCGCGGCTCGGGTGGCGTCTCATTTCGTCAAAAGGGATTCTGACCTTTTTTGTGGGGGAAACGCAGATGGCTTTAGCTGCATTCGGTGGGTAGAGCGCTGTGCAGCATTCCCTGGAGGGTGGCGAGGAGAGGCACCGGGGACCCCGACACCGGGGACCCCGACACCTGGGCCGGCCCCCTTGTCCAGCGGGGCTCGGCAAAGCCCCTCATCCGGCCCTTTGTGTAATGCTCAGTGGTGCTCTGCTTATGTGAATGCAGCCCTGTCTGTTCAAGTGGACCTGGAGCAGTGGCTGGCCTATTAAACACACACACACACACACACCAATGACACACATGCTTTCTAGTAGAATCTCCGTCAGGTGCAGGCTTGTCCAGACACATTATGCACTTGTCAATGTCATTCATAGAGTTCTGCTGTTTTTACTAGCTCCTATTAAGTGAAGACGAACAGAAGCCTGAGTAAAGCGCAGGTCTCCACACGCCCCGTCCACACGCTCCCCCCCTCTCAGTCTGACACGCCACCCACTGCTTTCCACATGACTGCTCGCTGTTGGCAGGTGGCACATCTTCCTGGCAAAGGGGCCATGGTCCCTTTTGGTGAAATGAGGGGGCTGCTCAGGGGGGCCGGCCCCGAGTGTGGCGCTGCGGTCGTGGGAGGGGACAGTCGGCAGGGGGGCTCTGGACCCGCCGACCGCTTAAAAGTGAACCACCACAGTCCGGGGGGGGGACAGGGGGAGCAGACATGAGCTCTTTTCTCAATCCATCGCTGTCTGATCGTGGGGTATGGAGGGAGGGAGGGAGGGGGCCCGGGGTATGATGAGAGACTTCTGTCATCGACAAGAAACTTTCAGGCAAACCTCCACCAGACATAACATTTAGCTTCCATCCTCCAGACATATATGAATGAAGAACACACGCAGGTTGACAGAAAGTTTTGAAAAGAACTGTTCCCCACAGCTGCATAGGTATGGGAAGGCTTTTTCCTTCTTTTGCTTTCTCTCTCTCTTAACCACCTCAGTCGGTACCTGGTCCAAGAGGAAGAGAGCAGAAGTCTAAGACAGCAGGGTGTGCTTATGGGTAGTCCAGTTTCTCCATCAGTAGTTATGAATAAATAAATAAATCCTAAACGGAGTTCTCGATGGCAGAATTCTTCCACCGTACCCCCGCTCCAGGCGGGGTGGGTATTGGGTTGGGGGGCGGGGGGGTGGGGGTGTCAATACACTCTGCTTTCTAACCGCGTGTCACAGTAGACATCTCCTAGCATCATCCACCCAATCGGCAGCGGCCTCTCTCTAGCGACGGCGCTATCTCCGTAGCAACCGGAGCGCCGTGGGCCCGGTGTGCGCGCCGGTCCACAAAGGGCCGCGCCACACCGGCCCCCCACCCCGCTCTCTGTGCCCGTCAGCGCCGCACTATGCCGCCTCCCACAGTTCCACTCGCCCCCCCTCCTCTGTCCTGTCTCCCCTCCTCGGACTAGGTAAGGTCGGACCGAATGGAGTAGGTAGGTGGCTTCTCTTTGTCACACGGAGCAAATCCACGACAGCCCAGGGAAATGCTACTCTGACAGGTTGTCTTCTCTACCTTGATGTAACTAGCGTTTTTTTTTTTTGTGTTTTGTTTGTTTGTTTGTTGGCTTCTTTTCTTCTTTTTTTTTTTGGTCTGCGGTGTGGATCTATCGCACCCGCTCATAGTAAATGTTGTTCCGGACCACCGGCCCTGGTTTCGTTTTCACGTTTGGAGGTCTGGTCCTCACCGGGCACTGTGACAGTTACTCACTTCAGTGCCAGAATGGGTTCAAAGTTCACCGATTTGGAAGGGGGTCAGATATTTTGTCCTCCCACTCTCACCTACTGTAGCCATACTGTGCAGCGTTGTGGTTGGTTGTACCTTTTTAATTTTGTAACAAGCATTTTCCATAGTACTCGTCAGCACGGAGTGCTGAAGACCAGCGTGTTCCTATTGGTCATTAGAGTTTAGATGTGGGCTGCAAAATTGGAAATAAAAAAATGTCAATTCAATGTTTGTATGTATGCATATGAAAAATATATTGATTAGTAGAAAGTTATCTTTAGAGACTGCAGACAGAATTTCAAATGCATCAGAATGATTATTTTAAGCTAACATGAACACAGTTACAGCTATTACAGCTGTTGTTTCAGAACAATAACCTAAAAAAAAAAAACTTTTTTTCCCGCTGTTGCATTTTCTGCCGACATGTCACTCGCGTCTCTGCTTTGCTTCTGACCCGTCGGCACCAGCCAGCAAATCTAATGTCTCCATGTGCTTCCAGACGATACTTACCTGTCCTCCGAGGTTTCCCTGCTAAGTTCATCTACGACCCCTGGAACGCCCCGGAGTCCGTGCAGGCAGCAGCCAAATGCATCATAGGCGTCCACTACCCAAAGCCCATGGTCCACCACGCAGAGGCCAGCCGGCTCAACATCGAGAGGATGAAGCAGATCTACCAGCAGCTGAGCCGATACCGGGGGCTGGGTAAGACATTTCCACGCAGCCTTCATTTTCCAATCGAATTCAAAATTTAGGATGAAAAAGTTCCACCCACACATTGACATTTTTTATGCTTATTCCTGGGCAGGTCACAGGTTCGACCGTATAAGTATACAGTATACATGACAGTATACACCGTTTTTTCCCTTTCCAGGCCTGCTGGCGTCAGTACCATCCACCAATGGAAACGGGAACGGAGGAATCATGGCCTACTCTCCAGGAGAGCAGCAGCCAGGGACCAACAACAACAACTCGCACAGTGAGTCAATTTGAAGATAAAAACACATTTTCTCCAAATAATTTAAACTTTTCTGGCTGCTTTTGCTGGTGTGCGAAACTTGTACAAAGCCTCTCTCTCTCTCTCTCTCCGCCTTCTTTTTAGTGGCCGGAGTGTCGGGGAGCTCGGTTGGAGCTAGTAACGGCAGCGGAAGCATCCTGCTCAACTTCGACAGCGAGGAGCAGTCGGGGCCAAACGCTGCCGGGAAGCCCCAGCGCACGCCAGCGCCGCAGCCCAGTCCGAAGAAGCAGCAGCAGCATGGTGAAGCCCCCACCGCTCACCCCCCAGCCCCATCCCAACACACACACAAAAGCATTAACGTTTAATGTTTTAACCAAGTCTAAAGAGACAGCATTAGTTCTCCATGGATAAAGCGTTTTCACACTGTTGATTCGAGTCCATTGGAACCCAATACCTTAAACTAGGAATATCCCGATCCAGCTTTTTTCACTTCCGATCCAATATTGTGTTTGCACTTCCAATCCGATACCGGCCGATACCAATCCCAGCCTATCAGAGCATTTATTAAAGTTATTTATCTACTTCCTTAGTTGTCAGACTCATGTTGAACAGGGATTTACTCTGATAACAACTTAATGGTTAGGACACAGACCTGTGGGTTACAGTAACTTTAAAAAAAAAACTGGATCTGGAGTCTGGATCGGCATTTTCTCCTGCCGGCCGATACGCATTTTTTGCGAATATCTGCGGCCGATCCGATCCAAATATCGGATCGGGACCAGCCTACCTTAAACTACAATTGTAAGCCGTCATCTCCAACAGGTGAATCCTAATAACGAATGCGGCTCGAATGTGTCTTTGACGCTGTAATCACACCACTGGACATCTGTGTGGTCATGAATAAGTCCATTCTGATGCATGTCGCCATGGTGACTGGCTGCTAGTAGCATCTAGAGAAAGACACCCAGACAACTTGGCATCCAAAGTTGCTGGAATCCACAGTATCTGACTAACTCCTGAGCAACTCGGTGCCAGATTTGCTGATGTAAAGGCTAAGTCTCTGTGTCGTGTGCAGGATACCACTCAGTGCCAGACGCCAGCAGCCGACCCTACCACGAGTTCGCCGTGCCTCAACACCCAGGTAGGCGTCCAGGCTTCACGAAGCCCGCTTCATGGCATTTCCCAACTGTGGGAAGAGAGTGCTGACTTTATTTAGGTTCTGTACACCCTCCAGCTGCAGCTTTACTCCTGTTAATGCAGCAAAGTTCATCAGAGAATGCACAGCCCCCTTCAAAATCCACACAAATACATAAGAGAAAAATAATAATAATATAAAGAGAAAAATATGAATATGTATGATAGGAGCAAATGTATGATGAGAGATAAAAAAGCAGTATATTCTTAGTTTTGACTGAGAATAGATTTGACATAAATATGCAAAAACATATTTTTCCTCTCTTTTTTTTTTTTCCTTGTCCTGTTCAGCATTATGGCAGCAAAATTCAAATCTGTATTTGAGTTTTGTGCTGAATACGTTTGATTTTCCAAGGGGGCTTAATGAGTGAAAAGCCCCCCTTGATTATCCAGTTTTATTGACTTATTTGCAATCACAAAACTTTACATGTATCCAATCATACCAAAACTGACGGGGAAAGAAAAGGAAACGACCAAAATAGGAGAAAGATTCTTTAGAAAGAGAGACGCACACAAAAACAAATCAAAACCAGAAAACCAGCTCTATTTTTGATACCCAGACGGAGGACCGTTAGGAAACAGACACGGGGAAACCAAAAAAAACCCCCCGCAGCTGAAACACTCACGACATTAATGAGCCGCGTCCGTTTCAAGTCCCAGCACGAGCGCTTCCAAACCCCAGGCTCCTCTCTGCGGGCTCCAATCTCCTCTGGTTTCCTCGCAGGCCATTCAGGACTCCTCCTGCACAGCCGGGGCGGCAGCTCGGGGAAGCGGGAGCGCGAGTCGGAGTGCGAGGGGTCGGGGGAGGACGACTCCTGCTCCGTGCACAAGATGCAGAGGCAGAGTGCCAAGGTAAGCCGCGCGCTCGTCATAATTTAAGGCTCCCGCCACGCTTCAGGCCACACCAACGCTTCCCAAGATGAGTGCAGTTGAGTTTTTCTGTCGATTAGGGCTGCAACTAACGACTATTTTAATAGTCGACTAGTCACCGACTATTGAAACGATTAGTCGACTAATCGAATAGTTATTCACTTTTTCTTAAAAATAGCATAAAGTTGCTTTAGTTAAGTGGAAAATGATAAACACAAGAAAAATGGGTACTTCAATGAAAAATGCATCTTTTATTCAACTTTGCAGCCGATACAAAACGTAAATAAGAATGCCTTTGTCAGGCACAGTCAGGCATAACGTTAAAGCTCTCTTTTAAAGTGAAAAAACGCTTAGAAAATGTATAACGTACATAAAAGACAAAACATATTAGCATTATTGTTGCTTAAATCTTACCGAGGCGAGTCAGACTCCGTTTCATTTAAGTGCCCAACATGCTTTCTTTTTAAATGCTCATGCATCACCGAGGTGCTGCCGTGATACGCAAGGTCTGTTTTGCAAACCTTGCACGTAATTTTTTTACTCGTATCAAGGATAAAATGCTCCCAAACTTTGGAAGTTTTTGTACGCGTGTTGGACGCCGCCATTTCTCTGCGGTTCTGTAACCGCGACGCTGTTGTGCAGGTGACTCTGTGCAGATTGTAATTAAGTGAGATGTCTCACTCTGTTGGAAAAACACGTCTGGCGACAATAGTCGACAATGGAATTCATTGTCGACTTTTTCTATTATCGATTTTTGTCGACAACGTCGACGAATCGTTGCAGCCCTACTGTCGATTTCAAAAGATCGGAAAGATGACTGGATCCAAAAAGAGAGAAACTCCACTAGTGTCAGCTGCAAACGGCCTGTCAGCGTTGGCCTGGTGTACCAAAAGCCCTCCAGGATCCCAGGCTTTTATTCGCTTTACTGGCTTCCAAATCCCAGAACAAGGGATGATTTAACCGGGTTATGTCGTCCATAAAAGCCGCTTCAGGCAGAGGGTTAAATATCTGTTGATCACAGGCTCTCGTGGGCTAATTTGCACCGGTGAGAGCCAGTTGCCGTTTTAGAGGATCTTTCTGATCCTATAAAACGAGCCCCTTCCCAATTCTCCCATTTTGCCAGGTCCTCCAGCGGCGCCCATAACACTGCTCCAAAACGAGAGCAGGCACGGGGCCACACAGTCTGGATTGATTTTGGTCAGACTGACATGTTTGAGTTGGTCCTCTACAAATGTAATTATTAGATTTTTAACAGGAACAAAACCCCTGCATTCACACACAGGGGAACTCAAGGGATTAGGGACAGAACAGCCAAGTAGCCATGAGAAAACCACTGATTTTCATTTTTCTGCCTCCAGCAGACGCTTTTATCCACAGCGACTTCCAAAAAGAGGGTTTAACATTCAGCTACAACACCAGTTCCACTCTTAGCTTAGCTTAGGAGCCACATGCTAGAAGAATAGGCTTTTTTATGTGCGTATATTCTTCCTTGCAGACCTAAACGGGGTGGAGCAGAGACCACTAGAGTTGCCACCTGGCCAGCAGAAAGAAGACATCAGCTCCAGACAAAGACCAGCTGCCCCTCCATTTCCCCCCCCCGCCCACCAGTCCCCCGGCTCATAACTCAAAGGTGAAGATGTGAAATTCGGCCCCCGACGTAGTTTCCCAGTTAGAGCTGGAATGAGGGAGGGAGGAGCTGACGTGATGGAACAAAGACAGGTCTGACATCAGAAGAATGTGCAATGACACAGAACACCTCAAACCTACAGCTTGATGAGATATTTGTATTTAAAAAAAAAAAACAACCAAGTCTAAGTAATAGAAACAAAAAAGAACAAAAAAAAACAATCCAACTTTGTCTTAAGACTGCTGCCACCAGCCGGTATGAACTGTACAGATAGCGTAGGGTTTGGTTTTTTAACCATCAACCCAACCCAAACCCCCGGTGAAGACCCCCAGGGTCTCCGCAGTTGAAATGTGCTGTTTATAGTCGTGTTTTTCTACTTTTGTTGTCTTTGTTTTACCAAAAACGACACCTTTGTAAATACATAAATTAGATTTTTATCAAAAGAAGTTGCCTAGCTGATGAAAAACAACAAAAATCCAATCCAACATCCAAACATGAAGTCTAGCTTTTTTCTCGTTATTTATATTGTGGCAGGCGCTTTCAGGGACTTTATTTAAAGCGGCGTTTCCTCCACTTCTGGGATCGGACCGCCTAGTTAACGGAAAGCTGCCGGCCACTTTGGACCCAGTTTGGCCGCGAAGCCAGGCTCAGAAACTGCTGACCGTCTCGCAGCCGCGGTCAGCGGAACTGACCACACGGTTTGGACCAGCAGCTCCAGTCACAGCTGGAAAGAAACGGCTGTCCTTTTAGGAAAGCAACGGAAAAGGACCGAGCACATTTTAGTTTAAAGCAACTATTCCTGCGTTTCAGTAAAATGTAAACAAGCCCTCTTTTTCTTTTTCTTTTTTCTTTTCACTTTCCAGCTTTTCAAATGAATTGTTCATTGGTTATTGTTAATGTAATCATTGTCTCAGTGGAACATATTATTTCTTTTTTTTCTCTTTTGTTTTGGGTTCATTCTCTTCAGATTATTTTCAACACCCTGTTTTTCTTTGCTTTTCTTTCTTTTTATGATTTAGCCCAGTCAGTCACATGTTGTCTTTTTTGCCCCCCCCGTGCTCTGAAAACCTCGACAGGTTTCCTCCGTTTCTCTCACTGAACAGCCCAATATTACCTCCTTTTAAAAGGACTTCATGGAACTAAAATCCTTTTTAAAGACACAACTGTGAAGAAACAGTGAACCCCACGGTCTTATTTAGGTTCTGTACACCCTCCAGCTGCAGCTTTACTCCTGTTAATGCAGCGGAGTTCATCACAGGATGCACGATGCCCTTCAAAATAAAGCTCCCGCTGCTCATGGGACCTTCACCCTACACACAAATACATAACAGAAAAATACGATGAAGAAAAAAACTTACACGCTAAGAGAAAAAGGCAGTAAACTCTCAAGAAACAGAATTTTTTAAGCTAATAAGTCCCTATTTGCCTGTTATCCACCTTTTACTGAAACATCACACTTCTGATAGCCAAAATAAAACTCTTTCCAGAAGCCAGGATCAATGAAATGAGGGGTTCGACCGTGACATCATGTTTTAGGTAGTTTTTTTTTTTTTATGTTAGATTCGTAGACGCGTTTATTATAAGTTATCATCAGTTACATTCCAGGACAAGCCTGTTACAGACGCATGCGTACGGCATTCTTCCCCACACAGATCACTACATCACACACTACTATTACACCAGAGAAAAGGAGAAAAAAAACCCCAACCTGCCTTCTGTAAATAATGGGCACTCATTATTATTATTAAAAACCAAATTCCGTGGATTCGTGGAACATGCATTTCTGAGTAGTGACTGGTTCTGGTTCTGGTTCTGGTTCTGGTGCGGCCGCACAGTAATAAGATAAAGATATTTGTTCATATGTGATCTCGCCGAACACGTCAGGAGAAACGGAGGGAACTTTATTTTTTGGTTTTGTTTAGTTTTTTTTTTTCCAAAAATGTAGTTTTTCTCTGTATTACAAAACCTGTGTGTTTTTCAAGAGGATTTCAGCATAAACTGTTTTTTTCGTAGCTTTTGTCACGATGAGGAAAAAGTTCATCCAAGTTTTAATTCTTTTCCGAGTTTTTTTTCGTTTGTTTTTTTTTCTGTGGTCATTTTTGGTTTTCCCCTCTGTGACATAAAGGTGAAACCCATGCCATCTATCATTTCTGTAATATTATGCTCTCTCTGTCTCTGTTTGTGTCGTTAAAGGCTTTTCTTGTGCTTGATCAAGTTTCATGATGGAAGATTAAAATTGTTACAGCTGAAACGTTCGTTGGGACTTTTTTTTTGTATCTTTTTTTTGCAGCGGCATCGATGCAAATGAATGGACGTGCTGTTCTGGGGGCTGAGAGATTTTCCTGCTTTCCAGCAAACGAAAGCATTCGCTGCTCTGAACAGAAACAAAAGCGACTGGAACTTAAATTTCCAGCTAAAACCCAGCTTCTGTTATTTATACTCTCACCTTTTGCAGATTTCACCATCAGGGCGGAATATTCTATTACATTTATTATATTATTATATTTACATTCTTTTTTTTTATTTATTTTTTTTATTTATTTATTTTATTTTTATTTATTTATTTATTTTTTTAAAGTCCTGCATTGCTATCTCGGTGATAACAGTTGGATCTTAACTCTGGTTTGACGTCCACAGGGATATATAGGGACACAGAAGCCGATCACAACAAGCCTATTTACCAAAGGTGGATGTTCTGTAAACACCACATCCTGTTGAGATTAAATTATTCCATCGGACGCGTTCATATCTGTGTTATAAGCACACAGTTGGACGATCATCCGTCAAATGACTCGTTATCTATTCTGTTTTTTTTTCATGGTTTGTTTGCTCAGACACAAATGTGTGCAGCTAAAACAAAAGAAAATACTTCACACACCCAGAAAAACCTGATCTGAGGCCGCTTTCCTCTGCACACACACAGTTCTGTCTCATCACACACACACACACACACACACACACACACACTCGTCTTTCTGTGTCGTGAGGACTTTCAGTTACCCCTCTAACTCTGAAACGAATGGTTTAAATGAACCTCGACCTGTCTTAAAAGTCAGCGTGCACAAACATCCGCTGGTCGAAACACACACAGACGGCGCACACCTGAAAGCGCACACTGCCCCCTTTGTGTTGTCGGCCGGAGCCACAAAAGAATTTTGTTTGTGAGTCAGCTGATGCAAAGTAGGTTACGGCTTGGAAATGACAGTCCAGGTTGAATGCGTTCCCTTTTCTGAAAGAATGAATCGCATTGTGTTGGTTTCTAAATGATAGAAAATCTGACTGCAGCTTTTACACTGACACAACATAAAAGTAGAAGAATGTTTTTATCATTTAAGCTGGAAATTATCTGGACACGGTAATACATAGCTCTGTTTTTAGAAGTCACGTTTTAAAAGAAATAAAAAATGCCCAATTTGCATTTTTGTGCTGAGCTTAAACGGATGAACGTAAAAAGGAAAATCTCTGCAGGAGATTCGAGGGGAAGATGTGGTCACCTGGAAAAAGGGATGGAAGCTTTGATGGAAGGTTCATAATAAATATGGATGGGAAAAAATCCTAGCAACGCAACAAACGACTGAACAAATAACAAAGCAAAAAAAAAAGACCCGTCCACATTGTTCACATGTTCACATTGTTTAGTGCTCACTATTCTTTGGTTACTTTATCAGGGTTTCCCACCAGGACCAGACACCCGGGGGTATTTTTCCTTTTCCTTTTATGCCGAAATCGTCCCTGGGCAAAAGAGTCATTTTCAATTGTACAAAATTGGCTAGAGGAGGTTTGAAATTACTCCAATTTTTTGGATCGAATACCTACTGGAACCACCAGGACGGACGTCCGCTCGCCCACTAGAAAGGCCTATCAGCTACCTAGGGTTGTTTGAATTAATGATAAATGTGAATAAAACAGGCATCAACAGCTTCTGATAAAAGATCTAAAAGCTTTTATCTAAAAACTATGCAGACGATTTTCAGTATTACCTCGAGGACAGGTCTTCCTTTGTTGAAATTGGGACCTGTGTCTCAGACCGATTGGGTCTGACCTGTGGGGTTCCCCAGGGATCAATCCTGGGGCCCCTTTTGTTCAATCTGTACATGCTTCCATTGGGACAGCTAATACCCAGCCATAACCTGTCCTAACACAACTCTGCAGATGACACTACGTGTTGCTGACAGAAGGAGAACTGTCGATTTATATTGAACAGATCAGTTCGTGGATGGAGAACAACTTTCTCCAGTTAAACCCAGATAGAACTGAAATCTCGATCGTGTCTGTGGCCCACGGAAATTAAGACAAAGTGTCAACGGCCGCCTTCGGTAACTTTCTCTGGAATCTAAAAACCAGGTCAAGAATCTTAGGGTAATACTGGACTCAGACCTGAACTTTAACATACACATTAGATTAAAAAAAACATCAGCAGCCTTTTAATATCTCAAAACCGTTGCCAGAATGAGAGGAAAAGAGTCTGAACCAGACCCAGAACGACTGATCCATGTTTGTCTCTAGAGGGTTGGACTACTATAACGGCCTTCTCAATGGGCTCTAAACCAGCTGTGATCCAGCGGCAGAACATCCAGAACGCTTCCGCTAGAGTTCTAACCAGAACCAGGAAATAGCACCACATCAGTCCAGTTCTCAGGTCTGTGCTCTGGCTTCCTGTCACTCAGAGAACAGAATATATAAAACAGCTCTGCTTGTGTACATGTCTCTACATGGGCAAGCACCCAAATACCTCTCTGACATGTTAGAGCCAGATGAACCAGTCCCGAGTCTCAGAAGCTCAGGTTCTGGTCTCCTGATGGGGCCCAGGGTCAGAACCCAACAAGGAGAGGCTTCAATTCAGTTCCACGCTCCTAAAACCTTGATCAGTCTTCCTGAAGGCGTGAGACAGAACCCAACTCTGACGATGTTCAAATCCAGATGAAAACATCTGTTTAACTGTGCATATGGAAACTGAATGTCTTTTATCTGCACCCTTCACTTTTTATCCATCGAATTTATGTCATTCGTTTTCTTTCTTCGTTTTTCTGCTTTTAAATTCTTTGTAAAGCATTTTGAATTGTCTTGTGCACGAAATGTGCTGTAAAATAAGATTGCCTTGTCTAAAAAAAAATTTTTTTGAAGTATTTTACCTCTCAGATCAGGTACTTTTGATCTGTTCTGCCCCCCAGTTAGTTAGTTCGTTAGTTAGTTAGTTAGTTAGTTAGTTAGTTAGTTAGTTAGTTAGTTAGTTAGTT
>CAJRST010041110.1:18934119-18947268 GCA_907169785.1 Menidia menidia | reverse complement strand
AAGGAGAGGAGGAAGCAGGAAAGGATAGAAGGAAGCGGCAAAGGAGAGGAGGAGGAAGGAAAGGAAAGTAGGGAGCAGGAAAGGAGAGTAAATTGCATCTAAAAATCCCAAAAGCACGTATCTGAACTTTTCAACCATTTGTTTCTTGCGCACTCGTCACGAAAAACGAACTCTTCCCTCCAACACGGAGGAAGTTCTGCGCTTCATCCACTGGGGACAGGCTGGTGGGGGCAGGGGCAGGGGAGGGAGGGGGGGAGGAGGGAGGAGAGAGGGAGGGAGGGAGGGGAGGGCAGCTCTCAGAGGGACGAGGTGCCTGGTGGAGCGACACGGGCTCTGCTTTCCAGGACTCCGCCGCGCTGCGCGTTTTTCCTCCTCCGCCTCTCCGTCCTCCAATTCCGGCCTAAAACTCCCCTCTAACGGCGGCGGACTTCCAGAGACCCGGTTCAACACCCCCCTTCCCCCCCCAACAACCCCCCCATCCTCCCCTCTACCCGGCGGACAGGTGATGATGGCGCGCGGAGCGGCTCTCCGTGACGCGCGGATCCCGGGGGGGCCCCGGGGGCCCCTGGGGCTCCCGGGGTGGCTCCTGGGGCTCCTGGGGCTGCTCCTCGCGACCGGTCCCGGCCCCGCGCGGGCCCAGGAGCTGCCGAGCCCCGGGCTGAACGGCTACAGCCTGCACCCGCCCTACTTCAACCTGGCGGAGGGCACCAAGATCGCCGCCACCGCGACCTGCGGGGAGGACGAGGCCGGCAGGAGCGTGCGCGACCTCTACTGCAAGCTGGTGGGGGGGCCCGTGTCCGGGGACCCCAGCCAGACCATCCAGGTGGGAGAAAAATCCACACAGTAGCTTTATTTTTAGTTTAAAAAAGTTCTTTAAATCTTATTTTCTGTATGGAGATCTGTGATTTCCCCCATCCCCCATCAGCCTGGAGCCACGGACTCTTATCTGACTTTTTTTAGTCAAGTTGGGCTTTAATCAGCTTTATTTTACTTCTAGTAATTCTCAGGGGGCTTACAGAATCTAGGGATGGTTTGGAAGCTGCAAAGTCTGCAAAGAGAGGGACTCTGCAGCTGTTGGTTTTCGGAAAGTGGACACTTCTGACCTCCACTTCTTTCAGGTTAATTAAAAAAAAAAACTATTATAAAAGGCTTTTTTAATGAGCTAGAAACAGGTTTTCTACTCAGAAAAGTCTCCAGCCCACACACAGGGCAGAGAGCTGGTCAGAGAGCTGGACAGAGGTCAAAGAAGTCCTGCTTTTCTCTAGAGGGACTGGTCAGCTCTGGACCTGGCAATGGTTAACCCAGGAGGACGCACACATAAAACGCACACATCCAGCCACTTCCTGCTTTATATCTCACGCCCGTATAGTCCTTTCATGTTATTGTGAGTTCATGAAGTGGTTGGAAGCCCATCCGAGGCTCTTAATTTACTGGTTGACCATTAAAGCAAACTGCTGGATGACCACAGAGAGGGCTAAGCCGCTCTCCCACCTGTTCCCTGCATTCCTGGCGGGGAATGACCCGTGTTCTCCAACCAGACTGGCTTTATGCGCTCTTTTTTTCTTTTTTTTTCTTTGGGCCGGGAGATTAGGAAGGCCAGAGGCTTCCCGCTTTTGGTTTGCTCCATTTCGGAGTCCTTTCTGGGACCATTACCATATAAAAAGACGCTCTGTCCCTTTAAACCCTCACTGACCCTTTTTCAAAGGAGACATGCATACAAATAGGCCGGTTTTTGGATGAGCACCGTAAAGGATCAGAGATAAGGATGAAGTGTGGGGATTCTGCTGTGTGATTGGCTCTCCGGGTTTACGAAATGACCAAAAAAAGAGGGGCGCATCGCGCGCCAGGGACAGGATTCTGGTCCGATCTGTATTCAGTATTCAGTATTCCAGCGATTTTATTCCTCAAAAAACAAAGTTAGGCTGGCGTTTACGCGTTCACGCGTGCACGCGCGTGCACACCCCTTCAGTGCGCGTTTTTTTCCTGTTTTATCTGCTTGTAAAAACTAACTATTCAGCTCATTCCACCGCCTCCAGGTGATTATTTCTTATTTCTGTCCAATCAGGCTGAGCCGTTGCTATGGGTTACCAAGCACAACATTTACTTCATGAAGTGGACCTGACATTTAGAATTTAGCTTCATGATCTGAACTGGGATGATTATAATTTAGTTTTGGCCAGTTAATACTGATTAATCCAAATTCATTGCAATAATAATGAAATCTCTAAATCATGTTGTTTCTAGTCTCGCAGGTGTTTTTAAATGAGACGTGATCAGACATGCTTATTGTTGCTCACCGGTTTCCTCTTAAACCCCATTGTTGATTCGGATGAGTTGTGTAAGTTTATGTGAGAGAGTTAGAGAAAAAAGGGAAAGCTGCCTGACCGATGGGAAACCCGGAGAAGTGACCAAAGGGCTGTGTCCAGTGGTCGGTCAAGCTAATGCCTGTTTTTCAGCTCTCCTGTTGCATTTTATCAACTCGGCCAAGCAAACAAATCAAGAATTTACCTGATTTAGGGTCTATAAAGGGGAACGGCCTTCAGGTGGGGGTACCTGCCACTGCTCTCCCTATTAAATACTATTAAATCCACTATTTATTCAGAGCTTCAGTCGTGCCTGCAGGGGAGCATTTTATATGCAATTCATAAAGAAATTCAATTAAAAAAGCTTTATTCGACCAGAATAAAATCAATAAATGCAACTAAAGGAGTGAGCGTTTGTTTAAATTCCAATACGGAATGAGAAAAGCCATCCAGAGATGATGTGGCCTGATGTACATCTCATTCTCAGCTTTCAGGTTAAAAGAAAGAGTGCAAAGCTTGAATTTGAATTAAAAAAGAAGTCGCACACGTGTTGTAGTCGGGGAGAGATGGAAAGATAAAGTGTTAAAGTTACTTAAATGAGTGTTTTTATGAGTGAACAGCAGGTGGAGGATCAGGGTTTGTGTGTTTGTGTGCATGTAAAAGTTAATTTATGTAGTTGTATAGATGCAGGGGGTCATATTTTCTTTCTTTTTAGTTAATCTTGCAGGAACACAGATTCTTAATGCTGTGCTGATTATCCATATTAAATCCCAGAGGAGGAATCTTTGTTTTCGGAGCTGAAAATGGCTAAATCCGATCATTTTATGGGGAGCGTCCTTTCGGTTTAGGCAGTGTGATGACGTCAGTCCAGTTTCTGGTCGGGGTTCCTTATTAGCTACAGGAAACAAGAGGAGGACAGTGATACCGCTCAGGCTTTTTTTTCAAGCTAAAACTGATAAAGACACCGGCTGGAATGCCATTGTCTCAGTAAGCAGGGTGGAGCCGTGTATGGGACTCAGGTAAACAGGTGGAAGAAAAGCCTCTGTTTAAAGGCCTTTACTGGGGTTTGGAAACCTTGGTTAGAAGAAACTAACCAACTGCACGGATGAAAACGGTCCAATCAGCATAGTTCTAATAAATAACATCCTGTCCAAGCTAAAATCTGTGCTAAAAATGTCAATCTTTCCTTTAATTACATTTGGAAAATATGGAAACTCTGGTATCCGTATTTTAAACACATCCTTATGTCTATAAAGATGATGCTAAGAAAAAGGTTGTTAGCTCTCCTCATGTTTTTATCTTATATTTTGATTTCTAACTGGATTTAGTACATTTTCATGGTAAAAACGGGTGTCCACATATACCAAGACATGAAGAAAAGAGTGTGTTTTAGCTCTGACTGTGATCATTCTCTGATCCTAACAAGCTAGTCTGAACTCTAAGAATGCATTTAGGCATTGCGTGGAAAAAAACAACTTAATGAATGTTAATCAAGCAAGTTCTGAACGTTTAGAGTACCATATTGAGGTTATTGTTCCTGGGTTGTCTCAGTAGAGAACTGCTGACTGTATTTTAAGAATTTTTGACCCCTTTAGGGATTAAGCATAATATCTCATTATAAAAGTATGACAAAACGCCAGAAAGCATTGAGTGTCAACAAGTATAACTTTATTTATTTATTTAATTTAATCAGGACAGTGCACATTAATGAACAATCTCATACAGATTGTAAATGAGCCAGATTCTAGCATAGTTGCTAGTTTACATCTGTGGTCCTGAGGCAGGAAGACCAAACAACACAAAATCACAAAATACAAAATCAGTCCAAACACACGTTCAGACAATGACATTACAAAATTAAAATTAATTCAATTCAGTTCAATTTCATTTATATAGCGCCACATCACAACAACAGTTGTCTCACAGCGCTTTCCAAACAGAGCAGGTCAGACCCTACTCTGAAGTTAATTACAGAAACCCAACGATTCCCACCATGAGCAAGCACTAGGCGACACAGGAAAGGAAAAACTTCCTTTTAACAGGCAGAAACCTGGAGCAGAACCATGGCTCAGGGTGGGCGGCCATCTGAGATAAGTGTGAGAAATGTGGAGAAATGTGGAACTGACTCTGGGCTGATGCCTCCACAGGGCCAGTACTGTGACGTGTGCGACCTGGGCCACAGCGACCGCGCCCACCCCATCACCAACGCCATCGACGGGACGGAGCGCTGGTGGCAGAGCCCGCCGCTGTCCCGCAGCACCGAGTTCAACCAGGTCAACGTCACCCTCGACCTGGGCCAGGTGGGTCACCGCCTCTGTATCTGAGTCCTCTGCTCTATAATCTGCTGTTTGTGTTGTGGGTTCTGGATTATGTCTGTTTCTATGATGAGCTTTGATAAGAGTGACTTTCAGTCTATCTAGGTGTTAAAGTACCAATCTGTTCTGTTCTCTATGGGGAAAAAAGGACCTGATTTCTTATAAAGATTTTCCAGAAAACATGTACATTTAGATGGGACTGTTAATTTTTTCTACTTTTGAGTATTAAAAAAATATACTGATTGAAATTCTGCTCGTAGCTGAAATTCCATCTTTAAATCCAACGTTTTGCAGTGGAAACCTTAGTCAGCCAGAATCAGAATCAGAATCAGAAATACTTTAATAATCCCAGAGTGAAATTATTTTTGTTAACTCAAGAAATAAAACAACAGCATATACATATACATATGTCTATACAAATATATATACAAAATTCCACACTAAAGATAAATAAATATATACATAAGTAACTATATTTATAAAGGTCTAAAATATTCGATAATAATAAAGCCATGTGATTTTTTTTTAAAGTTATCATACAACTGAATTTCCCAGAAAAGTTTAATTTAGACAATTTCAAATGTTAGTATTAAAATATTTAAAAAATGTTCATTACTACCCAGAAGAAAATAAGATCTCCTCCAGTTAGTATACTATTTAGATACCGTCTAAAACAGCAACTGCTTAATTCAGTTCATGGGTTTTTCTTCTTCTTAAACTCCTTTGAAGGGGCGTTTGTGAGTTTATGATGTTGGAAAGCTGGTGCCATGCATAAGGAGCATAGAAGGAGAAAAGAGTTTAGCTCCGGGTGCGCTTAGTTGCTTTAAAATAAGGCCTGAAACACTTTCTACCCAACAATGCCAGACATTGTAGGCAACCTGTGTACCCTCTCTTTGTGGCCTGATTTGGAAAAGAAACATAATGGACGTTGATAAGCCAAATGAAAACACAAGATAAAATAGTCATAATTTAGCACAAACAGAAATTAACACTGCACAGCGTCTTATCCGGATACAAAAGATTCTCTCAGTGGAAACATACTAAGAATTATGCATCAAAAAATGAATTTAATCAACTAACTTAACCAAGTTGATCAGGATCAATTGGGATTTTTCTTTTTTTAAAACTTTCTTTTAACTTTAAAGGAGACAATCCTTGTAAAAACTCTATAACTTGGTTACAACAGCTTATCAGTATGAGAACAATGGTGTTTTTATCAGTTTTTCCAGGATTGTGATGTCATAGCAATCAACTGCTCAGCGTTTCAAGAATGTGATCATTAAGATTTACACACACGTTTAGTTTATTATTGAACCCGTTTCAGGGAGTCACCTGAAAACCCTTGTTTTCCTAATGCGAGTGGACACTCCCGTTGGTTATATGCTGACCAGCATTCAGGCCTCATCGTGGTCGAGTACATTTCTAGTGTGCGTCCAGCTTTTTTGTGTGTGTGTGAGATTTAGAACACGGTTTTAAACAATCTTTATTGCCCTTGAATGTAGCTCTTTTGTAGCAGGCTTCTGTGCTCGAGGGCCTCCCTCATTCAGGAGTGGAGAGACCCTCAGTGTGAGGGTACCTGTGTGTGTATTCTCTAATGGTATGCGTCCAGCCATCCCCACCTCCCTTTTCCTCTTTTTTCTCTATTCTTTCTGACCTATGCTGTATCCGATGCAAACATTTGCCCAATAAAAATGTAGCCTTGCTCCTCGCAGAGGAACTTAGCCGAGGGTTGAGGGGTCTCTGGTTACCAGGTGGCCGTTTGGTCTTGAAAGAATGTAGGTGAGTAAAGGGGAGGGTTTTGTGTGTGTGTGTGTGTGTGTGTGTGTGTGTGTGACGGGGTGCAGAGAGAGGCTGCCGAATACCCCACCCCCTCCTCCACTGGAAGAGAAAGAGAAAAGAAAGATCGGAATTCCAGTTAACCTGCCTGGACATGCAGAGGGAGCTTTGTGGAGTTACCCCTACCACTATCTGCCTCTGATTCCTCAATTGGATTTGAGAGCTTTGCCAATAACTTCCAGGACTCCAATAAAGGAAGAAAAAAAGTAGATTTTTCATTTTTAAATTTCACATTTAGTGAAACTTGCATATATGAATACATTTTAAGGGGTTTGTGTTGCAAAAAGCCTATGAATGTTGGCTGTTTTGTAAGTCTGCCACTACTACCTCTTTTTTTCTAGCTTCTTTGCCACCATGATGCCATCTTCCCAAAGCAGCTACTTTTTTTTTTTTTGTAATTTATATTTTTATTTAGAAAGACAAATTTCCATCACATTCGTTGATTACAGCTTTTACCATTTAAGATCGTACATGAGTATACTACCGGAATGTTTAAATGAATTTTTCCATACTGTCTTCCTAGTATTTTTACAGACTATTTCTAAATTTTAATTGTAAACAATAAGAAAAATGAACAGAATCCAAAGCAGCTACTTTTAAAAAGATCTGTACATTCACTTTTTCACATTGGGCTCCGAATACTGCGGCACCCATTCCCACATCCTTCCAGATCTTTGTATTATTCAACCCACTTGGTTCTTCCACTGAGGATTACTACATCTATCACAAATCATTGTAACTTGTGGTTAGTTAGCCACCATCGATCCTTCATTCTTGATGTTTCTTTAAAACGATCTCCCAGGTGCTGATGTTCCTGCACGCTATTCCAGAGATTTTCTTTCATAAAGCCTCCTCTTCCTCCTCTCCCTCAATGGGGTCCCCTTACTGGGAACAGGCATCCCTGCCCACTCTGTAAGGACCCTACCGTAGCGCTCTCATAAGCTCGGGCCTTTGCTCAACGGTAGCTGGAAGATAGCATCTCTTCATCAAAGAGGTACTCCATTACTTTGACTTGGACTTGAAGGTCGCCTTCAAAAGTCCCATTGAAGTCTCCGTGAAGACTCCCATTATACCGGCATTCCGAACGTTCCCGCGGGCAGCCTGAAGCCGGGAGCGTTATCTTTGCCAATGCGGGCTGTGCGCAGATTCGTAAGCCTTTTTGATTAGTAGCTGTTTTTCGGATCGTCTCATCTCTATCCTGCTCATGCACTGAGCCATGTATCTCCTCATCTTATCCACCTCCGGATTTACAACAGCTCCCATGTCAGACGGACCCGTGCCGTCGGCTTGGTAGTCGCGTGGAACTGTTTCCTTTTGGCGACTCTTTGTGATTGGGACTGCTTCGTTTCTTTGGGAAACAAAAGGTGTACTTTTTGTCGGGGCCTACATTTCCCATTTTGTCTGCGCACCTCATATAATTGAAACTATTTCTTGTATGCCTACAACCACGATGGCTACTGGCTCCTGTTCTTGTAGGTCAGCCTTCAGGTTGATGAGGTGTTGTAAGGTGCTTCATGCTAAAGGGATGTTTTGGTGGGACTAAACGACAGTTTACAGAGAAGATGAGGTTTTGAAGAGGACACTAACTGCTTTTTTGATGAATTTATCAAAAATTTGAGGATTGTGATGGATCCTTTGCAAGAATTGGCAACCGATTCCGAAGCTCTCGAAACTTTATCGCAAACAAATTTCCTTCAGTGACAAATGTGAAAACGCCTTCAGAAATTCCACAGGTTGACCTTTTTGCCTTCCTGTAGTGAAGAGAGAGACAGTCTGAGATTTAATACCAGCGTGTGTCTTTTGTGCCAGTGATCATGTGTGCGTGTCACGCTGCACAACACCTAGTCCGGCCGGCGATTCCTGGACTTTTCCAGATAACGCCTGTTAATCATTGCGAGACGTCGGTTAATTTTCACCCAGTCTGTCTCCCTTACACCATCTCCGGCCACAGTTTGACTGATTGGAGGTGAGCAGAAGTGTGGAAGTGTCTGATCTCCTCTACCGTTCCTGGTCCACACCGCTTGTTCCTAGTAGGGTCCGAATCAGGCTGGTGGCCGGTCACTGCTAGCCATGTGGCTCCTCAGTCTAAAGCAGTCAGGTTCACTCCTCAGACTTTTTAGTGGCCAAAGCAAAGGTATGTCTAGCTCATTTTGGAAAGCACAACTCATAAAGGCTTCTGTGTTGTGGAATTTGATGAGAAAGGAATACACCAAAACTATCCAACTCCGAGGACAAGTCGTTTTAGTCGAAATTGTTTGCTTTGTGCTTGAAGCCTTTCAGGTTAAAATATCAGTGGATTTTAATGTTTGACTTTGTTTTTCTCCTCGCTTTTCTACTGTCGTTAAATGACAAATAAAATGTAGTAGTAAATGTGCATGTACTTACAGTATATAGCGCTTTTTCTAGTCATTCACCATTCACACACTGGTTGCACGAGTGGGTACAACAGATGCAACCAGTAGGCAACTTGGGGTTTATAGCCTTGCCCAAGGACTTTTCGACACGTGGTCTGGAAGAACATGGAGTAATATTTCTTTTGGTAAGGGAAGTTGCCTGAAACATTTAATAAACTTAGTAGGTCCTGACTGTAGAACTCGGTCTAGCAGCGCCCTGGAGCAGCTACCAATACCATCCATTATCATTACCGCTTATTCCCTAATGGGGTGAACCGGAGCCTATCCCAGTGGTCAATGGGCGAGAGGCAGGGTACACCCTGGACAGTCCGCCAGTCCATCGCAAACAACCATGCTCTCTCACATTCACTCCTAAGGGCAATTTGGAATGTCCAACGAACTTAACATGCAGGTTTTTGGACTGTAAGAGGAAGCCGGAGAACCCAGAGAGAACTCACACAGACACAGGGAGAACATGCAAACTCAACCCAGAAAGTTCCTGGGTCCCCTGGGACTCGAACCCAGAACCTTCTTGCTGGCAGGCGAGAGTGCTAACCACCACGCCACCGTGCCGTCCAGCTACCAATACCGTAGCGCCTTTATCCACTCAGTATGGGACAAAAAAGACCAAAGCGTGTCTTCCCTCAGCTTGCCGGCTTCCCTCACCACTGGCGTCCCCCATCAGGTCCTCGGGTCGCCACCAAGATATGAACTAACTGGCCTCGGCACCCAGCATCCACAATAGAGGTCCTGAGCCGGGACCATGACAGTGGATCTCTCCATGAGTTTCTGCGAGGTGCTCTTTTTGTTTCACATTTACAGAACGCTACACTCCATCAGCGTCTGATAGAACGTTTTACATTGTCAGCGTCGGACCGAGTGAGTCGTTAAGTCGCCAGAAAGTGGTGGGCTTTCTTTTTTTTTCTCTCTCTCTGTTGTGGTTTTTCTATAGCGATTCAGTCGACCACGCAAGTTTAGTCACTTGCCAGTCAAAAGTGGCCTTGTTCCATTCCTCATTAAAGAACCTTTCATTCCTTTTTAGCTGCGGCTGACACTCGATTGGGCAACAGATGCACTCATTATTTTCCTGGCCCGCTCTTCCATCTCGGTGTCCCTGATCCACATCACTATATCGCTTTCATCAAGCTTGTTTTCCCCTTATTTCTCTCGTACTGGGCTTAAATGTCGCCCTCTTTATAGCTCGGACAAAACAGAAAATACTCATTTTTGCGTCATTCATTATGTTCACTGGGCAAGAACATGAGAATAGATGGGGGCAAGTGTTTGAGAGATAGAAATCGGACCTTAACTGGGATGATTCACTTTTGAGTCAAGGGGAAATGAGGATGTGTAACAAAATAATCCATTATATCTGATTTTAATCCAACCATTGAAAGTGCATTATTTAATGTTATGTCTCCTTAATGCCATCACGGCCATGTGCTTCATTGGTTTTTCAGCTCTCAGCCATCGCTGCTTTGAATTTGAACAAAGAAATGAAGGATAAGATGGTGTAACGCACAGTGACAAAGTTGCACAATGGGAGCATTTAAAGGCAAGGGAGGGCCATCTGTGTAAATCATGTCATTGTTTAAACAGCTTACGAGGAAAGACAGCGAAAAAGAAACAAGACTGAAAGGTGGACGTGGGGGAGCTGGGAAAGGAAAGGGGGAGTGATGGAGAGAAGGACTGAGATTATGAGTAAATCAGAAGAAGGCATTCAGATACAAGCTTGGAAATGTTGGATTTCCTGCTTAGTGTGTGTGTGAGTGTGTCATTATCAGAGAGGAGGAAGTGATTATAAGATAGTGCTTCCTGTCTCTGTTACAGCTTCTCAGGGATTTGGGGTTAGGGATAGGGTTAGGTGTTTAGTAGGGATTTGTCTCAATGCTGCTTTATATCCCCCAGTTGTTTTTACAGTGTTTGTCTAAAGGGCTCTCAGATTCAGAAAAGTAGCCTCAGTATAATGGGTTAAACACAGAACAAACCAATTCTGGTTTAACAACCACAGTCTAGAACCATCTTAACCAAAGACATTTGTATCCTGTTAAAAGGAAGTTTTTCCTTGCCTGTGTCGCCTAGTGCTTGCTCATGGTGGGAATTGTTGGGTTTCTGTAATTAACTTCAGAGTAGGGTCTGACCTGCTCTGTTTGGAAAGCGCTGTGAGACAACTGTTGTTGTGATGTGGCGCTATATAAATAAAATTGAATTGAATTATTCTCCCTCAACAACCAACAAGTGTTTCCACACCACATATCAAATGAGCACCGGGGGCCAGTTTCTGCAATGGCGCTTTACCGGCTGCCCCCAGAACCATCCGGAACAATTTGGTTTGAAAGTCCTTGGCTGGCTCAGGGATTGGTGCAGCTTGGAGGACCTGTGACAGGCAACTGCACAGTCTCTGATGAAAAAGGGGGGGAGGTTAAGGGTCATAGTTAGGCTCCCCAGCTCCTAACGTCCAGCTGCTTCGGACATCTTGACTTCCCTAAAAGTATCCCCCTCCACGGACACAGGACCAAAACAGAAGCTGCATTTTGAATGTTCGTTTTTGGTTGGTGTCCGACTCTTCCATTGCTCCCCATTGCACACCTGGTCAGCTCGGTGCTACGTTTTTTAATATAAATCAGCCTTTGGTTATTTTATCCTCTCAGATCTTCACCTCCCAGTTGATGATTTTGCCACTTTCTTCCTTTTTCTTGGTGACCTTACGCTTCGTGTGCCAGGGTCTCATTTGATCCCATCATCTCCTCTCAGTTCGGTGTTAGTTCAACATTGTAAATGTACTTTTTAGAGTTTCAGTGGACATGTCCAGCATCCAGATGTGAGCTGAAACAGGGTTTACCCAAGGGGTTGATGGGGATCCGGTTTAGCTTTATGGGGTAAATGTGACGATAAAGGACGAAAAGGGTTGTTCATTTTCGCTCTCTGTTTTCTAGGTTTTCACATTTTTCTGTTTTTATTTATTTATTTATTTATTTTTAGGAATTTGTGTCTGAAATCGCAATTTTGATTGAGATCATGTACCATAGTCTCGACCAAAAAAAGATCCATCCATGTTCTATAATGGGGTCATGGCAAAAAAAGGAAGAAAAAACATATATTTGGGGATTTTATTTGAGCGTGGAAGAGCCTGTTTTTATTTAAAATCAAATTCAATGGTCTTTTAAACTTTTTTCTAGACTTTTACATCTTACTTCTGCAATTCAATTTGGCTATTACATAACACTAGTTAACTAAGCAATTAACCCATTAAGATTACCCAAAAGGTAATCTTAAGTATAAAAAAAGAAGACAATTAATCATTTATTGTTCTTGTTATCAACTATGTTCCTGGTTTTACCTCTGACTGGTTAATAGGTCTCTGTTGTGTAGTCATTTTTGTTCGGCATACATGACGTATTGAAAACCGAGCCCAGAAAAGGAGCTCGGTTTTTCCTGAGGACCACAGGTCTCTCTGGGATCGGGTCCGGGCCCGTTTTGCTCGTCCCCGGCCGGCCGTGCGACCCCGAGCCCTCCATTCAGCGGCCCGCCATTGTCTGGCCTTGTTTGCCCACCCTCCCCGGCTCCTTTTGATGAAGCAGTGGTCTCAAGTCCTCCCAGTGACTTTACCATTCGGAATGGCCCTCAATGGGCCCTTTGTCGCACTATTGTGTGACTGAGTGCGTTTGGCTCGCTCAAAAGGCGGAGGTGAACAAACACGGAGGAAACACTCGGTTGTGAATGGCTGCTGGAGTGTCTTAGATCCCTCCCAGTGACTCAGAGGAGATTGGATTCTATGGAAATGAATGAAAAGGGAGATTAGATTGGCACTGGTCACTTGAGGAGTGTGTAAACAAACTGCAGGAACATCTGTGATCCTGGACTTTTATTTGGTCTTTCTTAATTGAGACCCATTGGATCTGAAAGAGTTTTATTTCCCTTTCACAGAACTGGTTAAGAGGAGATATTGAAGTTATTTGCTGTGCGTTTTGATGATCGGGCCTCAGAGCGATTCAATGGAAAAGTAAACTGAGCATGTTCAGACACCCCCAGAAGAGGACTCGAAAGAGAAACAGCACTTTTGTAAAGAATAGCAGCCGCTTATTACTGGGGTCAACATACCAGAATTCTCCCTCAGGTTTCAGATGTTTGGGCTCGGTATGTTTTGATCCAACGGTTTGGCATCCTTACTATCGAATCAACTCCTTCATTTTGCGGAGCCTAGCGGTACAATCGTTGGACTTGGGCTCCAGTTCTACATGCTGTTGCTTTCGTCCCATCAGCTGGGTCCTACTTAAACCCTAAGCTGGTATTCCAGGAGGA
>CAJRST010041110.1:18890437-18924972 GCA_907169785.1 Menidia menidia | reverse complement strand
GTGTGTTGGGGGTGACAGACGGGTTCCAGCTGAGAACGGGAGACAGGCAGCTGAAAAAAGGAAGCGGTGTGTTTTTTAGGGGGGGGGGGGGTTCATCCCATACACCATAATGATTACGTACAGCTGTTTAAAAAACTATTCGTGTCCAATAAACCTCCCAAACAAACCCGGAATAACCAAAAGACCTGAATGATTTGTTAATTATTCAAAAGTTCCGAACTTAATCGACTCATTGAGGTGAAATGTTAAATTTTGAGTTATTCAATCCTTTTTTTTTACACAAAAGACACTTTGCATTAAGACCATCTTTAGCTTTTATTCAGAAAATGCCGATTAAACCCGATAAAAGTTCTACTTCCACATCTTTATCCATTCAATATGTTTATAGATGTACATCCCATGTATGCATGATATCAGTTTTAGTAGAGGTTTGAATTCTAAGCTAAAATTAGATTTAAAAATAAGAGTTTCCAACCTGTGAACAGGTTTTTAATCTAGTTTTATCTTAGATTTACATGGGATGCACATCTACAACCTGTAAAGCTTCAAAGGGAGTGATTTGGTCCAACCCCCCCCCATAGAATGTCTTTAAAGCTGTTAAAAATAACACTTTTTCGAAAGTATATAATACTTAGACAGTCACCATGATAAATGCAATAATTTATTACATTTTTTTTTAACTCAACTGAAATGAACAATTGTGAGTATTTAGTGAGTCAGAGTCCTCTTTTTCATTTGTATTTCCTTTTTTTTGGGCCTTTTCTTTGCAATTAACCAAAATCTATGATAAATCCACGCAGTAAAGCACACATACATGTGCTTGTAAAGCTCTAAATGTTGAATCCAACACGGCTTTCAGGGGAATAAATTGAAGAGTTTTTTACTTGTGGTCAAATAACTTAATCTGAAAACACTCGATCTGAAGTTAAAGTCCAGCAGACTCTGGCTCAGGCAGGAGTTCTGGACTGAGGCGTGTCCAGGCATGTGGCTTTGATCGGAAACTCGGAGAAAACTCTTCTCTCGTGGGGTCAGACTCTCACCCCGGAATCACAAGAATGCCTCTGGAGCTTTCTTTCAATATCTTTTGTGCCCAGAGGGACAGTTTCCTGTCCTTTAAATCCTTCCCTCACACACGCGTGCGCGTATTTACTCAAACACTCACATTGTCATATAGGGAGCAGTAGATAGAACTCCCAATTTCCCCAGGCTTTGCAGTCTGTTTGAAGTCTTTATGCTGAATTCTTATCATTTGATACACACATTTCTGCAATTATTGGATCAGATGAAAAAAAAAGTCATATAAAAAATTGCCATTTTTTTGCATTTCAATTTATAGTCAAATTTTTAGAATTGTTTATTCAAAATATATGCAATAAATATATATAATGTAATATTTTTTCTTGTCTCAGAGGTTATAGGGTAAAAAGACTTCACTCTTTCCCCCTGAAGCGTTGTGGTAAAAACAATAAATAAAAAGAGGATAGATGGATTGAAGAAGAGGCTAAATTCCTTCGTTTCATACCTCCTCCATCTATGCCTGTCATTCCTTTGCCTTAAAACAACTTGTGGTTTATTGTTTTTTTTTCCGGGTCTTTGTGTGTTTGGATTTTCTCGTTTCTGTCGGTAACTCATCACCTGTCAGAGCTGCCAGTGTCAGAGTCAAAGCTTTAATGTAGCCATGGTTGTCAGTAGGTCATTTTATAAAATAATTCATGCCAAACTCAGAATATTTCACAGGTTCCTGAGCAGGTGTGGAGTGGAGTAAATCTTTTCAAAGCATGTTTAATCTTTGGTTTTGGTCAGAGAGGTGTGGAATGTTCTACAAATAATAAAAAAACACGTCACTTGATTTAAACCAAGCATTGTACAAATGTCATCTTCCTTTTAATTATTAATTTTAGATGGATGGATGCTTTTAAATGCATACTATAACAAATGCACTAAGTATATCTAAGATCCAGATGCATAAAACTAAGTTGTACTTGTCTTGTTTATTACTCATGTATCTGCATTTGATCATTTGAATATTGAAACCTTATTTTCAAAGTGGACTTAGTGAAAATGTAGAGTAAAAAAAAAACATTTAACTCTTTTTGCTTGTTTTTTAACTGCAGCTTGTCAGCCTGTGTTCGGTTTAGTTTAGTAACAGATGCTCGCTTTTACAAATTAAATGAATGTAAAATGATTATATATTCAGAATTTCAGAAAATGTTGGATAATGATAAATTATCAGTGAACATTCTGCAACTGTAGGCATAACAACTGTCATTTTCCACACTTTTTCCTGTGAAATTAAACCCAACATTTGAGCGGAGTCCATTCCGACTGCTAACAGCTTTATTACATGAGTCACTGGTTTATTTAGCCGTGTTCGGCCTCCCCTGGGGAGCAATTTAATGGCGACACACGCCAAAACCGTGCCTTTCCCTCCCGCCTCCTGGTTTGTCATCGCCCCCGGAACAGCCGTTCCCGTTCAATACAGGAAATGAACGAGAGATGACAAGCCAAAGAGAAAAGGAACATCTGGCGCTCATTAGGAATTAGCGGGTAACATAACATGTAGCAGGACGTGGTAGATCAGAGGTAATGTAGTTGGTTTTGACGTGATCTCTCCTCGGGGGGAGACGTTTTAAAGGGTCAGCCGTTCAGGTCACTGCAGTGGACATTTTATGAGAAACAAACAGCTGGCGGTTCCCTTCTCCCCTCTGCTTTCTGCTTTCAATTAACTTGTCTTGTGTCCTTTTGTGTTTATGGAACATCTCTTTATATAACTTGCAAAGTCATATAAAAAGTCTCATCAATTGGCTTTGATTCTCTGTTTGTGTTTTTCTAGATTTCTAGATTCTGACTCCCTCTCGTCCTGTTTCATTGATCCCTTTTGGTTTTATTTCTGTGAGCTAAATACAGACGGTCCTTCCTAATGATTTGGAGTGATTTGGTCCAATCCCCCCCCCCCCACTGAATGTCTTTAAAGCTGTTAAAAATAACACTTTTTCTAAAGTATATCATTCTTAGACAGAAGTCACCATGATAAATGCAATAATTTGCTATTACATTTTTTGTTATCTCAACTGAAATGAACAATTATGAGTATTTAGTGAGTCAGAATCCTTTTTTTTCATTTTTTTTTTGGCTTTTTCTTTGCAATTAACCAAAATCTATGATAAATCCACACCGTAATAGTGCTCTCCTCCCTGTCTCTCGGCAGCTTTTCCACGTGGCCTACGTCTTGATCAAATTCGCCAACTCTCCCCGTCCAGACCTGTGGGTTCTAGAGCGGTCCACTGACTCCGGCCGGACCTACCAGCCCTGGCAGTTCTTTGCCTGTGAGTAACGGCACCAGTCCACGTGTGGATCTGTAGCACCAATCCCAAATGTGGAACGTTAAGACCAACGCGAGTCCCATACCAGGAGCATCACCTCACGCTTCATTCTCCTCAAACCTCCCTGGGGGGTTTGGGTTTGATCTCTCTTATCAGTATGAAGCAGCATCCCTGAGGTCAGGCAGCTGGCAGGGGTGTGTGTGTGTGTGTGTGGGGGGGGGATATTACATCACTAAGCCCTCACATAACTGAGAGGGAAGCTGTCAGTTCAGGTAGACTGGAAGGGAATTCCAGGGCTGTTTGCAGACAGGCCACAGCTTGGAGTCTACATGATTACCACAGGCAGAAGCAGATGGGGGGGTGTGTGTTTATCACACACACACACACACACTGAGTGCTTCCCAACACATCACACTGTGCATGAAGAAGACCCAAAAGTTCAGCCCAAAAGCGACCCAAATCCAGCTCATCTGCTGGTGATATTAAACCCATATTAAACCCACTGGGCGAGCACACACAGGATCCATTTTGTTTTTTGGGACTACAGAGCCCCAGGTGCTTCGCAAACATCTTCAAAGCCGACTTTGATCGGCTCCCGTCTGATTCAGACCGCCACCGCTTGATAACAATAACAAAAAGCGGGAATTGGCATAAATGAAAAACCCCTCTGAGTCAGTTTTTCCATAACTCTCTCTCCTGTCACACTACAAATCCCAACATGCACTGCAACAGCTGCCATGATATCCATTAAAAGGAAACGTTATCAATAAAATTCAGCCAATGTTTGCTGATATTGGAGGTAAATTTGTACATTTTGAATAGCTTGGTCATACGACCTCATTTCACTTGGTGTGTATTTTTTTATTCTATTTTCGGGGAAAAAAGTTGCTTAAACGGCTGACGTTCTGATTATTTCTCCGGGATTAACACCCCAGAAAAGGCCAAATTGGGTCGGATTACCTGACCCAATCTGGCTTCTGTCGGTGCTTTACCAGGAGAAGTGCCAGTAAAATGACCTTTTGCTCGTCCACGTGTGTGTTTTTTGTGTGCGTGCAGCCTCTAAGAGAGACTGTATCGAGCGTTTTGGGCCGAGAACCATCGAGAGAATCAGCAGTGATGATGACGTCATCTGCACCACCGAGTACTCCCGCATAGTGCCGCTGGAAAATGGGGAGGTGAGTGAGTCTGTATCCAAAGTACTGTCTCTCATTTTCTAGACTTTTAAACAAAGTTATTAGACTGTGATTCAGCCGGGGACCTCCGTGCCTTTTGTGTATTTCAGACTTTTTAAGGGGAGTACTTTGGCCCCATTCCGTTGTTTTAATGTCTTGACAAATGTTCAAAGTGTTCAACAGCCACTGATTGTTTGAATTGACCTGGTTTACAGGCAACAGGTGGGTAACGTGGGACTTTGGGTTGTTCAGGGTTTCAGGATTTTCCATGTTCACCGTCTTCCCACTGGGATTAATTCCTCATGATATGAGCTGAGGAGCTTTGTGGCTTCTCCCTGAGGGGCTTGCAAACCTTCCACAGTAGACGTGTTAGCATGAGGCTTAGAGGTTTCTTGACATTCTCCTGGTCATTTAGTGGTTTCCAGATGCTTCCTTAACTAAATCAAGGCATCATCGCAGGAATGCTGCTGTTGCATCCAACCAGTTGTCATTTTACTGAACTATTTATTTAACCTTAATTAAAAGTCCTATTTGAAATGAAATAATTAAAAACTATGTATTAAATTTAGATTTAATAGATCGCGACACACAACCTTCTGCAGCTCGGACACAGAGTGGGTCCGAGGCAGATGGCCGCCCACCCTGAGCCATGGTTCTGCTCCAGGTTTCTACCTGTTAAAAGGAAGTTTTTCCTTGCCTGTGTCGCCTAGTGCTTGCTCATGGTGGGAATTGTTGGGTTTCTGTAATTATCTTCAGAGTAGGGTCTGACCTGCTCTGTTTGTAAAGCGCTGCGAGACAACTGTTGTTGTGATGTGGCGCTATAGAAATAAAATTGAATTGAATTGAATCGTCATGAAACCGCAGATTACAGTGGGACAAGTCATATTTCTCAGATTTCAAACACAAACAATGTGTCATTTAACACCAAATAAGTATAAGGAATCCTTTGTTTCTTTGTTATAGTCCTAGAATTAGAATATATTACTTTATCGTAGTCCTAGAGTCGGAATAATCTAATTCCTTGACTCTCGACCGAGGTTGTTTCCAGGTGTTTAGTGGGCAGATGTGACCTCATGTCGGTCCCAGACGTTTAAAGGAGGATTGTGTTGTTCCTCTGTGTCCGTCAGGTGGTGGTGTCCCTGGTTAACGGTCGACCGGGGGCCATGAACTTCTCCTACTCGCCGGTGCTGAGGGACTTCACCAAGGCCACCAACATCCGCCTCCGCTTCCTGAGGACCAACACGCTTTTGGGGCACCTGATGGGCAAGGCGCTCCGGGACCCCACAGTAACCCGTAGGGTGAGCCCCCCACCAGCCGGTCAACCACGCCTCTGTCAGACAAACCAATGACAGCAGTCGCAGCGTATTGAGATTCTCGTGGAATTTGGATCGATACCTGTAAATTACAAGCTAACGAAATAAGAAATGACACTTGAGAAAAACAATCGAAAGCTACATAAAAGCTTTATAAATACGATAAAATCTTAAACCCTTAATGGAGAATTCTAGCTGTTGTAGTATCACGTGAGAGGTGGCACTCTAGGCTCGATGCTTTTTTTTTGTTTTTTTTGTCAGGTGTTTTAAGTTTTTTTTATTTATTTTGAGAAAAAAGAGAGACCAGTGTTCTAGTTCTGTCCGTCGTATTATGTAGAGATACAAAAATCTGGGGCCAGACACATGTATGCTCATATTTGTGAGCGAATTTCAGCTCAATTTTGAGATAAATGAGTTTATTTTTCCCTCTAAGAGATAGAAAAAACTGCTCTTCTTAACATCTTACCCTATATTTCCACATTGGAACGACTTAAACTTTGCAGAAAGGGTTGGAGCTCCATCCCAGTTGCACTTATTTGCTAACTAAGGCTAGCGGCTTACTACAGGCGGGATGTATTCCTCACAGCCATGATAACAGGTCCTGTTCCCCTCCTTTGCAGTATTACTACAGCATCAAAGACATCAGTATCGGAGGACGCTGTGTGTGTAACGGGCACGCCGAGGCCTGCAACGCCCAGGACCCCAACGACCCCTACAAGTAAGCCACATGCTCATTTCCAACCAGGTTTTCAGATTTTAAGGGCATAATTTGGTCACAAACAGAGAATCGGGCCATGTTGGGTCATCGTAGACAGACATGGGAGGAAATCTTACCCATCAAAGCAGCTTCTGGAAACCGATTCTGGTCCTTAAGGGTTTATTTAGCGACATCTTCCAGAGGCAGATCGCACAACCCCGTTCTCCAACTCCAAACGACAACAGAGGTGTTGTTGTTTCGCCTCTGTGCCAGCGCCGTGTGGCTTTTTCTTTGTTTTTCTAATCGCACACCGACATTTCTGTGATGTAAATGAGAAGCAGGATCTGTTGGGACACGTGGGGCCACGGGCAAAGGACTGGAAAAAGGCTAGAGCTGACTTTTAAGCAACAGAGAGTGAAAGGTAGAAAGAAAAATCTGTTTCCTTGTGGCTTTTGTGCTGTTTCTTTTATTCCAAAATCTTGAAATCTATCAGAGATTTGATCCTATAGTAAGCCAGCACCATGCTAGTGTTCAGTTATTCTTTCAGAGGGAAGTTGTTTGTGTATTAGGGTTATTGTAGTCTGCATCCATACAGTCTTTTTTACCCTGAAGGCTAAATGGAGCTAGTACTTAAGGATCCACTGTGGATTTTGTGTGTGTGTGTGTGAGAATTTCCAGATAAGTACATGTTTCCGAGCGGTGGAAGTTGGAAAGTTTGCGACTGCTCTAATGGTACGTTTGGAGCCGTGTTGTGTGTTCAACTGGAGCTGATGACACTTGTTTCCTCCTCGCCGCGGGCCGTGGATTTACTCGTAAACTCTCATCGCTCCGTCCGATCCGGCGTGAGCATTTACGCTCGCGCCTCCCTCGTGTTTACTCACCTTGCACGTGCAAACCTCGCGCACACTAAGAAACACAAAAATGGGTAGGAGAGGATGAGATAGGGGCAAAAAACAAGCATGAAGGGGACTCCTTTCTCACTTCCTGCAGTAGATTTGATCAACAGCTGCTAAACATCTGCAGACATTCTTGTTTGAGGTGTGAGACGGTCCTCCACCTGGTTCCATTTGATGAGTTTTCTGAATATTAATTGGCTTTGGATGGCATTTTGAGAATGCGTGGGCTGTCTGTTACTTCATACAGCCTGTCTAGATAAGCTCCAGCACAAAGAACTCAGAAGAATGGAGCTTGGAGCTTATAGTTGATTTGAGTTTGCATTTTTTATTTAAACAGAAATATTTCTGAAGTGCGGGTTATCATTGGAACTGATGACCAAATCGGGATGATCTTTTTGTCTTTCCAATATTTGAATAGCATCATAATATGAGGCTGTTTCCTGGTCATATACTGGAATTCTTTATTTTTATTTTTTATTTTTTTTACCCAATGTCGTGTTTAGCATAATGGCAACAGAATTGTAATCTGAGTGCCCGACCCTTTTGCTTTGCTAAGGGAGAAGCCTCCCCTGATCATCCAATACTGCTTTATTATTTATTTGAAATTTAATTTTGTTACAGATGTAAAATGGTTAAAGTCAAACCTGACCAGGGGACAGGAAAAAAGAAAAAAAGAGAGAAACAAAAGGAGCAAAAGATTGAATTAAAATAGGATGAGAGAATAGAGAAAAGATAACAATAACCCGTAATGAAGAGAAAAGAAAGATCCCTAAAACAGGAAGAGAGGAAAAAAAAGAAAGTGTGGGTTTGTCTATTGTTCTTTTCTTTTTTTATTTTGTTGTTTCTTGTGTTTAATGTGGACAATTTACCAAAATAAAGTGATGAAATAATAATAAAAAAAATAATAAAAAAAAGAAAGACAAGAAAACTGGAATACTGGAATTCTAAAAGAAAAAGAAATAACTAAATATAGGGTTTTGATTAGTTAGAAAAAAAACTTTATGTGTGATCAATGAAAATGCAGCGTAATCGTTATCAGGCTAATTCTTTAAATACAGTTTTTCCCTGAAGTATCTCTCTGATTATGACTCAAGCTTAACACCCTCAGATGGAGGCATCAGCCATTGTCGTTGGGCATAAATAAGAATACAAATAGGGAGTGTGTTGTGGCGTCTGAAAGCCAATCAGAATCAGAATCAGAATCAGAATCAGAATTAGGTTTATTGCCAAGTAGGTTTTCACACACAAGGAATTTGCTTTGGCGTTGGTGCCCAGCATTGCACCAAAACACCGAGGCGGCCATTTTCGGCGCCAAGGCAAATCTTCAGAACCAAAAGAATACATTGGGAAAGCAGTTGCGGGAAGAGGGGAAAAAAAAAAGGCCCAGTGCCACGCCCCCTACAGGGGACGTAACAGTGATTTAAAAAAAACACCTCAGTACACTAAAGCACAGATACAGTCAAAATCACAACATCAGGGACACATAGGGAGGGAGGGATGGGGGGATTGGAAGGAAGGGGAAAGGTAACAGTGAGGCAGTGAGCCCAAGGAATGCATGAAGTCTGTGTTTGTGTGTGTGTAAGTGTAAGCAAGCTGAAGTCCACATCCAGGTCTAGATGGAAACTGATGGTTCTGAATCCTGATTCACCTGCCGGCCCCGGACAGGCCTCTGGCCGGACTGTCCTCCTCTGGGCCTGCCGGACGTCCACAGGTGAAGCATTCCTCCACATTCCTCTGCTCCGACCCGGATCAGAGCCCCGTCGGTGGAAGAACAAGTGTCAGGCCAGTCTGCTCTCATCTCGTTTGAGGGCGTTACGTAAACACGAAAAAAAACCCCAGTCGCACCGGAGTCCTCGGCCCGGCTCTGTTTATGAGACAGGAATTCCACCCAGATGACATCTTCCCACTCCATTGTGGCAGAAATATTATTTGAAAGCTTCTTTAAACAGTCTGCACGGCTTTTCGTGAGGGGTTTGAATCAGTTTATCCAAAGTTTATATGGAGCTTTGGTCCAAAAACCCAAAATACAGACTACATTTGAATATATTATTTTATTTCTTTTCTTTTCTCTTGACATAAAAGTACATTTTTAGTCCGGGGCCTTTAAGCCGGGGGGACTCGACTAGCAGCATCCTGCCTCCACTTACTACTGTAGTATTGATGGATTTTTGTATTTTGCGTTATCATGTCAAAGCTAATAGAAATATATTTTAGAAAAAAACGCTTAACTTGTGAATTAGCAAAGATTCAAATCTGGTTTCAACTTTTTTTTGCAGTCTAAAAGCATTCTTTACCCCTTTTGCATTTGGTCATCAGCACACTGGAATCCAACAATTTCTCACAGACAGATGTTCCTCCTCTTTGAATGGAGATGGATAGTTACAGACGTAAAGAAGCTTTATTCCATCTCTTTTTTTGACACTTCTTAACCCGATCCAAGGAAAAATAGAGCGAAAATTATGATTTTTTTTATATTTGAAGTGTTTTTTTAAGCAAAAAATAAACAGAAATGATCTTTGAATATTCATCTTCATTGATTTACTACCATGTCATAAGTTAAAATGATTGCCTTGTAGTCTTTTGCCTGCTGTTGTCGTGTGTATCGTGTGTTTTGAGCAGACTTTTTACCATTAAATGATGCAAAAGGTCTCCGATTCTAAACATTTCAGAAACCGTACGTGTCAAATATGACACATCTGGCATTGTGGGGTTGATGGTGGAACTGTACGACTCTTCCTTAGTTTCCCTTTACTGTTTTGGTCACACTCTCCAGGCCGCAGGTTCGCAGACTAATCCAATTAGAAGTCAGGGAGCAGCAGTCGGCCTCCGTTGATGGAGCAGAAAGATTAATAGTCTCATTGTTAAAGACGGGTTTGACGTTTCATCCAGGGTTGGCTCTCCTTTGTTTCTGGGGGCCATTTTAAAGAAGATGTTCCACCTTAAACTCCATATTCCCGGTGGCCATGTTTTGGCCTTCTATGTCGGACCCAAATGTGAAAGTAAAAGTTGTTTTTTGTGCTTTTAGTCCATTTTTCTCTGTGTCCTAACCCAGGCTGCAGTGCGACTGTCAACACAACACCTGCGGCCTGTCCTGCGACCAGTGTTGTCCCGGTTACAACCAGTTGCCCTGGAAACCGGCCACAACCTACAGCGCCAACGAGTGTGAACGTGAGCCTGACGCACACACGCGCACGCACACACACACACACACACACACACACACACAGGCAGAATGTAATCAGTGAACCCTGCAGAAGAATGCGTTTCATGTGTTGGCTCAACAGAGCAGCACAGAGGCGGCCAGCTCTCTCCGCTAATGAAGCTGAACAGACACACTGGCAGCGCCCCCTCACACGCGCACCGTCGAGGAGAAACTTATTTTTAACTTGTGGCTCAGCGGTGCCCATTCTGCCGACCGCTCAGTACAGGCGATTTTTTGTCATTTCCCTTAAACGATTAGAAAAATGAGTCTCTTAAGTGGAAGTGTAGAAGGATAATTGGCCTGTAAAGGCCTGTAAGGGTGTGTTAGTGTGTGTGTTTGTGTTCCCTGTGGGTCACTGTGTGGCCCATGTCACAGACTAGCAAACTGTTCAGGGTGTACCCCCACTGGGAAAAAGGCCCCTCCAAAAACGAGTAAAAAAAACAACAAATCCAATACGTTTTTGCCTGAAGTAAGCAAAAAAAAAACATTTTACCAGTGGAACTAGTGAAAATTTCAAGTTTTCTTTAAATAAGATGTGATATTTAGGACTTTTGGGATGAAAGTCATTGTGAAATTTAGCTCATTTTGAGCTATATTTTACTAGTATTAAAGTGTTGTGTGTCACAATAAGCCTGTGATGCTCAAAAGTAGCTTTTTGTTTTTTCACCATTCATAAATTCCCACTATTTCAATTGTTTTTAAGTAATTTTAAGTTCTAAAATAGTAACATTGTCCTAGATTTTACACCATCAGCAACTTCAACTAATATTAGAAAGTCATTATTTAAGCATTTTTAGGATAACATGTCTGGAAGTTAGCTGGAAATACTCTTATTATGCATTTTTTTACACATATTAAGAGGTTCTTCTGTATCATAAGACACTATTTATCTCAATTAAAGTGCATTTAGCTAATTTTAAATTCTGAAATAGTGACTTTGTGCTAGATTTCAGACCACCACCAACTTGAAATTAGAATTGAAAGTCATTATTTAAGCGTTATTAGGACAAAATGCCTTGAAATTAGCTGGAAATGCTCAAATCTGATTTTTCCTCATATTACGAAGTACCATTATATTCTATCCCATTTTAAAGGAATAATTCAAAATTCTGGGGATCCCTGATCTTGTTATAACTACAAGTCAAACTACTGTCTCCAGAAAGTCACTATCTGTTGAGTTTTTGGATAAATCCACTGAAACTTAAGGTTTTCCAAGAAAGGAGACATATTTTTTAAATCACCTAAGTCCAAATAAGATGATTTCTCTTCTGCAAATAACACAACAGCTTAAAAAATCTCACCAAAAGTAAAAAAAAAAACATGTTTCTTTGACTGAAAACAAGATGTTTTCAAGGCTTTTTCACTTAAGAAGATATTCATTATGTATTTTTCTTACAAGTCCCTGAATCTTGCATAAGTTGTACTTTTTAGGCAATTGTGGCTTATAAAAAGTGTGTAATGAAATATTCTGACTAAGAATGAGACAAATAATCTGTACCGATGACCGCTCTATGAGCTTTCGAGGCTTGAGGTGTAGGAAACGGATGGATGGATGAAAACCACCAACTTCGATTGGCCTTAACGGTTTTTCCACCATTTTCCTGTTGGACTCTCCGTCTGAACCCGGTCTGATTCTATTTACATGTCTGCTATCAAAGCTGTAGTTATATTTAACAAAGACAGACAGGAGGGGTTGCTTCAGGTCAGGTGATAGGAGGACAGTCACAGGGTGGTGGCCTTTAGATTGGACCCATGGGATAAGAGCAAGGGCTACTCCGGATAAGACAGAAATCCCGGATAAAGACTCAGGCAGTTCAGGCATTATCTAAAAAAAAAGTAGAAACACGACCCAATATGTTAGTATGATGAAAGATGCTGGTTCTGTGGTTTGCCTCTAACTGGATCCTCCTAATAACGCAAAGGTTTTGGAAGAGTGTGGCTGAAATCAGTCGGCACGTCTCTGGGAGCCAGATAAGAGCTAAATGTTAGCGTCAGGTCTCTTTTGTAAAGGATTACGTCTTTTACAGTATGTTTAAGTGTTAAGCGATCGCGGGCATTTCATGGTGGATGAGCCAAAAGAGTGGCTTTGTGCTCCTGAGAGATTTGGGAAGAATCCGGCCAAGATATTTACAGTATTTCTGTTTTTTTAACTGTATTTTTTTCTTTTGCATTCTTAAAAGAAAAGTAAGAATGTTTCCAAAAATACAAAATTATTGCTTTAATTGTGGCCTGCCAGACTTGAAAAAAAATAAAATAAATAAATATATATATATATATATATATATATATATATATATAGAGAGAGAGAGAGAGAGAGAGAGAGAGAGAGAGAGAGAAATATAAATTTAATAGATAGTTTTGAATTGTTTAATTTCAAATAAGGACTTTTAATTAAGGTTAAATAAATAGTTAGTTCAGTAAAATTACAACTGGTTGGATGCAACAGCAGCATTCCTGTATAACAGCAGATTAAAGCCGTTTTGTGTGTATATAGCCGTGTGTGTGTGTGTGTGTGTTTGAGACACACTGATATTTAAGGCAGAACAGATTGCTCCATCCTCTAATTAGACCTGAAACAATCCTTTTATGAGCTTTATGATCACTGAAGATGAAACGTCCTGTGTCGCCGTGTAATTACAGCTTTACTCAGCTTTTATATTTGTGGTTTGTCGGGAGTCTAATGTCTGCCATCTTCTTCTCACGAAGCCCAGAAACAGGTTTCACCACAGCAAAAGTGAATTAGGGACTTTACACACCCGATGAGACGGAATTTTGAGGTGTTTTTTAAACTCGTCACTTTCTTTTGCTTCTGCAATAATCTTTAAAGTTGTGTTTGTTATTTCTGGATTTCCTTTTAAAGTTCAAAGAGCGTGATCTGATTTGATGCTTATTGTATTTTGACCAGAGGCAGTTGTCATTCTGAGTTTTGAACATTTGCACATGATTCTTCGCTTAAATAAAGATCTTTAATTTCAATTAGTGTCTATTTCTCATTAAATCATAACAATTAACTGAATGGTTTGGCTTCACTTTGCACTGATTAGTATCTGTTTTACAGAACTCTGGACCTTTTAATCAGCTCTTTTAATCATAATCAGCAATAAAAAATGTTTTAAAAACCTTTTTTGGTCACTTTTTTAGTAACCCATAAAAACCTACAGTGACACAGGTGTAACAGCCTATTTAAATGAAAATACATTTAATAGAAATATATATAAATATAATTTCTGGAAATCACTGATCTTTGACATTTTGTGGTCGTACCTGAATTTTTTTTATTTTTTTTATTTTATTGATAAATGGGATTCATTTGTTTTTTATTCACCCTATAATTTCTCTTATGGGTTAATTCAACAAAGCTTTTTATTTGAACATATAATGCTAAAAAAAATAATAACAATCTGTTTTTATTTCTCCAGCGTGTAACTGCCACCGGCACTCTTTCGAGTGCTACTACGACCCGGAGGTGGACCGGAGGCGGGGCAGCCTGGACGTCCAGGGCCGCAGCAGGGGGGGGGGCGTCTGCCTCCACTGCCAGGTACCCGGGGCCCGCCGGCCTCCTGAGCTGGGATCGGTTGATTTAGACATGTGAGCGACAACTTTTTCTCCTCCCCTCAGCACCACACCACCGGGGTCAACTGCGAGCGCTGCATCCCCACCTACTACCGGTCACCTGACCACCCCCTGGACTCCCAGCTGGCCTGCTCACGTGAGTCCACAGATGTACAGTGACCAAGTAGAACTACTTAAGGACTGTACTTAACTCCTTTTCTTAGGGTCTTTGGGGATGTTCTTTGCTTATTTTTGCTTAATTTAGGGTTTTTTTATTTTTTACTTTGTATTTGTATTCTTATTTTTTTGGCTATTCACATTTACAATGTAAGTACTGGTACTTAATCTGTATTTTTTGTTTTTTTTTTTTGCATTTTGCTCTCTATGTGACACTTTTTTGCCCTGTAAGCTGCTGGTAACTTTAATTTCCTGAGGGAGTTTTCCCAAAGGATCAATAAAGTACAAGTCTAAGTCTAAGTCTAAGTCCTAAGTACCAAAATGCAGTATCTATACTTTATTGGAGTGTATTTTTTTCCCTACTTTTACTTTTACTCCACTAAATATTTTTGATGAATTTAATACTTTTACTTTCACGGGCTGAATCGTTACTGGTCCCCAGTCATAGTTTCAGAGCCATAGCTGTAGATAGCTCTGTCAGGGTTTGGGAAGCTGGCTCCTCATTGGCCGATTTGAGCCATCAAGCATAGCATATTATAAACAATATCTATCAAACTTTTGACTGACTTCTTTTAATATACACAGTACTTGTACTTTTACTTATACTTGTACTTTCAATACTTGAACAGCAGTTTTTTTTAAATACTTCTACTTGCAATACTTAAGTACAAAACAAAATGGAGTACTTCAACTTCCGTACTTCAACTTAAGTATGATGTTGAAAGAACACTTCAACTTTTACTCAAGTCATTTTTTTCATATAGTACTCATACTTCTACTCCAGTACTTTATACATCTCTGCGTGAGTCCCTGTTGCTAGATGCAGAATGGCCTTTTTTAGGAGACAAACCTTTGCCCTGTTCCCTGGGTGCTCACGTCCCTTTAACCCGTACGTCCCCCCCCCCTTTCCCCGTCCATTTACTTTAGCCTGCAACTGCCAGTCGGAGTTCACCAACGGGAGCTGTGAGGATCTGACCGGCCGCTGCTTCTGCAAGCCCAACTACAGCGGGGAGGACTGCCACTCCTGCGCCAGCGGCTTCATCCACTTCCCCGCCTGTTACCGTGAGTTACCAAAATAAAAGACCGAAGGAAATGTCCAAAACGCCGCCCTCATTTTGTCATATTTTGGAACTGGTGACATGTCATTTCAGTCCAAATAGATCATTATTTAAATCCAATTCATCCCCGAATCTAAAGGAAACATTGAATTGGATAAAAAACTACTTTTCTTTAATATTTTGTGATCTTTTTGTTTCTCCATCAGCCATTCCCACCTATCCAACCAACAACAACAATGGGGAGGCCAAGCCAGCCGGAGAGATCATCAGTAAGTTATGAACAGTGACATTAAAACATGGCAACTATGGTGAAAATCGACAAATTCCAACTTTTTTTTTTTAAACTCCCACTTCCAAAACAGGGATGCTATCAGCAGAATTGGTGATATGCTAGCACCAAGAGAATTTCTCTCTAAAAATAATTGCATTTTTAAATTGTTAGAAGGTTAGTTCCATGATTCCAAAGAACAAAATAAATGCTAATTCAAACAAAATGGGACATGCCAATAAAATAGCTATTGCTATTCTTAGTGTTTGAATCCAAGCTGATGTCTTTTGTTTTGAAATTAACTAACAAGATTGACATAAATATCCCAAAATGCCTAAATGAATATGCAGACGGGACATTAAATGAAGGAGAACACATGTCTGCTTCATGTTGCCAGGTTTGGCGACCTGAAGCCTCTTTTTGTTGAGCTTGTTTGGCTTTTCTTGTGTCCATTCCGGCCCACGTTTGCAGGAGCAAAGCCCTGACCTTGTGCGCTCATTCTTCCCATGCGTCCCTCAGGTGTTTGGGGGAGTCGTGGGAACGTTGTTATGTGAGCAGACCTCGCCGATAAGTGGCGGCGCCTTAAAAAAACCACCTGTTTGTTTAGTCATTTGTTTGTGATACAATTCAGCAAGCAGCACCATTACATATATGTATATGTATATATAATCCCTTTTTTTTAAAACTGCAATTTAAACCCCTTTAGATCATTTTTTTCTTCAGTTCCAACTTCAATTTCATTCTTTTCTTTTAGAAATTGAACTAATAGATAGATAGATTCTACTTTATTCATCCCCAAAGGGAAATTTAGAAGGGTTTCCCTTTCAAAATAAAAGACCAGTGGACAGGTTAACACTGTGGCCTCACTGCGACGGGTTCCCAGCTCCAATCCCAGATGGAACGGGGACCGCCACCTAAAAACCCTCAGGATTGGTGACCTGAACACTGGATGGAGGGAGTGGGCGTGTCCCCGTGGAGGACTGGGGACTGGGGAGAAGCGTATAGAATCAGAATCAGAATCAGAATCAGAAATACTTTAATAATCCCAGAGGGAAATTATTTTTGTTACAGGCTCCATAAGCAAAATAAAACAAAGGCATATACATATGTACATGTCTATACATATATACATATATATATACAAAATTCCTCATAAATATAGCTAGATATATACATAAGAAACAATATGTGTATATGTAGGTCAAAATGAGAGGTGGATAGTGTCAATGATTAAGATTGACTCTCAGAGGGAAGCGTTGTACAGATTGATGACCACCGGCAAGAAGGATTTCCGGTGGCGCTCTGTGGTGCAAAAAAAAGCGAACATAAAAGTTGGAGCGACGTAACCGGCAGCCTGCAGCTTTCGCGCACGCGCACTGGATCGTTTACGGTTTACGGTCCAGTGGATAATCCTGAATCCTGAATCCTGAACCCCCGATGTGCTTCCAGACTGCGAGTGCAGCGCTCCGGGCACCGTGGACAACTCCTGCCGGCCGGACCCCCAGACCCGGACCTGCGTGTGCAAACCGGGCTTCGCCGGGGACCACTGCGACGCCTGCGCCCCGGGGTTCCACGGACCCAACTGTCAGGGTGAGAGACCCAGTCAGTTTTTAAAAACCTGACAATTTTCAGGATAACTTGAGTGGATACTGAAACAAAATTGAGAAAGTTGAAACATAAGATAAAAAAGTGCAGGTGTCAAGGCATCAGATTTTATCCTATAGGCCTAATTTCAGATATTGTGTACAAAACAAAAAAAAGACAAAAAAAAATATAGTGCAATGTGTGCATTTGTCTTTAAAGTTAGAAGGATTTATACATGACAAGACATGAAAAAAAACATAAGATTAAAAAAATTGAAAATAATAATATTCTGTGAATGTAATAAAGACACATTTTAGTCGCACAATTTAAGATCTGATCTTGATTTTTTTTAAGGTGCTCTTGATTATTTTCTAGTTGATAATTACAGCTAACTATTCCTAACAATTCCTTGCCATTTTTTCAGATTTTCTGTAAAAAAACGACCAAAGAAGACCAAAAAAATCTAGTGCAATGTGTGCATTTGTCTGGACTATAAAGTTAGAAGGATTTATACATGACAAGACATGAAAAAAAACACAAAATTAAAAAATAGAATAATAATAATAATATTATGTCTATGTAATAAAGACACATTTTAGTCGCACAATTTAAGATCTGATCTAGTTTTTTTTAAGGTGCTCTTGATTATTTTCTAGTTGATAATTACAGCTAAATAAATTCCTTGCCATTTTTTCAGATTTTGTGTAACAAAAACACCAAAAAAGACCGAAAAAATCTAGTGCAATGTGTGCATTTGTCTGGACTTTAAAGTTAGAAGGATTTACACATGATAAGACAAGAAAAACAACATAAGATTAAAAAAGAAATAATAATAATAATATTCTGTCTATGTAATAAAGACACATTTTATTCACACAATTTAAGATCTGAGTCTTGATATTTTTTAAGGTGCTTTTGATTATTTTCTAGTTGATAATTATAGCTAACTAAATTCCTTGCCATTTTTTCAGATTCTGTGTAAAAAAAAAAAACCCAAAAAGACCAAAAAAATCTAGTGCAATGTGTGCATTTGTCTGAACTTTAAAGTTAGAAGGATTTATACACGACAAAAAAACATAAAATTAAAAAAATATATTAAAATTATAATATTCTATCCATGTAATAAAGATATATTAGTCTCACAATTTAATATCTGAATATTGATATTTTTTTTGGACCTGATTATTTTGTAGTTGATAATTACAGCTAACTAAATTCCTTGCAATTATTTTTCCTTTTAGTTAAATACAATTTTTAATGGGTTTCAGCTCTAATACACACAGTTGAAAGAAAGTACAGATTGTAGCTTTATGTTCAGAGATTCTGCTCATTTGTATCTCTTCCAGATACACTCAGATAAAAGCACAAATGCACAAAAACAGCCAGGAAGTCCACATGCACTAATTCTGAGTTTTCTTGTGCATATGGGCAAACAAACCGACTAACAGCCTTTGTTGGCTGAAACGTCCCGTAAAATCCTTCCTGGCTTCTGCGTTCTTTGCGTTGCGCCCACTTTTTCTGACCACGCTGAGGAGTGTCGGGTCTGTTCCGGTGCCGTAGTGTTTGCCTGTAACTCCTCTTTGTGTGTGTGTGTGTGTGTGTGTGTCCACCCAGCCTGCCAGTGTTCGGGCGCGGGCTGCCAGGAGGGGTCATGTGACCCGGCGGGCGGTCAGGGCAGCTGCCGGACGGGTTTCCAGGGCTACCACTGTGACTCCTGCGCGCCGGGATACTTCAACTACCCGCTCTGCCAGCGTGAGTGACTTCGCTGCCCTCACTTAAGATGGCGCCTCGTGACAACCGACGGTTGAGAAAATCTGGATTTTATTTCAGCGGGGACTCATCGTTCCCTTCTTTTAACCTCCTGAGAACCCGCGTTCCATATGAGGACACTGCATTTCTGCCTCTCTTTACTACGATCCTTCCTTTTTCTTTGACCTTTGACCTCTTGGCCTCATAGCAGATGCTATCAGACACTACTGTTTGAGATCTAAAGGATAATAGTTGTTGGCATTTTACACCAATCATGTTCTTATTGTGGAATTAAAATGTTGTAAATAAGTCATCTGGACCCTCAGAACCAAATTGCAAAAACATTTTATTGAATATCTAAACAAACAATTAAATACAAACACAAACAACACTAAGCCAATACGAAGAAAAACTACCCGTACCATGACAGAGTCTAGTTATTAAACTTATTAGGTCCTACAGATCCAGAGATCTTGATCAGTAGGAACAAAAAAAGCAACAAAAAAAAGCAAAAATGTCCACCAGATAAAAGCTGGGCTCTCAGGGGTTAAAGGTAAAATTTTCTGATGTTGAATTAAATGCTTGTGACACTTGATTTAAAAAATTAGACAAGAAAATACTTTTTTCTTTCCTTTTTCGCCCCTTAATCTACACTTTTCGCAAAGAGATCCTTTTAGGATTTTATTCTCCGTCCCCTCTGCCTTAGAGGGAGTATTTGCTTTTTAGCTCCATGATACTTAATAACCCTTTGACCATGTTAGTATTTAATTAGAGATTATCCATCAAATGCCCTGAGAGCTTAGACCTTATCTAAGAACCACAAAAGCAATGCTGCATTCACACAAAGAACGGCAGACATTTTGAAACTGTAGCTTCTTTTACAGGACATTTTGTGTACTAGACAATTCAAAGTGCTTTATGAATAATTTGAATAAACAACATAAATTAGATGGATAAAAAGTGAAGGGTGCAGATAAAAGACATTCAATTTCCATCTGCTCAGTTAAACAGATGTTTTCATCTGGATTTGAACATCGTCAGAGTGGGGTTCTGTCTCACGTCTTCAGGAAGACTGATCCAGGTTTTAGGAGCGTGGAACTGAAATGAAGCTTCTCCTTGTTTGGTTCTGACCCTGAGCCCCATCAGGAGACCAGAACCTGGTTCTCAGAGTCCAGCTGGTTCATATGAAGAGACTTGTACACAAGCAGAACTGGACTCATTTCCTGGTTCTCCATTAAAGTAGTCTAACCCGCTGGAGACCAATGCATGGATTGGTCTTTCTAGGTCCAGTTTAGACACCAGTGCCTACTCAGCTGGTTCCAGCTCTTTTCCACCAGAGACTGGAGCCATTAAACAGTTCCAGCCTTTGCAGATAGCGACAGATGTCCATTTTCATGCAGAAATCATGAAAATTGACATCTGTCGCTATCTGCAAAGGTTGGATCATAAATGTTGCTAAATAATTTATGGTTTGTTGCCTTTCTGCTCAGCCCTAGTATTGAAAGGAAAACACAGTCAGCTTTGTAGAGGGGCAACGCGTTAGCATGCTAATCTGAAGCTCCAAGGTTTTGGTTTTGTTCTGATAGTGTTTTCGTTCATCCAAAAATGAGGATTTCCGACACAGAAAAAGGAGATTTTTCTTTAACTTTAAACGCTTTAAGAAAAGACTTTGTAATACAAACAAATGCTTATTTCAGGTGTAGAAAGTTATTCTGTTTGTGTCCGATTAAAAAAGACAAACCGGCCAAACACTTTAAGAAAACACTTTATCCTTGTATTTAGGTCTGTTTTTTTCTTATTACTATACATTAGAAAAAAGAATAACTTTCATAAAGAGACTCACATGGAAGCACTCAGCTTTATAGCCACTTTTATGAAGTGTTACTCTGTCTTTTTGCCTTTTTTTGGCTATATACGTGCAAAAATAAAAAAGGTGTATTAAAAGGAAAGAACAGTTTTATAACTTGACAGGTTCAGTTCAGGGGTTACATATTGGAATAATATGAATACTGGTATACTGTCACATCTGGAAATATCAAAGGGTTTGTACTACATTTGTGTGGATAAAAGCATAAATAACCATAAATAGCTTATTTTGTTTCATTGGGAAGAAACAAATCCCTTTCAAACCCAAATATTCACATGTATCTCCTGTTATCTGGGATTATTAAAGTATTTCTTTTTTTTCTGTGTTACTGCAAAGAGCCACATCATACACATGGGTACACATGAACATCATCTTTTAATCATGTATGCACGCATACAGACCTCTGTCAGCCAGATCTAATTAAAATAACCTCACCAACATATCAGTCATTTTCAACAGTTAACATTGTGTGCACTTTCTCGCACAAACACAAACTCTCAGTTCAAGCAAGTCCACAAACAATAATAGAATCATTTTCAAACAATTTTAGTTTGCTGTCTCCAGGAGCTAAGATTTCAAAGGCGTCAATGAGGCATTTTTTTTTCGGCTTGCCATTACATTTAACAAAAAAATATAAACTCTCCCACTCTGGCAAAAACGTCCTGTGTTCTTCTTCATATTTTAGTCTGGCTGTGCTTTTTTTCCCCCGCCATTTCAAGAGGCAACTTGACGGAAATTGTTTACAACACAAATGATGTCACACCGAAGATTCTCTCGTCGCTCATTTTAGCGTTAGGGGGGGTGAATTACAGCGCCAGTCAAGCATTTCTGACGCATGTCATGTGACAGCTCCTGAAGAGCCGCATAAAACTAGTTTCTTCTCCTCCCAGAGTGTTCCTGTGACCCTCGCACGTCCAGAGACTCCGGCTGCTCTGAGTCTGGCCTTTGCCACTGCCGGCCCAACTACAGCGGGCCGTCCTGTGACCAGTGCGCCCCCGGTTACTACGGCTACCCCAGCTGCACCCGTAAGTCCCTCAGCATCTGAATCCCAGAGTCCAGCAGAATGCAGATGTTCACTAACTGACCCCCCGCCTGTCCACTTCCCAGCCTGCCAGTGCTCGGCCGAAGGCTCCGGCCACAGCAGCTGCCACCAGGCCAGCGGTCAGTGCGCCTGCCTGCCCGGCGTGGGGGGGCCGCGCTGCGACAGCTGCGCGCCGGGCTTTTACGGCTTCCCCAGCTGCAAAGGTAACGAAAGCAAACGCCTCCACAGATGTGCCCGGTCAACCACCCGGACCTAGAGAAGGCGGAGAGTGGGGATGATATGTGGTTTTATAAGTGTGGATGCTGAAACTTTAGATTCAATGAAAAATCTGCTCTAGAAAAGTATTTTAAATAAAAAACTATGATTAATTCTTCACAAAAAAACTAAATTCCAGGATCTGTTTCGGTCAAATGAGAGCACATCAAATTAGAGAGCTGTTTGTGGGAATATTTTTGTATCAATGTACAACAAAATAAATTATTAGGATTAGACTAGTGCCTTTTTGAGTTTTTTTTTTTGTATGTTTAACATAAACATAGCAAACAAAAAAGATGAATAAGAGAAATATACTAAATCTGGTTTGTTAAAAAAATTCTGTTTTGTTAAATTTCCTCACGGAGCTCCTTTTATTCTGTAAGAATAATGTCCGACAACATTCCTATGGGAAACTACGGAATTCTGTCCATGTTCTTCCTAACTGGAACACTGTTGAGCCTAAAGTCTTCCACTCATTTTCCTCCGTTGCAATTGAACTCCATTTCTTGCATTTCCAGGTCAATTTAATCACTCAGACCACCTCAAGATGAGTAAATAATGTAGCCAGAGGAGGCTAAAGAAGTTAGCAATGCCCTGGACAAAAACATGAGTCTGTAGAAGACATTTCTGATTAAAAAATATAATTATTGTCATTATTTAAATGTTATTTTTCTTTTAGTTTTGCCGGCATTAACAGTGCTTAATTATCTGAATAACCATCAAACAATGTGAGTGACCTAAGTGCTTTTGTCAGCACTATTATGAACTTTTTTGACTCAAAACTCAACTCGATTCTCATCTAATCCTTAGAGACAGTCACCAGCACTTGTCACTGTCTCCATTAAGATTAGAAGTGACCAAAAGGTTAACATTTTATCCAGTATACAGTTAGTTTACACTTGAGTGAGTCTCTCCTGTATGCAGGACCGTCCTGAAGGGCCACTAAAAGTTAGAAATGTATATCCTTGTTTTAGAAAGTAAATACTTTTGGTTTTTGGGCCTAGATAAACTTAAATAGAACAACTTTGTATTATAAATGGCAGAAGAAAAACATAAACTGCCCCAAATTGTTGGATACTGACGGCTTAGTCTATCAAATGCTAAAATGGCTGGCTATGTGTTGAAAATGCCCATCAACCAAATAGTTAATCAAGAAAACGCAAATAGTTAAACAAAAAAACAGTATTAAATATAACTAAAAAAATGTAAAAAAAGATAAAGATATTACTTTTTTTTTTTTGGTTGTACTGGATTGTCGGGATGGTGAAGAAAATGTTGATGGGTGTAATATAGATAAGCTTTATATGATATTTAAGGACTCCTTAGTAATTTATGTCTAAATAAATTAGAAAGTAAGTTAAACTGGACTAAATTTAGATATTTGTCTTGCTTCTATCCTACAAGTTGTGCATGTAGCACGGTCACCTTTTATGTCAAACCTTATGAGATTTATCTGCGGTGCCATATTTTAAAAGTTTGTTGAAACAATATGTGTAATATATGACTCGTTAAAACTTTGCTTCTTTCTGTTTTTTTTGTTTGTCTTTTTTTTTGTCATTCTGAAGCTGGCTCTTGTCACCCGGCCGGTTCCGTTGACCATGCGGTTCTGCCACCGGGGGTAAGTCCAGTTTGACTTTTGCTTTTCTCATTTCACAGCAGAAGGAAAATGCTTTTTTGAGCAAGAATGCTACAGGAAAGGAGCAACATGAAAAAAAAAAGTTTCTGTATAACTCACATTCACTTTTAATAGCTTTTGCACAAACAAAAAAGTTGGAAGGAATCTTTTTTCTTTCCCAGACATCATACATCTTTAATAAAATCACATAAGATATGTGATATAAAATCACATATCTTTACTATGAGAATATTGAATAAATTAAGTAGATTTAAGTAGATTTTCATTTCACTGCGGGAAGAAAATGCTTTTTTGAGCAAGAATGCGACAGGAGACGAGCAACGTGAAAAAAAAAAGTTTCTGTATAGCTCACATTCACTTTAAATAGCTTTTGTACAAACAAAAAAGTTGGAAGGAATCTTTTTTCTTTCCCAGGCATCTTACATCTTTAACAAAATCACATATCTTTACTATGAGAATATTGAATAAATTAAGTAGAACTGTAAATCTTGTAGATGTTCGGAACAGAAATGTATTTATTGTTTTTTCCCCTGACCGTTGGTGACCCAGGGCCAGTGTGAGTGTCGTCAGCACGTGGAGGGTCCAGCCTGTGACCGGTGTAAACCCCTGTACTGGAACCTGTCCCCAGACACCTCAGCTGGATGCTCCAGTAAGACCCCCCCCGTTTCCCCCCCGGGCTACGGGCCGTGGGCAGCACTGACCCGTTCGTTCTGGCTCTTTTCTCCCGCAGGCTGTGAATGCAACACGGCGGGGACGCTGAGTGGGGTGGCTGAGTGTGCACAGGTAAGCTTTACCATGCTCCTCACTCCATGTTTAGGTCCAGGAGCTTATAAAAGATCATTATTAGGATTTCCCCCTGTCTATTGATGTCGCATAAACTCGTAAAATTTCATTTTTTATCATCCTCTATGGTCGAGTTGAATAAAATGACTGTTAGTCCTTGAAAGTTTTGGATAAAATTCTGGGAGTAAAGTCTAAGATATAGTGTATGGTGTTGGTGGTTAGCACTGTCGCCTCACAGCAAGAAGGTTCTGGGTTGGAGTCCCGGGGGAACCAGGACCTTTTTGTAGCCAGAGGGTTCTGGGTTGGAGTCCCGGGGGAACCAGGACCAGAGGGTTCTGGGTTTGAGTCCCGGGGGAACCAGGACCTTTCTGCCAGAGGGTTCTGGGTTGGAGTCCCGGGGGAACCAGGACCTTTCTGGGTGGAGTCTGCATGTTCTCCTGTGTCTGTGGGTTCTCTCCGGGTTCTCCGGCTTCCTCCCACCGTCCAAAAACCTGCATGTTAGGTTGTTGGACTCCAAACTTCCCTTAGGAGTGAATGTGAGTGTGTGTGGTTGTTGGTCCTTGTATGTCTTGTGTGTTGCCCTGTGATGGACTGGCGGACTGTCCTCTCGCCCGTTGACCACTGGGACAGGCTCCAGTTCTCCCCGCGACCCAGTTAAGGAATAAGTGGTAACGATAATGGATGGATAGAAGTCCAAGATCGCTCGTTGAGAAGGCCATAAAAGTCTATTACAGTATGCTCCATATAACCTTTTCTAAAGAGATCTGTGCACATCCTGACTTCCATATTTACAGAGATGTGGTTGTTGTCTCTGTTGTGTGTTAGGAGACGGGTCAGTGCCCCTGTAAGCCCGGCGTGTGCAGCGGGACCTGCTCCACCTGCAGGGACGGCTACCACAACCTGCAGGACCACAGCTACTTCGGCTGCTCCGGTCAGCGTCCCTCAGCTCTGACCCGTGCAGCTCTGCCCGCTTCAGGAACTCTTATCTGACCCTTTTTGGAACTGTCCGGACAGGTTGCCAGTGCGACATCGGGGGGGCGGTGGGTCAGGTGTGCGGGAACCGGAACGGTCAGTGCCAATGCCGACCCAACGTAGAGGGGCCCAAGTGCAACTTGTGAGTTCGATTTTAATCGGTTTCAAGTGGTTTTTGGAGAGATGTTCGACTCTTTGGGTCAAATTGTTCACATAATATTATATATAATATATATATATATATATATATATATATATATATGTATAAATATTTAAATATATATGTGCTAAGTGAGAAAACAGAGCCATAAAGGTGTCTTTTTTTCACTTTTATGTCAGAGGATTGAGTGTATCATACCATCCTTAAATGTTTGCTTCTTTTTTTCCCGCTTTTTTCTTTTTTTTCCCCGCAAACGTCCCTGTATTCACAGTCCTCGTCCGGATCATTACTTCCCAGACCTCCACCACCTGAAGTTTGAGATAGAGGAGGGAACCATGCTGGACGGCCGACCGGCGCGGTTCGGCTACAACCAGCTGGAGTTCCCAAACTTTAGCTGGAGGGGTTATGCTCAGATGTCCCCCATTCAGGTAGGAATCAATGCAAAGTATGTGTATATATGGACATATGTCTGTATATATACATATATATGGCTACATATAAGTATTTATGGCACAATTTGTGAGGATAATTGCAGTTTTGATATTGCACCTAACAGTTTATGTGACTGTGGCCCACTCTTTTTTTTATTCTTCTGCATGAACCCACAAAGTAACCGTCTCCTCTCTCTTCAGTAGACCTGCTTCTCAGCACAAATAGTCCATCTTTACACACTCTTGAAAGCGTTCCAATTGTTTGAAGTAAAGAGTAAATGAAATGATTTGCACTAAAAAGGGTAAATCCTCAGAAAAAGGAGCACAAATGCATCCTGAATATCTTTGCTGTTTGTCTTCCGATGTGAAAAAAAAAAAAGACGGAGCCTTTCTCGTCGTGTCTCTATACTCACTCCCACCTCTTTAAATTTCTGCACGTCGTCCATCTTTAAATTACTCATTTATTTTGCTTTTGTCCAATTTTGCATGACTTTCTCTTTTTTTGACTAGTGCTTTATAAACTGAATCGTTATTTTCTTTCCCTCTTTTTCCATTCATTGATTATTTCTTTTCTATTGTTTTATGTCTTTTTCCCCACTGTGCCCCAATTCTCCTCATGCTCTCCCCTCTTTACCTGTCCCCCTGCCCCCCCTCCCTCCTTGCCGGCAGTCCAAAGTGCTGGTGGCGGTTTGGGTCACCTCTCCGGACCTGTTCCGCGTGGTGCTGCGCTATGCCAGCCGGGGGGGCGCGCATGTTCAGGGCAGGGTGTCGGTCATAGAGGAGGCCCGGGACCACCGCTGTGGTAACTGTAAGTGCTGGGACGGTAGCGCTGTTTCCCCTTTCTGGGCCTTTTCGCTAACCTTCTGTCACGTTTTGCTTCTCTGGATAGGGAAGCAGGAGAGGAGGGAGGTCTATCCTGATTCAATTCAATTCAATTCAATTTTATTTCTATAGCGCCACATCACAACAACAGTCATCTCACAGCACTTTCCAAACAGAGCAGGTCAGACCCTACTCTGAAGTTAATTACAGAAACCCAACAATTCCCACCATGAGCAAGCACTAGGCGACACAGGCAAGGAAAAACTTCCTTTTAACAGGTAGAAACCTCGAGTAGAACTATTGCTCAGGGTGGGCGGCCATCTGCCTCGGCCGGTTTGGGGTGAGGGAAAGAGAGGGCAAGAGAGAGAGGGCGAGAGAAGTGCTTTCCTGAGTAGACCTGAGTAGAGATCACTCGGTCATCTGTATGGGAAAGTCGAATTAATATTTTGTGGTATTGCAGGTTCTCTACACTCTAAAACGCAACAGGAAAAATGAGAGTTTGAATCTATTCATATTCAAGTAGCTTTACTAGATATCAATAAGCAAAATTAGTTAAAACAGCACAAATAAAATACTGAAAATGCCAGTAAATATTTAATATATAATAATATAAAGACCTCAAAGGCATCTTACTGTGTAATAATGTCGTGTTATCCTCATATAGTAGTAGTGTACAGTGGTTTATTTATTTATTTGCAGACAATTGTCATTTACAGAATGGGATCCATAGATTCATTTAAAAAAAACAATGCAGTAAAGTAAAGGAAAGTTCATACAAACAGCTATTAACATAAAATAGTCATAAATAGAGAAGATAAGAGTCCTTTAGCCATTGTCTTTGCATAATAATGAAAGCTTAGTGACATCATTACAGTAGCTTTCATAAAAATGAAAATATTGGATATAACTTGCGGACATTTTTTTTTTTGTAGTGGTCTTGAAGCGACAAGATCTGGTTTGAAACAAATCTGAGGATTTTCCTGGAAATATAAAGCTTTTCCACTTAAGGCTCAGCCTCCAAAGTGCATGAATAATAAAAAGTAAAAAAGGAAAAGCCAAGGCTTTCGCTTTTGCTTGCTTTTTTTCTTTAAGAAAATTAATTTTCCTAGTTTTTACGAATATTTTCCCAAACTAGATTTGTTTTTGTGTCTTCACTACATTCCTGCTGAATCCCTCATGAATGAGTTGTATCATTCTGTGATGGGCACGTTGTAAAATCCATTCAAAAACTATTTCTTTTCCACAGCCATGTCGGCATTGATGACCTATTTTCTGTTTTCTAAATGCGGCAAAACTCCCCCGTTGCATTAAAAACCTGCTTTTTTTAAAAAGCAGATATTTTAAAAGAGCTCTTTGTTTGATGCACACCTTATTGTTCTCTGTTTATCAGATAGCAGTTTCCCATTTTATTTTAGCACCACTTTTAGAGGAAGACATTTTATATCCTATATGAGTTAATACAAACATGGATCTCCTTAGTTTGTTTTTATCTGATTGGAACTTTTTTTTTTAAAAACGACCAACTCAAGTAAGACGCATCTTTGTTCCTGTGTGGCAAAACTGCATCCTCTTTCCCTTTTCTTCACCCCCCTCATCCTTTCCTGTGGGAAACTCTCATTCGCTCATCCCACTTTGCTTTCTTCTTCTGGGCCACACGTCACAGCAGAGTTTAGGGATTTAACCACGCTCGTTTTGCCTTTTTGTGCCTTTTTTTTTTGTCTCTTTTCCTCTGCTTGCTCACACCTTCTCCCCCTTGGTCCCCCCTGTAGACGGCAGTGAAGCTTCAGGTTTATGTGAGTGAGGCAGACGTCTATCTGACTCGTTTCATCCTCAGATATGTCAATTCTGAGGGAGTCACCTCCAACGGTAAAATAACAGCCTATCAGACCAGCCGCACAGGTAGGCCTCCACCAATCGGCGTGCATGTTTTTTGACTGCGTTCCGACAGGGCAGACGTGCTGTAGATGAGGGGGGTGATTGTTTTCTGTGTTTGGCGGAAGCCGATCTGACCCGGGTTTAGCCCTTTCTCCACCCTAACCGCGCCGGTCAGCAGTGGTGGGAAGTAACGAAGTACAAGTACTTCGTTACTGTACTTAAGTACAATTTCCGTGTATCTGTACTTTACTTAAGTAGATTTAATAATGGATACTTTTTACTTTTACTCCACTACATTTAACAGTAAGTACCTGTACTTTCTACTTCACTACATTTCTACACAGCGTTTCGTTACTCGTTACATCCAAGACGCATTTCGTTTTTTTTTTTTGTTCGTTAGTTTGAAAGTATCCAATGGCGAGAGCAGAATCAGTCCGCTCAACCAATCCAAAGCGGGAAATAACCATTAGGCCCTCCCTCAAGAAGAGCAGCATAAAATATCTAAATCTAAACTGTCACAGGGGGTAAACACAATAAAAAACATGCTTTATCTGCAGCATTGCTCATTAAAATGGTACATTACTGATTTATTCAAACTAAATACGATAGGTACACTTAATGACATTATATAAGCCGTTAGGTATTATGGTTGGCAAGTACTTTTACTTTTAATACTTAAGTAGTTTTAAAAGCTTGTACTTTCTTACTTTTACTTAAGTAAAATAATAATGTGGTACTTTGACTTTTACTTGAGTAAATTTTTGTCTGTGTATGTGTACTTTTACTTAAGTACATTGTATGAGTACTTTCTCCACCGGTCAGTCGACGGCCGTTAGCTCTGACCTGAACCTCAGTTTTTTTTTTGCTTCCGAAGGCTCGGAGCAGTCCAAGCAGATCGTCTTCGCCCCCAGCGCCCAGCCCACCTTCGTCAACGTCCCGCAGAACAGCTTCGTGGAGCCCTTCGTCCTGAACCCGGGGGCCTGGACGGTGGTCATAGAGGCAGAGGGGATCCTGCTGGTGAGACGCCAACACGCCACCCGAGAGCCGGGAGACAGTTTAAAAACGTAAGGTTAAGCGTCTCACCCTTTGCTGTGCTTTCAGGACTACCTGGTCCTGCTTCCCAGCGCCTACTACGAAGCCCCCATCCTCCAGATCAGAGTCACCGAACCCTGCCACTACAGCCCGGAGGTCAACCAGAAGTGAGCACGCTCTTATTTGGGTTTTAAATTCAAGAAATGATTCAGATTCTATTAAATGACCCCCTCGAAAAGAAATTCACTTGATTTAAACATGTATTAGACAACAATAAAGCCATCATGAGATATATAACAGCCACTCGGACACTTAAAAGATAAAGAAAAAGGTTAAAAAAAGAGGTAAACCATAAGTAAGCACGCTCATATTTGTGTTTTAAATTCAAGAAACGATCGATATTTTATTAAATAACCCCCTCGAAAAGCATTTCACTTGATTTAAACGTGAAATAAACGACAATAAAGCCATCGTGAGATGTAAAACAACCACTATGACACTCAAAGATTACAAAAAAAGGTAAAAAAAGAGGTCAAACAGAAGTGAGCATGCTCGTATTTGTGTTTTAAATAAAAAAAAACTATTAAAATTCTATTAAATGACCCCCTCGAAAAGCATTTCACTTGATTTGAACGTGAAATAAACGACCATAAAGCCGTCATGAGATGGAAAACAGCCACTATGACACTCAAATTATTTTAAAAAAGGTAAAAAAATAGGTCAACCATAAGTGAGCATGCTCATATTTGTGTTTTAAATTCAAGAAACCATTCAGATTCTATTAAATGACCCCCATGAAAAGCATTTCACTTTATTTAAACGTGAAATAAACGACAATAAAGCCATCATGAGATGGAAAACGGCCACTATGACACTGAAAGGATCCAAAAAAAGGTAAAAAAAAGAGGTCAACCAGAAGTGAGCACGCTTATATTTGAGTTTTAAATTCAAGAAACGATTGAGATTCTATTAAATGACCCCCTCGAAAAGCATTTCACGTGATTTAAACATGATTTAAACGTGAATTAAACGACAATAAAGCCATCATGAGATGGAAAACAGCCACTCGGACACTCAAAAGAAAGAAAAAAAGGTCAAAAAAGCGGTCAACCAGAAGTGAGCACGCTCGTATTTGTGTTTTAAATAAAAAAAAACGTTTAAGATTCTATCAAATGACCCCCTTGAAAAGCATTTCACTTGATTTAAACGTGAAATAAACGACCATAGAGCCGTCGTGAGATGGAAAACAGCCACTATGACACTCAAAGGATTAAAAAAAGGTAAAAAATTAGGTCAACCAGAAGTGAGCACACTCATATTTGTGTTTTAAATCAGAATAATGATTCAGATTCTATTAAATGACCCCCTTGAAACGCATTTAATTTGATTTAAACGTGAAATAAACGACAATAAAGCCATCATGAGATGTATAACAGCCACTATGACACTCAAAGGATTAAAAAAAAAAAAAGCATGGCCACAAAGATACTGAAAAGTACCACCAAGGAAGACGAAAAGTCAAAAATAGCCGCGTACACAGACGTTTTTACGATCTATCCATCCATTTCTTTTTTAAACCAAACGTCATGGTGGCCGGAGCCATCTGTCAGTGAGCAGGAGGTTAACCTGGGACAAGTTTTCAGTCTCTTTTTATCATGTTACTGCCTTTGGAACCACATTGGAGCATCTATTTTGGTTACCCATGCTCTAAGTTGAGTCACCATGATAGACGATAAACTGAAAAACTCATTGGAAAATTCTTTTGGCCTCAAATAGACGATATGAACGGACAGAAGGGGTTTCTGTTTTGAGTTTTTTCCTGTTTGTATTTGTGTTTTCTGAGCCCTCCGCCTGTGTTTGTGCAGCTGTCTCCTGTACACGTATCTGTCTCTGGACTCCTTCCCCACCATCTCTGGTCATGATGCCAGCTGTCGGCATGACAACCACCTCCCGCGCCAATGCCAGATCGAGAAGGTGACCCCGCGTCATCCCGAAATGGCGGTCTGCAGCGGACATGACGTAAGAGGAGTTTTTTATGTGGATTTGATCAGATTTAGAGACTAGTAAAGAATCTAAATCTGTAGCATGAGTAAAAGGTGAATCGGTGTGTTTTTTAATCTCCTGTGCAGATCATTGTTGCTCTAAGAGGGAGACTTTCAGCTCCGGGCAGCTATGTTGCGGTGATTGAGTATTCCAGCGAGGAGGAACTGCCTCAGGTTTTGTCCGTTGCCGTGAACGTGCCGGGAGCTCGTGCACACCAGCACCGGGTCACCCTCCTGCACTGCAAATACAGGTGAGGGGGGGGTTTAGAGCCTGCTGCCCACTTTACAGGACAGGGTAAGGCCACTGAGGAGAAAAATAAATAAATAAAAGAATAAGAAAAAAAGTCTGAATTCTGACTTTATTTTCAGAATTCTGACTTTTCAGAAAATGAAAAAAATCCCCCAGATTTTTTTTTTGATGAGGAAAAATGTCAAAATTCTGAGATTAGCGTCAGAATTTTGTCTTTAATCTCAGAATTTGGATTTTTTTTTTCTTTAATTTTTTTTTTTTAACCAATTAAGTTAATCAAGATACTGTTGGTATTTTCTTCTTTATTAGATTAAATATTCAAAAAGTTTTATTTATCAAATAGATTAAGGCACCAGACTTGAACAAGGACAAAAGGTCTTCCAAAAATGAGAAAAACTTCAATTTAATAATATCAAAATGGTGTAAAAAGGGTCAAACGTTAATACAAAAATTAAAAAAATAACTTAACTTCAATTTGGGCCCAACTTGACTGAGGTCAACTGAACAGTAACAAAACTGACCTCCAGACAAAGAACCAAGGCTGCTTGAACAGGGATGGACTAACCTAAACTTCCCACACGACAACTGAAAATATTAGAAATTCTGATTAAATAAAATTTAATATACAGTGTAATCCATTTTTGCTTGTAAATCTTTTTTCCTCAGATGACCAATTTGAATTTTTTTTCCCTCAAAATAGGCATCAGTTTCTTTCCACAGTGGAAATGTCAAATAAACAGAATGCTAATTAGTACAGTAAAGAGAAGCGAACAAGCCTCAGACCTCAGGATGCTGCCTTGGTTTAAAATCCGGTTCTTTACGACTAACTTTTGGTGCCAGTGACCCGGTGTGCGAGCTTCCCTGAACCCTCTTTACCTGTGCATGTTTTGGGCAGCTTCCTGTGTCGGGCGGTGGCCATCGATGACCAGAACAGGGTGGCTGTCTTCTCCCTGCCCGCTGACCCGGAGATCCAGCTGTCCTCTGACCGCTCCAGCTTCTTCCTGGTAGGAACTTCTCCCCCGTCGCACGAGGAAGCAGCTGGTTTATTTAGTCTGTGGAGATCCCAGAATACATTTCTAAAAACTGGGTCCATATTTTGATTGTCAGCCTGACATTATATTTTCAATTAAACAGTTTTATTCATGCACTAAACTCATATGAAAGCTCATTTACTACTGGAGGTGCAAAATACCAAAATGTTAGCGAACACTTCCAGCCTTTACCTGATCAGATTCTTTATTATTTTTTCTTCTGTAGACCAATTTCCCCGTCTTATCAGGGTTCTTTTGGGTCAGCAGCATATAGAGGTGCACATTTAGGATGTTTTTTATGTGCACAGCACTGCATTGAGCTAACATTGATAAAGAAACCTTCCTCATGGTCTAAAGTATTTGAACCGTCTTGTGTGTGAATTAACAAATAAGATTGGTTTTAAATGTTAAAAAGTGTCTGAATCTTCCAAAAATCACATGTTGAACAGTATCGGCAGCATTACCACATCATGTAAACTAGTCATAATTACTTGTGTGGGTTGTCTGAATGTTTTTTTCTTTCTTTTTTTGCTTGTTTAAATTGACTGTGTTATAACTCACCTATAAACAGAGCAGGCTGTCCGAAGAAATAAGTGTTGGCAGGTCAATTTTCAGTGTTTCTGTTGAAAATAATCTGTATAATCTGTTCTTATTTGATACCAAAACCACATGGAAGTATGCACTGTAGTGACACAAGGCTGCAAAGTGAGTCAACAGGTGCTCTGCACACATAATTTAAGCAAAATATGCTCTGTTCTGTTTATTGCTGGAATCATTAAAAAAAGAGACAGATTTAGTTCATGGGAGTTTTGCAAAAAGTTCAGAACATTTGTTGACTTTTGCATCAGAGCCTAAGAGAAAAAATACATTCAGATGACTAGAATGACTATAACGGCATTTAGAAAAAAGAATTCCATGCATAAACTGACTTTTTAATACTGAATGATCATAAATATCTGAAAAAAGTCAGACTGTAGTGGACTATATTTATATTGTCATTCATTTCTTTATTAGATTTTTCTTCTGCCCAACTGCTTCATAACAATAACGACATTTTAGGATATGATGAGGACCTTTGACTATAATTTTTTGAAATATTTATAATGGTTTCTTCATTTTTCCTAGCACAAAGTGTACCTAGTGCCTCAAGAGCAGTTTACCATGGAGTATGTGGAGCCTGAAGTCCACTGCATCAACTCCCATGGACAGTTCTCCCCCGATAGGTAACGCAACGCATTGAGGCTGTGCAATAGTTCAGAAGTAACTGAAATTATTCTCCCAATAATAAATAAACCCCCCCCGTAACCATCTTTGTTTCTCTCCTGTTCCAGTTCCTCCTGCGTCCC
>CAJRST010041110.1:18866014-18879908 GCA_907169785.1 Menidia menidia | reverse complement strand
AATTGAAATGTTGAATGCAGGACCGAGGGGGGAGACACAGGGATCAAGTACTTTGGGAGGGGGGGATAACAACAAATAAAACAATGCGCTTTCTGGAAAATGACTCAAACTAAACTGTGGGAAAAAACGCCAAAACAAAACCTAGAAATTCCAAACCAAGAAACCAGACAAAGAGACAAGAACCTGAGGCCCAAACCATGGAGGACGTGTTATAGACATGACAAAACAACAGCAAAAAACCTCCATGCCTGACATAAGATTACCAATACCATAGTTAATTAACTATATTAACACTCTGGAGTGTTTAATACATCAGCAGGGATCTTATAGGTAGCGATTTTTAGATATTTGTCTTCAAAATGGCGATTGAACTTTGGGTGTCAGCTCTCGTTTCTTCTCGTCTTCTAGATCATGGACATGGAGGGCTGGGTGCTGCTGGGAGCAGACAGGCAGGAAGTGCCCGTGGCCTTGTACCCGGGTCAGGACCTCGTGGAGGCGGACCTCAGCGACGTGCCCGACGTTTACCAGGACCTCCACTGGCACGCACCCAAGGCTTACCTAGGAGACAAGGTGGGGGGACGAAGGACTAGATAAAGACCACTGACTTGGTCTGTTAGGGCCCCACGGGGTGTCATTTTAACTAGAGAATGAATGGAAAGAGTGTTTCTTGTGCTGGTTAAAAAGAATAGTTCATATATTTAACAGGAATTAGCCTGAAAAACACGAAAAATATATGTATTCACGGTCCAATTTCTTAAAATCGTATATGGTTGTGTCATAAACCGGAGCACGATGGCTAATATTGTTGAAGTCCGTTCAAAAGTTCCATGAGAGATGATTCCTCTCCCGTTCTAGACCTGTTTGGATGCGGATCAGTGTTTTGTCTGGGTGTCTTCCTCAGCAGCTTTTAATGTGGGCCTCCACCGGTATGCGGGTCGGATTTAAACCCCCGGCCTCGATCCTGTTATTTGTCATGAGTCAGCTTCAGATTTCAACAGGCCGATACCTGCACGCTTTCCTTAGATCTCAGAGTATTTCAGCATTCTGAGAAGAAGAAGATAAAAAGCCTGGCTTCTCTTTGGAAGTGTAGTGAGACTGTAAACTCTAACGATTCGGATTGGGTTCAACTTTTACTGTCAATGCTCATTTTCTCAAAGCTTCCTTTGTTAATAGCCGCGGATACTTAACTAAACGTTCATAAATGTTCTTCCAGGTTTCGTCCTATGGAGGTTATCTTAGATATCGTCTTCAAACTCAAACCATGAGAGGCGACGCGCTGTCCCTGCCGGCGGAAGCTTCTAGACCCGACATCATTCTGAAGGCGAGAAAAACACCCGACAATACACAAACTACATGCTACAGGATGGTTACCGTGGAGATTCCAGTATCTGGACACAACTAAACGGCCTCTGTTTTTGTCTCACAGGGAAACCAGATGACTCTGGTGTTCATGGAGAGGGAATACTCCTCACCAGAAGAGCCTCACCTGGGGATAGTTCACCTAGTCGAGGTACACTTATCCTCATAGAAATGTTCTAAAGCCACCAAATGAAATGAAATTTTTGTTGTCCATACCGAGAGAGTTGATGGAATTTTCTTTTTCAAAAATGGATCAAAGTCAGTCTGATCTTTAAAAATGCACATATGATGAATGCACTAAATGATAAATGCTTTATATAAAGCTTAAACCATGTTTATATTCGGGTTGTGATCACTGGTAAACAACAGGAGACGTTGTGAATGTGGTATTATTTGTTTCACTGAGGCCTGCCTGCAGGATTTTAGTATTTTGGATCTGCTCTCTCATACTAAATGGATAGGAAGAAGCTCTTTTCATGCAGTGGGAAAAACCTGCCCTGGTTAAGCTGCCTTGTCTCTCGAAGAAACCCCTTCCTGCCCCTTTAGAGCTTTTTCGCACAAAAACTAAAACACAGTCAGCATTGCCTTTAAATGGCCTTTGTAAGACAAAATTCCCCTTTGTATGAACTTTGCATGAATTTTGAATTTTTCTAAATTTTTCCGGGTTATTTTCATCTCGATTTAATTTTGTTGGGTTGTTTTTATTGTGGTTTTTCTTCTGCAACAATGCCAATTATACTTCCAGCCCCCCAGTTTATTGATGTCCCTTGTAATAGCTCACAAATCAAATCAAACTTTATTTTTATAGCACTTTTCATACATAAGCTGCATTTAGTGCTTTAAATAAGTTTTAAAAATAACTGTAAAATAGAGCTTAAAGCTGTAAGAACTATAAAAGTCAATCTGAATAAATAAATAGAGCAAAACAAGCTAAATCAATTAATAAGATAAAATAAGATTCAGCTATAAGATAGACTAAAAAGGTATGTCTTAATCAATTTTTTCTAAACAAACATCATCTGCAGCCCTCTGCAGTCATACAGAGAGAAATGATTGAATATTAATGAAATGTGATTAAAAAGTAGTCCAGAACCCCCATTGTGGTTTGTGCTGGCTCCATCTCTGTAAAGTAGTCTTTGCTCTTTATTTAACGTGGTCATCAACGCCCACCCTTTCGTTGTGGGGGGGGTCTCCGTCATCCCTCTGACCCCTGTCCTCCTCTCTTTTTTTCCCACAGGGGAGTTTCCGTCACGCCCAGACGGGGAACTCGGTGTCCCGGGAGGAGCTGATGATGGTTCTGGTGAGCCTGGAGTCCCTGCAGATCCGGGCCCTCCACTCCCAGTCGGCCCACTCCGTGTCGCTGCGGGGGGCCGTGCTGGAGGGGGCCCAAAGCCTGACCACCGGGCTCCACGCCAACAACGTGGAAATCTGCATGTGTCCGGCCAATTATCTTGGAGACTCGTGCCAGGTGGGGTTTCCTATTGGCTGATGAGCGGAAATCTTTGCTTAATTCATATAAGGGAATCTCCTAAATGTTTAGATTTCCTACATATCCGATGCAGGAACCCATTCCAGGAACCAGAGTGGGTCTTTTTCTAGCCCTTTTATGTATTGGCCATCAGAGTAAGAGGCCGGAAGGCTCCAGATAGGAAGATGTGGTCATTTTTTTGTGCAACACCGGTTTTTTAGAGAGTAAAATGTTTCTGGTTGGTCCAGTTTTCCCACCGTTTGACCACTACCTAGCATAGTCTGTCATAGTTCTAGATAGATAGATAGATAGATAGATAGATAGATAGATAGATAGATAGATAGATAGATAGATAGATAGATAGATAGATAGATAATTTATTGATCCCCAAGGGGAAATTCAAGGAAATTCAAGATCCTTAAGACAGTTCTGTCTTTTTTAAGAATTTAACCCTTTAAAGCCCGATCCAAGAATAAAACAAAACAGAAAATCACTTTTTTTTGGTTTTAAGTCTTTACTTGGCCTTTTAACAAAATATGTAAAAAGAAAAAACAGAAATACATTTTTTATATTAATAATTTATTACTATGCCACAAGTCAAGAATATTTTTTGTGTAGTCTTCTGCCCCCTGTTATCAGGTGTATCTGATTGTGTACAATAGGATTTTGAGCAAAGTTTTTACCATTAAATTATGCAAAAGGTGTCAGACGCCAAACATTTCAGAAACCGTTTGAATCAGATATGACACATTTGGCATCACAGGGTTAAGACCACTTTAATGTGATGGTGCTCATTAATAAAGAGTGAATACATTTTAGAAAATGACGATGTTCCCTTCTCAGAAATGTGCTCCAGGTTACTACAGAGACACCATCGGCCTGTTTCTGGGGAAGTGCGTTCCCTGTAACTGTAACGGTCACTCGGACCAGTGTCTGGACGGATCTGGGATCTGTGTGGTGAGGACTTTTAAAAAACACAAACGTCCCAAATCGGATCCCTTCATCTTCTCGCGATTAATCGATCGGTCTGTGGCGTTTTTCCTTCCAGAGCTGCCAGCACAACACGGCCGGCAGCCACTGCGAGCGGTGCAGAGGCGGGTTCTTTGGGAACAACAGCCTGGACGGGCAGGCCGTGTCCTGCTCCGGCTGCCCCTGCCCACTCAGAGCCCCCTCCAACAAGTCAGTGCGCTTTAACCCTCCAAACCCTCCGGCGACGCTTTGATTTTGATTTTTTCGTTTTGCCGATTTAGGCAGAATCGAGACAAATTCCCCGTTTCTGTCTGTGTAGTTTTGCCGAGGGTTGCGTGGAGAGAAACGACAGGATGCAGTGCCTCTGCATGCAGGGCTACGCTGGGCAGAACTGTGAAAGGTAAACAGCCTCATCACCACCGTCCCACCAACCACCAAACGTTCAAATAAAAGCACCAAACCTCATTCTGCCGGTCATATCCAATACATGAGCTGTGTTTTCATCCATTTCAAGCTCTTTTGGCCCAATCTGTCTCTTATATTTGTTTTTTTTAGATACCGTCACAGTTATTTTTAAACATATTTTGGCCTGGGATGCGACCTATACTCCAGATCCATTTATAAATTGAAAATATAACTGTACATTTTCACTTAATTGACCATAATCAAACAATTTGACCAAACAGAGTTGCTCTGGTGTAGCTCCCTGGGTCAGCTTGCTGCCGTAGAGAGGAAGTTTTTCCTTGCCTGTGTCGCCTAGTGCTTGCTCATAGTGGGAATTGTTGGGTTTCTGTAATTAACTTCAGAGTAGGGTCTGACCTGCTCTGTTTGGAAAGCTGTGAGACAACTGTTGTTGTGATGTGGCGCTATATAAATAGAATTGAATAGAATTGAATTGAATCCTACACACTGTTGAATAGGGTAGAGGAGTAAAACAGGAAGTGTTCCCACAACTTTTTACATACGGGTTAAATTGCATCTCCAGCTCAGACTTAATTTGACTGTATGAACTTAATTTATTGCTGTATAAAGAGGTTAAGGTGCATTGGTCTGATGATTCTTAAAGTACTGATATTATGATGGTAATGCTATTGTAACCAAACAGTAAATGCTGATAATAATAGCACATATAGCATATAATACAGTGATATCTAATAATAATATTAACAATAATGTAGTATCTGTTGTATAGGTATAAATAGATATGATATATTTGATTAATAGATATGATATATTATATCAATACAGATCATATTAACACATATGATATGAATTCAATTCAATTTTCAATTCAATTCAATTCAATTCAATGAACAAAGTGTTGTACACATAGTGTGCACAGTTCAAAGGTGACAGGTATGTGTATGTATATATATGAATATTTGAAAGTCCATGCGATTTATTATTATACTTATTTCTGGTTTATTTTTCTTCATAATGGACACAGTGGCTGGTTCCACTTCTAGTCCGGACAGTACTTTAATGACTGATGTCCACTTGCAGCATGGGGATGGTCACACTGAGCTTGTCCTCGTTCCGCAGGTGCGCCCCCGGTTTCTACGGCAACCCCATGATCCTGGGCAGCAGGTGCCAGCCGTGCGACTGCCACGGCAACACCGACCCCAACATGCTGTTCACCGACTGCCACCCGCTGACCGGCCGCTGCCAGGGCTGCATGCACAACACCGCCGGGGAGCGCTGCCAGACCTGCGCCCCCGGTTACTACGGCGACGCCGTCCTCGCCAAAAACTGCACCGGTGAGTCGAGTCAGACCAGCTTCCACCGTCTCAGCCCCAGAGTTATGGAGCTGAAACTAGACTCAGACACTTACAGAAAAGGGGTTTGGTGTTAGGAATGGAACTCAAGGCAGGACTCAGATGCAGAGATCTTGTCAAAAAGGTTTTAATGGAACCAAAAACGCACTGGAAAGGGAGTGGAAAGGCAAGACAAAGTACAAAATAATAATCGCTCTAGAAAACGAGACAGACAAAGCTATGAACAAAGTATCAAATAATAATCTCTCAAATGAAGCAGAACAAAACTATGAACAAAGTGCAAAACAAACTCACTCTGAAAAGAGGATCAAAAGTTACAAAGAACAAAATTAAATTCCTTTTACGAAGCATAAACGGGGTTCAAGGTAAAAGGCAATAATTTTCTATGACTGTTATGCTCAGTATGACATGGGACGAAACACACTGGCCCCAGACAAGGAGAGACTTTAAAAAAATAAAAAAGAATTTAAGAAAATAAATAAATAAAATAAATTAATGATAAATAAAAAATAAAAGTAAACAAATAAATCAAAAAATAAATACATTTGTTTAAAAAAAATAAATAAATAAAAATGACAAAATAAAATAAAAATAGATATAAAAGAAAAAGAAAAAAAAATATATATATATATATATGTAAATAATAAAAATAAATACAATTTAAATAAAGACTCAGACTATTTAAACACAAGGGAAGGGAACCCCAGGTGAACACAATTGGTGATCAGGGAAGACAAGCAGTCATGTGACACACAGGGGAGTGCAAGAGGCCTCAAACAAGGGGATGTACTTTTCAAAATAAAACAGGAAATGACAAAACAACCATGGAAACAGGACAAAAACACCCAAAAACTCCCCCAGACGTGACTTTTGCTCTGTTTTGCCGCAGAGTGCAGCTGTTCTCCGTGTGGAACCGAGTCATGTGACCCTCACACCGGTCAGTGCCGCTGTAAGGAGGGAGTGACTGGACCTCGCTGTGACCGCTGCGAAGTAAGTGGAAACTGTTTTTCAGGTCACTTTTTGATCCATCCAAGTGCAGCCAGCAGGCTTCGACCAATTTTCGGCTTCTTAAATCATCCATAATCTCCCCCCCCCCCCTCTTGAGGATGGCTCCTTTGGCTTCGGGTCGTGCTCGGGCTGCCGGCGCTGTGACTGTGACGCCTCGGCCGCTCTGGTCCAGCCCTGCGACCCCCAGAGCGGTCAGTGCGCCTGCCGGCCCGGGGTGAACGGGCCCGGCTGCAGGCAGTGTGCTCCGGGGTTCTGGGACTACGGACCGGACGGATGCAAGCGTGAGTGCCCAGGAGACCACGCCCACCTCACATCAGAGCTGTGACCAACATATTTTACCACATCACTACTTTTCTCAGTTTTGGAATCAGATAACTTTAATATCATGGAATGGATTTAGTCCATATCTAAGGTTCTTGGAGCATTTTTAAAGGAACAGAACGGCTTGTTTAGGAACAAACTGTATGCAGGGAGTTGCTTTTTTTCAGGCAGGTATGTTTTATTTCTTTAACTTTAGTCAGATTAGCATTCAGTGCTAGAAATCAAGTTCTGCTCCAAAAAAAAGCCTGTTCAGGTCAATTTTATTTATGTGGTACAAACGCAACAAAAGTCATCTGTCATCCGATACACTCCAGTTCAACCCAGTTAGAATCCCTGTTTCGATCATAATCCAGTTTAGATTAATTTAGTATTGGTCTAAATTGGGCCATCCAAGAAATTTAAGTGACAGTTTGTGTCTTTTTTGTTTAAGTACAGAATGATATTTGAAGAAATAGAATGAGAATGGTTATTGTTTTGGGGTTTATTAGGACTGCAATAAACTTTTCTGGAATTATATATATGGAGGGCAGGGGTGCATCTTTACCATATAATTGCTGTACTGAAGTACTGGTAGCGTATAAATCAGCCTCAGTTGGAGAAATTCACATCCCTACAGATCACATCATGCCTGTGATTCACCAGAAAAGCCTCCAGATGAAGATTTTGCGGTACATTGTAGTGTAGAAATCCATGTGGGCAAAATTGTGGTAATGCTTAATACTCTGAATAACAGTTTTTTTATTAGTTCATTTTGTTCCCTGGTGCCCATTGATATGTTTCAAGATTGAAATATCGGGATCATTTAGCTAAAATGTGTAACATAGGTTTTTCAAGGAGCTAAAAACAACCCTGAGAGAATATTTTCAACAGAAAAACTCTCCCTTCATAAGCAGAGCCCCAAATTTTCACGATAGATCTTCAGGGAAATGACAGTTATGCAAATCCGAAGTTAAAAAAAGTACTTTACATATATGAATGTGCAGTATTTGTTTCATGATGTTCTAGGTTATAGTGATTATTCTGACTAAATAGCAGATATCTACTAGACTATATGTTGAATTCTCATCAGTGCAAAGGATTGTGGGTAAAGATTCAGGGTGAATCGGTCTGCAATGACCCACAGATGCTCCTCCTTGGATTTATGTAATTCCATAAAGTACATGTCTGCTCCTTGTAGCTGTGTAATCTAAGTTCTAGTCAAATGTTAAACCTTTATGTTAAATCCTCTTCTAGCATTTTTGCACTCAAGCAAAGCCAAGTGTGGAACTGGTGTTCTGGCTGAATGTTGAGCCCTCTTTTTGGAAGCGTCTGTGGATTGTTATGGAAAAATTTCTTTAAAAGAGTGAGGCAAAGTTTCCTAATAATTAGAGAAGATCGATCTTGTCCAATAAAGAGATTTATTCGAAGGCAAGAGCGTTTGAAGACGCAAGTCACAGAGTAAAACCCGAATGAGTGCGCGCCGATGGAAAGGCACGTCCCCTTTTATAACATCAAATGGATAAAGGAATGGAAAAAGGCAAATGTTTTTCTCATCAGCAACAAACAAAGAGATTCTGATTTACATTAATCCCATGGAGAATCTCCAAAGGGACAGAGCTATGCATATTCTCAGGAGACAGGAAGGGGCCCCTATGTGGATTGGTCAAAAAGAGAATCTTCTCAGGTGTGAGGATAGCACAAAAGGCGAGTCGTACAATTTCAATGATAAACACTAGAATGGGAGATTCATATTTGATGGGATAAGGAAATTGTTGCATTTCCTACTGGTGCTAAAACCACAAGCTAGGCGTACCTAGAGGAATTAACATCAGGTTGTCATGTGGGATGGTTCTTGGAGGGAGGACTCAGGTGCGGAGATGAGGGAAAACAAGGTTTATTGCAAAAAAAGGAAGTCCAGACCAAATACACAAACACGGCTGTGGCAAACTATGAGCAAAGGCAAAGTAACAAAGTAAAGAACAACAAGACTGAGGCAAACAACTACGGCTGTGACAAAGTAACAAAATAACGATTAACACAAAACTGTGGCAAAACTGTGACTATGACAAAAAACGAACCTGGAGACGAAAACGCACTCGCGCCAGACAAGGGGAAGCGAGGACTATTTAAACACGCGAGGGAGGGGAACCCCAGGTGTACACAATAGGTAATCAAGACGAGACGAGACACCAGACGTGACACAGGTAGACTCAACGAAGAAAAATCTCCACGACAGGATAAAAGCGTCCGCTCCTTGGACTGTACATGTAAATGTAAATGTGTTGTCCAGGGTGCGACTGCAGAGGTGGACGGTGCGACCCCCGGACGGGGGAGTGCCGCTGCCCCGACGGCATGGCGGGGAGGCAGTGCGACACCTGCGTGCACAAGCACAGCGTCCCGGTGGAGGACCAGCACGGCCTGCACTGCCAACGTGAGCCAAAACCAGACACTGACCGGGCCCCGGTCCAGTGGGAGTCCTCCTATAGCAGTGTTTTTCAACCCCTGTGCCTCGGTACACTAGTGTGGCGCGAGTGATGGTCAGGTGTGCCGTAGAAAATCATCCTATTTCACCTAATTGGTCTAAAAAGATTTTTTGATAAGGAATTATTTATCTGTAAATATCTTTGCCATTTTTTAGTGTCTGTGCTGTTCTAGTGACTAGTGGAGTAATCATGTAATAATTCCTCATGACTAGATTTTGTATATAATTTTGTATATTGAAGTGGACATGTTGAGTGCAATTTGAAAGAAGAAATATGAAAATACGCTAAAAAAAATACATTTTTGTGTTTATTTGATTCCTATTCAAGACACTTAAGATAGGAATAAGATAAGAATAACTATAGTGTTACTATAGGCGGCTACAGATTTGTGTAACATTTTCGGTTGGTGGTGTGCCTCGAGATTTTTTCAATGAAAAACTGTACCTTGGCTCAAAAAAGGTTGAAAAACACTGTCCTATAGGCCCGGTGGTGGAGGGGTGGAGAGGTGACTAACGTCTTGTCCTGTCCTGTCCTGTCCTGTCCCCCCCCCCCTAGCTTGCGACAGCTGCGTGATCGTCCTGCTGGAGGATCTGGACAGGCTGGGTGCTAACTTCAGCGCGGTGGCCGAACGGCTGGGGGGGCTGAACGCCAGCGCCATGGCCTGGACCCAGCTGCACAAGCTCAACGCCTCCATAGCCGACATTTCTGTGAGTGCCCACTCCCCCCTCAGCCACTCACCACTGACCGATCCACAAGGGACTTTAAAAACAAACCAAAAAAAAAAAAAAAAAAAGGGATTTTAACGCCTCTCTTAGCTCTGATTTAGCTTTTTATTGTTAAAACATAAACACATTTTCAACTTGATTATTTCCTACAAAGGGATAAATCCAAATCCAATAATAATAGCTCATTACAGGTCATGTGACAGTGTTTACCTGTCTCCATATTGTGAGGTTTCATGGACAAGAACGAGAAAGAATAAAGAAGATATTGTGTGTTCCGGGATACTAAGTGGCCCTGTCCCAGTTTTTTAATGTCCAGTTAGACTCCCAAACAGAGCACTGTGAGCTAACAAAAAGCCAGGTCCCCATTTTAGGAACGATTTTCCCTCTAATGCCAACAATGGGGATCAGTGAAAACAAGATAAATTAAGATAAATGGTCGTTCCAAATCTTTTAGCGTCAGTTAGAATTGTGTCATTAGTCTGTAACTCCAGGTATAAAGAAAAAGCTCACTTACTTTCACACTTAACAGGGCAGAAAAGGATTCTCCAATAGGTCCCAGTGTTGTTATAAGCTGGTAACAAATCAACTGGCCGATACTTCATGTGTTTGTTTGAATATACCAGTGTAAGGACATTTTCTGTTGAATTAAAACAAAAAACTAATGGCCTCCTCTTTCCCTGACCGCAGAGCGCCATAGAGAAGTATAACAGCTCGCTGGACGACAGCCGGGCCCGGGCCGACACTCTGGACGCTGAGATAGTGACCATCGATGATGATATTGATGAACTTGAGAAGAAGGTGAGGACACACACATTACTGGGTCGGGTTTTTTTTCTGACGTCATTTCAAGACTGCATCTGTTTCTATTAGAGCTTATAATAGTCCCATAGTATTAAAGGTACATCAGAATGTACGTTTGTTTTTGTGAATAACTTATTTATTTGTTGGATTAGGTTAAAAATAATCATAGTAAAGCAAAAAAAAAAAGTTTTTTGTTTTTGTTTAGTTTTTTTGTAGCCCGTAGTACCAGATATTTCACTGCATGCTGTATATTGTTGTTTTTTTTGTTTGTTTGTTAGTTTTTTTGCAGCACATAACTTATATTTCATTAGATGCTGTATATTGTTGTTTTTTTGTTTTTGTTTTGTTTTTTTGTAGCCCGTAGTACCAGATATTTCACTGCATGCTGTATATTATTGGTTTTTTTTTGTTTGTTTGTTTTTTTTGCAGCACATAATAACCGATATTTCATTAAATGCTGTATACTGTTGTTTTTTTGTTTTTATTTTTGTTTTTTTTGTTATTTTTGCAGCTCATAATAACTCACATTTCATTACATGCAGTATACTGTTGTTGTTTTTTTTTTGTTTTTTTTGTAGAACATAATTACTGACATTTCATTAAATGCTGTATACTGTTTTTTTTTTTTTTTTTTTTTTCATTTTTTTTTTTTTTTTCACAGCTCATAATTACTGCCATTTCACTACATGCTGTATACTGTTTTTTTTCTTTTTTATTTCTTTTTTTTGTTGTTTTTTTGCAGCTCATAATACCAGATATTTCATTACATGCTATGTGCTGTTCTTTTTTCTCAGGTGGAAGCAATGATGGACAGCGTTGATGGCCTAGAGGGGAGTACCACAAAGACATACCAGCGGGCAGAAGATCTGCTGTCCTTTGTTGACAACATGACTGCAGATATAAACAGTAAGAAACCCACCAGGGAGCCAATCAACAGAGAGCCTTTTCAATTCTGTTTAATCAGAATACAAAAAAATCTCTAAACATGTAGCTGTAACTCTAAAAACGCTGTTTTTGGGACGGACCGGTTTGAATAACGCGGCGTCCGATGACCCTTGCTTGGTTTTTTTTTGTTTGCTTTTTTTACCACAGGCATCGTTCTGATGTCGAACCGGTCCGTGAACGACTCCGACGGGGAGCAGGACGTGGAGGATCGGGAAAAGAAGACGAGGGAGGTGCAGGCCATGCTGCGAGAGATGAGGTTCCGGAGCTGTGCGCGGCAGAAGAAGGTGGCCGAGAGAGAGCGGGCCGAGGCAGAGAAACGTAAGAAAACGAAATGTTGGCTCCATTTCGGTTTGTCGGCCATGTTTATTCCACAAAGGGGGCTGGACTGGAAGTTAATTTCTCCTTGGAGATCAACAAAGTATCCAATCAAATCAATCAAAGCGAGTGTTCCTGCAAACCTGGTGGTCAAATAACTGTTAGAACTGTTTCAAATCTAAAACAGTGTTTTTCAACCTTTTTTGAGCCAAGGTACATTTTTTCATTGAAAAAATCACGAGGCACACCAACCAAAAATGTCAAACAAATCTGTAGCCGCCTATAGTAACACTATACTTATTCTTATCTTATCTTAAGTGTCTTGAATAGGAATCAAATAAACACAAAAATGTATTTTTATCATATTTTATATTTCTTCTTTCAAATTGCTCTTAACATGTCCACTTCAATATATGATATTATATACAAAATCTAGTCATAAGGAATTATTACATGATTACTCCACCAGTCACTAGTACAGCACAGACACTCAAAAATTATTTGCAGATAATTAATTCCTTATCAAAAATTCTTTTTTGACCAATTAGGTGAAATAGGATGATTTTCTACGGCACACCTGACCATCACTCAAACACAGTGGTTGAAAAACACTGATCTAAAAGATCCATCCATCCATGTATTTTCTCAGCCACTTATTCCCAAATGGGGGGGGAATAAAAGAGATATCCAGGCATAGTCTGTAGTTAAGTGTTGGCATCCCAGTAGAGGCTGGATGCTACTTTGCGTTTCCTCCATGGAGACTTTCCTTCGGCGGTTTGAATACTAAAGGTCAGATCTCAGAAGGAAGTTTTTCCTCGCCTGTGTCGCCTAGTGCTTGTTCATGCTGGGAATTGTTGGGTTTCTGTAGTTAACTTCAGAGTAGGGTCTGAGCTGCTCTGTTTGGAAAGTGCCGTGAGACAACTGTTGAACTGAATTACAGATAGAGATGGAAAATATAATCTAAGAGGAAAATTCAATTTCAAAACTAAGTGTGTTCGAACAACAAAAAGAACCTTCAGTTTATCAGTTAGTGGAGTGAAGCTCTGGAACAGCTTGCCTGAAAACATTAAACATTGTAATAGCATCCAGCAATTCAAAAAACAATATAAGAAAAGTATTTTTGACGAATACAAAAAAGAATAATACACAAAAAGTTATACTGTTTGTCTTACTGTAATCGTCCTTTACCACCACGACTCATGTTACTGAGGGGTGGGGCTTAATAAGCTTATGCTTCATCCTACTGATTTTTTAAACATGCTGCATGTTTAGGAAGCATTCTATGTAAACATTGTAAAATCAAGTCATGTTTCAAAATAAACGAAATGAATGAAGGAATGAATTGAATTGAATCTCCCGACTGAGTGATGTCATCGTCTTTCCCCCCCCCCCCCCCCCTCCCCATCAGTGTTGGAGCGCGTGAGGCAGGAGCTGGCGGGCGGTCAGGAGGAGAACGAGGCCTCGGCCCGGGCCCTGGCCGAGCGGCTGGCCCGCTTCGGCCTGGAGGCCTCGGACCTCCGGGAGGCGCTGGACGAGGCGGAGAACAGGACGGCGCTGACCAGGGCGCTCAACGCGGCCGGCCGGGACCGGCTCGGGGACGTGCAGGTGCGTGAGGGGGGGGGGGGGGGGGGGGGGGGGGGGGGGGGAGGGTAACGGCTCTTTTTCCCCCCCCCCCCGTTAGAGGACGGTGGAGGACCTGCTGCTGGGGCAGGGCGAGGTCAACGGGCTGCTGGCCGAGGCTGGAGA
>CAJRST010041110.1:18819045-18830045 GCA_907169785.1 Menidia menidia | reverse complement strand
ACCTGTCCAGGTAACTCACTGGCTCTCATTTCCTGAGAGATAAAGATGCCAGGTGAAGAAAGCTGAATTTAACCGCGGTAAATTATGGAATGATCATCTTCAAATAGCCCAGAGTGAAGATACTGCAGGAAAAACTCTGCTGAGGCAGAACTTGGTCGAACAAAAAGAGGATTTTATTGTCAGCCAGGTCCGAGTACAGATCGATTCATCAAGTCTGGAGAGGTCAAAGAAACTGCCTAACGCCAGGCTGTTTCCATCCAGGCGTGTAGTCAGGATGTAGTTAATCCGTAGCATAGACATTTACTTTTTGTCTTATCTCAGGCCGTTTCCGTGCAATTGGACTAGAATGTATCTATACCATAAACATCCTCCCAACACTCTACTTTAGCAAGGTGTTTCTCCTCTTCTTTCCTTTATCTTACCACGAAAAGTCCCATTGAGATTAACAATCTCTTTTTCAAGGGAGTCCTAGCAAAGACAGCGGTAAAAGATTACATTACAGTTTACAATTACATCTATCTGTAATTAGAAATTCATAAAACAGTTACAAACCGTAGATCTCATTTCCATTTCCTTTGAGCAATCATTTAAAATGTCCGATTGGGATCAAATCCTTCAACTTCCAGTCTTTCCGAAGATTGTTCCATGCTGTGGGGAAAGAGTACTGAAAAGCTATGTTTCCAGCTTCAGTGCGGAAACTAGGTACAGACACAAGCAAAGACTTTTAAGAACGTAGAGAATACAGTCCAGCCGCTCTTGGTTGAAGGTTCTCAAGTGTTTATGCTCCATGAACAGAATGGTCTGAGCTTAACTGTGAGCTTCAGATACCACGTAACCCTTAACGTTCTGTCTGCAGACAATAAAACTGTTTGTATAACCAGTAGCTCATGTGAAAACTTAAGATTGATCTGGCAAACAGACCTTGAATGCAACATAGACAAGGACACATGGGAACAAATATTGGCCGATAATGGTAAATATATCAAAGGAGTACGGTGTAAATGTATTCAATATAAAATTCTACATAGGTTCCACTGGACCCCACGCAGACTTTTTACAATAGGATTAATAAATAGTAATATATGCTGGAAGTGTAAAAAAGAAACAGGAACTTTTCTACAACTTATATGGGAATGTACCTTGGTTAAACCATTCTGGGACAAGATAATTCAATTCCTAGGGTCATGGATGGACATAACTCTCCCACTATGTCTTCTTGGAGACAAAACAGCAATACCACAGCTCACAAAAGAGGTCCACTCAGTGTTGATGGTTGGGCTAACCTCTGCTGCAAGAATTATACCCGAACAACCCACATTCCAGGAATGGAAAGTGGTAACGCCTGAAAAGGTATCATATGAGGTTATGCTAACTAGACTGAGAGGCAAAGGACATGTGGTGTTAAATAATTGGTATTTCTTTCAAGTCTACCTGACTTCTCAGTAGCAACCCTTTTTTATTTAATCTTTTTCACCTACTTATTCTTTAATTATTATCATTATTATTAGTTTTTCTTTCCTTCATCATCCAGGAACACCGTCTATTTTTGCTTTTATCCTTATAGTTACGTTAATTGTCTGATCATGTGTTTTAAGCTGTTATTTTTTTGTATACTACGCCATGCAAGCTTTGTATCGTAGTTGTTTGATTGTTTAAAGGAAAATTAAAAAAACTTGAATAACAAGAACGTTTCTGTCTGCAGTCTGGTTGAAGAAACCAAGAAGGAGGGAATCGTGGACGTAACCCAAGCCTACAACAACATCATCAACAGCATAAAGGCAGCAGAGGAGGCCGCTAAGATGGCAGAGAAGGCTGCTTCTGACACCTCAGAGGTAAAGAACCACCTCCAGCTGCTTATTTTTCACATGTGCGAACCTTTGTGCGGGTTCTGTTTGTGACCGATTCGAAGAAAAGGGCTTTTTTGGGGTTTGCTAATTTGTGCTCGATGGTATTGATATTCGCCATGCTTGGTTTTTCACAGATTCTAAAAGAGCAGGACCTTCGTCAGATGGCCAGTTCTCTGAGGAATCACAGCGAGGAGCTGAATGATGAAGTGAAAAAACTGCAAGATGACCTGAATAACAGTACTCACCCTCTTTATATCAACATTTATATCAGTTTGGTTTAGTTAGAGTGTGATAAACCTCCTCAAAATGCTATAAAAGTAGAGTTTTGAATGTCTATTTTCACTTGTTTTTCTTTGATTTCTTTGCTGCTGAAGTGTTGAAACGGTTTTCTGCTGCACAGATCTGAAACCCGAGCTAGAGGACGCTCAGAGGCGACTGGAAGCTGCCAAAAACAAACAAACTCAAGTGATGAAGGATTTGGAAACCGTTCAGAAGAATCTCAACCAAACCACAAGTATGCAAATCCAAGCCTTTGTCAGAAACAGGGCTCAACTCGCAATTATCTAAAGAAACGGTATAAAGCGGTAGCTAGTTTTAAGATCATTAAATGGTGGATTTATTTTTTTTCATTTATTTTTTTTAAGAGTCTTTATTTTTCAGTCAGCAAAACAATGTGAAGCGATGAAAAATCTTCAGCTCAAATGTTGCCTTTTTTTGTTTTGTTTTTGTTGTGATATGAACTAGGTTTATGCCAACTAAGAACATAATGGGAGATTAAGAAGTTAACCAAAAAATCCCTAAAAGAAGAGGGGGGAGTAAATAAATATATGACAAAATGATTAAAAGTCATTTTTGTTAAATGTGGGTGCATAGGTAACAGTACTCAGTGGGACAGAAAGGGAGAAAAAAAAAAGAAAGAAGCTAAATGATTGCAAAAATAATAAAAATTAATTAAATATAATTTTCTTAAAAAAGCTACATAAGTTACAGTATATTATATGTGTATTATTTGGGACACAGTGGGACAAAAAGGGAGAAAAAAAACGTAATAAATAAATGACAAAATACTTTTAACTTTTTTTAAAAAGGTATATAAGTAGCAATATATTATATGTGTATTATTTGGGACCCAGTGGGACAGAAAGGGAATAAAAAGAAAGCTAAACGAATGACTAAATAATACAAAGTAAAAAAATACAATGTTCTTAAAAAAGGTACATAAGTAACAGTTTATTATATGTGTAATATTTGGAACCAAATGTGAGACAAAGGGAGAAAAAAAACATAAATAGTGGATATAAACAAAAAAAACAGCACCGGGCATAGATAGATAGCACCAGACTTGATGGTGTGATTGGTGTGGGACACATTTCTAGTGACTGTGGCTGCTTTTATTTCCCTCTTCTCCGTCTCTGGACGTGTCCAGATGCGAGTCAGGACATCGAGGAGGCCAAGCGGGCGGCCGATCTGGCCAACGCCACGGCCTCCCAGGTGAGCGGCGCCCTGCGGCCAATCAGAGAGCAGCTGGACAAATGGCAGGAGGCCTACGGAGACGCCAACGCCACCAACGACGACATCAACAGCGCCCTGAGGGACGCCAACCACACGGGTGAGAGCCTCAGGCTTTGTCCGACACACTCCCTTTTCACAGCAGCTCACTGGACATTCAAATGTCTGGTTCTTCTTTTCCTTTATAGGAGGTTAGATAGAATATATTTGAATAAAGTGTTGTTGACCTAATGTGACATAAGGAAATCTTGCACCTTCTTTGCCAAAAGCTCCATCTAGTTGGGCTATTGTCAAAATTTAATATTGACATTAACCAAATCATTATATATTCAACACAATATATAAGTTTAAAAAAACTTCTTGTCACTATTTGATTTTCACATATAATGTGAAAATGAAATATTGACAATAATCAAATTGTTATTCGACAATAAAATTAGTTTAAGATATATAGGTGAAAAAGCTTATAGTCACTATTAAATTTTCATATTTTATGTGAAAGTTAAATATTTACAATAATCAAATCGTTATTCGACAAGAAAGTCTGTTTTAAGATATATATGTGGGGAAAAAAAATTCGGTCACTATTAAATTTTCACATATCATGTGAAAGTTAAATATTGACAATAATCAAGTCATTATTCCACAAGAAAATCTGTTTTGCGATATATGTGTAAAGAAAAGGTCAGTCACTATTTAATTTTCACATATTATGTGAAAGTTGAATATTGACAATAAAAACTTGTAACAGATTTGTAAAAAAAAAAGAACAAAAAATCAAATATTTGAAAATCATATTTGACTTAAATTCGAAATAATTCTTTTTTTTTGGTAGTGCACAAGCTGGGCGAAACTATCCCGACTCTGATCAAGAAGCTGGACGAACTGGATCGCCACTCTGCCCAGCTGCCCAACATCTCCGAGAGCATCTCCCGCATCCGGGAGCTCATAAAGCAGGCGCGCAATTCTGCCAGCAAGGTAGGCGTCCACCCCCCCCCCCCCCCCCCCCCCCCCCCACCCCACGGCCAGGCCTGCAAATCCGTCCTACAAATTCTGCTCATTTCCCCGCCCAGAAACGGGCAGCTAGCCAAAATGTTGGCGTCTGTACGGTATTGAAATGCGTTTTTCTCCACAGGTGAGCGTGCCGGTGAAGTTTAACGGGGCCTCGGGCGTTCAGGTGCGAACGCCCTCCAACCTGGCCGACCTGGCGGCCTACACCTCCCTCAAGTTCTACATCACGCTGCCGGAGCCGGCCCGGAGCCGGAGGCAGGAGGAGCTCAGCAAGCAGTTCGTCCTCTACCTGGGCAGCAGAAATGTAAACGCAATCCACAACAGAAAAAAGGCCCATTTTATTTCCTTTTATCAGTCATGACTTTTCTTTTATATTAGTGCATCTATATAGAGTGGGGGAAATAAGTATTTGACCCCTTGCTGATTTTGCCGGTTTGCCCACTGACAAAGAATGCAACGATCTATAACTTTAATCATATGTACATTCTAACAGTGAAAGACAGAATCCCAAAGAAAATTCCAGAAAATCACATCATATGAATTTATAAAAATTGATAACCATCTGATGAGGAAAAATAAGCATTCTTTGTAAGTGGGCAAACCTGCAAAATCAGCAAGGGCTCAAATACTTATTTCCCCTACTTATATATATATATATATATATTTTTTTTTTTTACCTTGTCCTGTCCAGCAGAACTAAAATCTGAGTAAATTGCTGTGCTGAACCACATTGCTTTGCCAAAGGGAGGTTTTGTTAGTGAGAAGCCCCCCTTAATTACCCAAATCTGCTTTATTTATTCATTTTTGTTACCAAACTTGCATGTGTCCAATAATGCCGAACCTGACAGAGGGACAGGGAAGAAAGAAGATCAGTGGAAAGGAGAGAGATCCTTTAGAAAGAAAGAGAAAGGGATAAAAAAGAAAGAAAAAAAAGACAACAAGACCACACAACCAGCTGCTATGTCTGTAAAAAAGGAAACTGTTTCTTGTGGACAAAGGGAGAACAAAACCACAAACTAGCAACAAAAGCAGCATCTATATTTTTAAAATCCATTGTTTTTTTTGTTGTAAATTTGTAGTCCAGCAAGGAATTCCTGGGCATGACCCTGGAGGGGAAAAGACTGCGTTGGTATTTTAACGTGGGGGGAGAGACGGCCGAGGTTCTGGTGGAAGAAGACGTCAAATCTGACGGGAAGTTCAACAGCATCGTCCTGGAGAGGTGAAAAACACACACACACGAGGCTTTTAAAGCGCAATTACAACAGAAATCCAGCCACATTTGCATCCAGAGGGCCACACACATAAAAAACAGCATGGAAAAACCCTGTTGGACTTCACTGCTCTGAGCACTGCATCAATACACTTATTATCACATTTGAAAAAATTTATTTTACACATAAAGTACAACCCGTGTCCCAAAATGTTTGGATAGTGTGTAAAATACAAAGTAAACGAACTGCAGAAGTTTGAAAATCTCAACAATCCATGAAGCGTATTCTCAATAGTCATAAAAAAAAACTCAGAAAATGCTATTTCTATATGTCAGCAGATCGTTTAATGATAAATCATGAATCTGCTTGTGGACCTCTTCACAGAAAATGATTTCTGGAAGCGTTGTTTCACCCTTTTGGTCATTTCCAGAACAGATTTCTTTTTTTTAATGCCTGATATCTGTGTTTCTCCAAGTTTAGAGCTGTTGTTTATATCATTACAAAGCCCTAATCTCCACCCAATCTCTATCTATGTTCAGTTCAGTAGCTTTTATTTGTCCCAGTATTGGCAATTTTTTAATGATGTGTCTATGTGTGTGTGTGTGTGTGTGTGTGTGTGTGTGTGTAGGATCCTACAGTACGGTCACATGTCCATGTCTTCGGAAACCAGCGAGGGGACTCTGAGAGCCACCAAAGCTGACGTGCAGGCCAAAGGGGACATGGGGCTCCTCAGCCTTCTGACCAGCGACACCGTCTTCTACGTGGGGGGGTACCCCAGTAGCTTTAAAGTAAGTCCACAGGCTCTGTGGGGGTCTGATGAAATCATCAAACGGGAGATAAACCACGGACATGTTCTTGAAATTCATGGGTTTTGCAAAAGATAGTTGTACTGGGCAACAAAAGAAAGAATTAAATTGGCAAAATACCCCTTAAAAAGCCAAGGAGGCACTGGAAAGACATAAAAACGGACTCGATTTTTTTTTGTGAAGAACTTTTTTATTGCTTTTAAAGGGAAATTAGTACAGTAATCCGATAGAGGTAAGATAAGAGCTTTATTGATCTCACAGTGGAGAAATTCACTAAAAAATGGTTTTCCCAAACCTCACTGCCGAAACCCGGGATCGAACCAGGGACCTTTAGATCTTCAGTCTAACGCTCTCCCAACTGAGCTATTTCGGCACATTAAAAAGACACATTGTAACCGAAAACAAGACAATAGAACACACCAGTACACCAAAAACAAAATATATAAAAAAATATGTATAAATAAATTTGTATATTAAAAAATGTAAAAAATTCAATATAAAAATATATATACAAAAAATTTAAAAAAGGAACCAGGTGGCGATCCCTACACCACCCAACTTGGATCTCTCTAAAACTCTTACAGGACCTGAGAGACCATGTTTCAACAACATATGCAAACAAAAATTGTGTGATCTGCTGTTGTTTGCCGTGCTTGAATAGTATCAGCTCCAGCACTTTCCACTGAGAGCTCCATTTTTATTATGTCCGTGTATGTGTTCATCCACTGGGGCTTGGTAACTGTATGTGGAGGTTTCCAGCGTAAAGCCAACATCTTTTTGCCGGTTAGGAGAATACGTCTTTTCCAGCATTATTCCCTAATGGGGTCCCGCGGAAAACCCTGAACTATCCTAGTAGTCAAGTGGTACACCCAGTCCATCGCAAGGCCACACAAGAGACATACAAGGACCAACAACCACACACACAGACACACACACACACACACATACTCACACTAAGGGCAGTTTGGAGTCCAACCAACCTAACAATCAGGTTTTTGGACGGTGGGAGGAAGCCGGAGAACCCGGAGAGAACCCACAGACACAGGAGAACATGCAGACTCCACTCAGAAAGGTCCTGGTTCCCCTGGGACTCCAACCCAGAACCCTCTGGTCCTGGTTCCCCCGGGACTCCAACCCAGAACCCTCTGGTCCTGGTTCCCCCGGGACTCCAACCCAGAACCCTGTGGTCCATACATCAGCCGTCCAACCCAGAACCCTCCACACAGAAAAGTCCTGGTTCCCCCGGGACTCGAGCCCAGAACACTCCACCCAGAAAGGTCCTGGTTCCCCCGGGACTCTAACCCAGAACCCTCCACCCAGAAAGGTCCTGGTTCCCCTGGGACTCCAACCCAGTACCTACCGTCTTGCTGTGAGGCGACGGTGCTAGCCACCACACAACCGTGCCGCCTCTTTACCAGCATGTCCATTTTAATGAGGTGGTATCATTCAGGAGTAACACAATGGGAGAACACGGTACGACTTAGTAGAGCAAACCTCACATCCTTGCATTCCCAGTACAGATGTAAATATGAGCCTACAAGTCCATCTGAGCACAGGGTGTAAGCTGGAGATGCCAAACGTTTCATAACGTTCCACTCCTTGGAGTGACGTAAGCCCTGTGGATATCACTGAAATGTATCTGTTGATGGTTGGGGTTTTTTGGAAGCCAAGACAATTGACGTCCAAATCCTGTCCCAGTTCAACGAATAGTGCTCCATTTCTCTAGAGAAGCTTGTTGTACTAAAATACTCTTAAGCCCACTCCAGTGCTTTGGACAAGGAACATCACGCTAAACAGAGGGTCAGAGAGTTGAACGTATTAGAAAGTAACATTGTTTTGTGGTCTGCTCTTCTCTCTCCAGCCCCCCGCCCCCCTGGCGTTGCCCAATTTTAAGGGCTGCATTGAGCTGGACACGCTGAACGAGGAGGTGCTCAGCCTCTACAACTTTGAACAAATCTTCCGACTCAACACCACGGCCGACAAGCCGTGTTCCAGGTGAGGAACCCCCAGACCCCGAAATCCTCCGCGCACACAGCTCCTGGTGTTTTACCCCTTCTGACCGGCCGAACACGCTCCCGCCAGGTCCAAGCCGGCGCTGACCCAGACCTGGGTCAACGACGCCGCCTACTTCGACGGCACGGGCTTTGCGGAGATCACGTCTGGAGAGGCGCAGGGCTACATCCGCTACGAGCAGGACGTCAAACTGCTGTCCCGGAAGGGCATCCTGCTGCTGCTGCTCAGCGGGGTAAGGCCCGGTCGGAGAGACCCGATTGGCTCTTTGTTTGGTGGGACGAAATACACATTTACTGTCCATCCATCCATCCATCCATCCATCATCCATCCATCATCCATCCATTTATAATCCATCCATCATCCATCCATCCATCCATCCATCCATCCATATATTTATCCATCCATATGTATATATTTATCCATCCATCCATCCATCCATATATAATCCATCCATCCATCCATATATTTATCCATCCATATGTATATATTTATCCATCCATCCATCCATCCATCCATCATCCATCCATATATAATCCATCCATCATCCATCCATCCATATATATATTTATCCATCCATTCATCCATCCATCCATCATCCATCCATCCATATATATATTTATCCATCCATTCATCCATCCATCCATCCATATATTCATTGATCCATCCATCCATCCATCCATTCATCCATCTATTCATCAGCCATCCATCCATCCATCCATCCATCCATCATCCATCCATATATAATCCATCCATCATCCATCCATCCATATATATATTTATCCATCCATCCATCCATCCATCCATCCATCCATCCATCCATCCATCCATCCATGTATTCATCCATACATCCATCATCCATCTGTATATTCATTCATACATTCATCATCCATCCATATATCCATCCATCCATAATTCATCCATCATCCATCCATTTATTTACCCATCATCTATCGATCCATCCATATATTCATCCATACATCATCCATCCATCCAAAATTAATCCAACCATCCATCCATCCATATATTCATCCATCCATCCATCCATCCTTCATCCATCCATCCCTCCCTCCATGCATGGGTGCAGTTCTATCTTGTTAAATCCTGACCTGTATTTCTGAGTGTACCATCCTGGACGCTGTTCTTTGTGAGTGACATCGCTTTAAAACGTGGCAGCGTTGTCAGGGTGACGGTGAGGAGGGCTACTGGAGGATAAATCTTTTTCTACGTGTCTTCCCTTCTTCAGGATCACTTCCTGTGCATGGCCGTTCTCGAGGGCAACCTGAAGGTTTACTATGATTTCGACGGTTCTCTGAAAGAAGCCGAACCAAAAGATAAAGACACGGACAGCCTAAAGATCAGCGATGCCGAATCCAAAAATGTGAGTCCACTGTTCCCGTCCAACTCTGGTGTGTCATTTCAATAACTTTCAATATCAACTTTCAATAGGCTGAATTATTATTCCCGTACAGTGGATGTCAGAGGATCCCTTCAGCTAATCTTGCAGGTTTCCTGGGAAATGAAAGGAGGTTTTTGCCTTGTAATAGTGTTGATCTTTTGTTAGTAACCGTAAAAACTATTAAACAATGATGATGTGACAGTGAAACTGATTAGAAAAATCAATCAATTTCTTTGATGCCATTTTGAACACACACTGTATATACAAAAAATGACATAACATGACAGAGTATTATTAGAATTTTTTTTTGTTTTAAATGGAATTAATTACTAGATTAAAATTGTTGTTAAAACATTTTTTTTAAATGTTGGCCTAATACTTGTACAAAATATTTTCTATACTCACCTTAATTTTTTCTTGAATTTCTTGAATGTTTTTTCATGGAATTAATTACTAGATTAAAATTGTTGTTAGAATTTTTTTTTTAATGTTGGCCTAATCCTCGTACAAAATATTTTCATTAAAAAATTCAAATTGAATTTTTTTTACAAATGAGAAATATCTCCACTCCTTTTTAATTTCTTTGATAATTAAAAAAAATTATATTCTCACCTTAATATTTTCTTGAATTGAGTTGAACTTATTGTTGTTTTATTTTGTGTTGTGTTTGAAACCGTTTAGCTGGAGATCATCATCTTGCGTGCGAAGAAGCAGGTGGTGGTGAGGACGGGCCGCATTGCTCTCTACAACTTTTTCACCGGGGAGATCCCTCAGTTCAACAGCACCTACTACCTGGGAGGAGTGCCGGAGGACAGGATGCCGGACAAGTGAGCCGAGAAACACCATTTTGAAAAAAATCCATACCGGGATGGGCTTTGTCGGATCTTTCCAGGAGTCCAAAAGTGTCACGGGGGTTTAATTAGAGTTTTAATTTTCCTACCAAACACAACTCTTTACTCTGTGTGGCTGCACATGGAATTCAGTTCAATTTAGAATATTTAATTCATCCCAGAGCAAAATTAAATGGTAACTCATTAATGTAACTCATTTAGTTAATCATTTTTAAAGTATATTTTATAATGTATAGAATATATAGTAAGATAATAATAATATATTTTAATATAATAATAATTATTATTATTATTATCATCATCATCATCATCATCATCATCATCATCATCATCATCATCATCATCATCATCATCAT
>CAJRST010041110.1:18804686-18815855 GCA_907169785.1 Menidia menidia | reverse complement strand
CCCCCCCCCCCCCCGACAGGAGGGCGTCTGCCAGGCCTTTCTGAACGCCGGACACGTGGTGGTGAGGGCCGGGAACAGCGAGGTCAAGAGCCAGAAAACCTACAACGACAACAACAGTCACTATGTGGCCATTTACAGCAACATCAACGGGTAGGGCGGCCATTTTAATAAGATAGATAGATACAGTGGGGGACATAAGTATTTGACCCCTTGCTGATTTTGCCGGTTTGCCCACTTACAAAGAATGCAACGATCTATAACTTTAATCATATGTACATTCTAACAGTGAAAGACAGAATCCCAAAGAAAATTCCAGAAAATCACATCATATGAATTTATAAAAATTGATAACCATCTGATGAGGAAAAATAAGCATTCTTTGTAAGTGGGCAAACCTGCAAAATCAGCAAGGGCTCAAATACTTATTTCCCCCGCTCTAGATAGATAGATAGATAGATAGATAGATAGATAGATAGATAGATAGATAGATAGATAGATAGATAGATAGATAGATAGATAGATAGATAGATAGATAGAATGAGTGATAAATTATTTAGAATATTATATAAATAATCATTTATAAATAATAAAAGCTTAGAAATATAATATACATATATTATTAAGATGGAGTATTAAGGCCACATTCAAAACTAATTTTTGGGGGAATTAATTAACAAGAATAATGTCATTAAAATTTAAATAAAGTGAGAATAAATTCCAAAAATAAAGTTGTAAATATTTACATCTAAGCATTTAGCAAATGCTTTGATCCAAAGCCACTTACAAAAAGAACGTGTCTAATTCTATCCTTTTTTAGAAGACGAGAGTTGATTAATCTCGTAATTAATTCTAAAAAATAAATAAATGACAACTTTAATCTCGGATTCATTTAATTTTTTAAATTTTAAATGTGGCAATAATACTATGTCGTAATATTAATGTATAATATATGAATAACAAATATAAATTAATAATATATATATATATTTCTTTATTATATTATATGTTTTATTCTATGTTTTTTATTTAATATAATTTGGTATTTTGCTGACTGGTGGCTGTTGTCTTTCAGGATGCGCCTGTACGTGGACGACGTCCTGGAGAAGGCCAGCGGGGACAGGAGGAGCAGGGTGGGGGGGCTGACCACCCCCGAGAACAAGACCTACTTAGGGGGAACGCCCGACCAAAGCCTGGCCAACTTCACCGGATGCCTCAGCAACGTTTTCATCAGGAGGTTAGCGGGAAAAGGGGCCATTTTCCTTTTAATCCAAATGATCAGAAATATAGCTAAAACAAGCTACATGACAGCTATGAATCCTCCATTATGTATAGTTTTTTTTGCTTTCTTGGACCTTTGAGGGGGGTTCTGCATCAGACAGAAAGTCCTGCTTTGTGTTTTTTTAAGTTTGACCATCTTAAATGAACAGATAATAGATTATATTTCACCTGATTAGACGAAGGAGTGTTGATTTTTGCTTTAAAACGCATTGATTCCTGTTTTTTTCAGGGAGGTTGGTCCTCAGATGGTCATGAACCTGCTGAAAGTCAAAGAAAACGTCAACGTGCCCCTGGAGTGCCCCGCCGCCTCCAAACCGCAGCAGATCCGGGCCGCCCCCCCCAAACACGCCCCCAAAGCCAAGGTACGCGCCGGCCTATAATCCCAACCCGCTCCCCCCCACGATCCAAGAAACTAAAGCCCGTTTTCTGTCGTTTTTTTACCCCGGAAAGGGGAAGCACAAGAAGCCGTCGGGGTCCCGCAGTCGTAAAACCCGGGAGTCTTGCCGGGGGGAGCAGTCCCGGCCGGAGAGGGGGGCCACGCACTTCAGCGGGTCAGGCCACAGCTACCAGACGTTCCAGAATCTGCCCGGACCCCCCCCGTCTCTGTGAGTGGGGTCCCACGCTTTAACCACCTACATACAAATGCTGTTCCATTTAAAGCAGAGCAAGAACTGGAGGCCTAACAGGGTCTGTGTTTGTTATCTAATGTGGCTAATTACTGATTAGTTCTTTTTTTTTTTTTTTTTTAGAAAAGGCATAAACACACCAAACCTTTTTATTTTTTGGAGAAAAAAAAAGGCATAAACACACCAAACCTTTTATTTAGAGAAAAAATTGAATAAATGCATCAAACCTTCATTTTTTTAGAGAAAAAAAAGGCATAAACGTATCAAACTCCAAAGTAAAAAAAAAAAAAAAGAACTGAGGCTACATTTCGATATCCAAAGATATGTTTGAAGCCTTGGTTTTTATAGACTTTATCATTCAATTCGGTTATGTGAATTTTTTTGTTAATTTTGCCTAGTACCTGATTTGTTTTTTATTTAAAAAAAAAAAAAAGACATACATGCACCAAACCTTTTTTTATTATTCCAGAGTTTTAAAAAACAAAGAAAAAAACAACTCTTTGGAGCCTTGGTTTTACAGACTTTACTACTGAATTAATTAATTTATCATTTAACTTGCCTATTACTAGAATTGTATAAATTCCCCAAACTTTTTTCTTAACACCAGAGTTTAAAAAAAAGAAAAAAAAAACACAGACTCTTTGGAGCTTTGGTTTGACAGACTTTATTACTGAATTATTTAATGAATTAATTTCTCATTTAATTTTCCTAATACTAGATTTGCAGAAATACACCAAACTGTTTCTTTTTTTTAAACATCAGAGTTTTAAAAAATGCAGAACAGAAACTCCATTTCTCTCTGACCTTTCCCAGGCTTCCTCTCTCCGTGGCGCTGAGGATCAACTCCTCGGACGGCCTGGTGCTGCTGGCCGCCGGCCGGCCGCCCGGGGGGTCCGGCCTGTCTCTGGCCGTGTCGGGGGGGCGCCTGCAGCTCTCGCTGGACGGGGGGAGGAGGAGGGTCAGCGTCCGCAGCCGCCAGAAGTACGACGATGACCGCTGGCACACGGTAAGCCCCCCCTCTGGACCAGGCCCGGTCAGGAGAACGGAAGGGCGGGAAATGCCATGGAAACGCGAAAAAAAATACAAAAAATCCTGTATTATTGTATGATTTTTTAAACAAAATGGCGGTTTGCTTTGTGTGTGAAGGTGTTAAAACTCCGTGCTATTATTGTGTCACCCCTTTTTGTCCCTACAGGTCTTTATAAAGCACGACGGGCAGCAGATCAGTCTGATAGTGGACAGTCTGAGCGTCCACTCCAAGAGGATCTCCAGAGCAGAGGCCAGCAGGATCAGGGGGCCTTTGTATGTCGGGGGGGTCCCGCCTTCACTCAAGGTAAACCTGTCATGTTTTAGCTAAAGTTACACACTCACCTCATCCCTACACATGCCTAAACTGTCCTATACTAGGCCTGCTTCAAATTATAAACAGTCCTAGGCCTGCTTCAAATACCTAAACAGTCCTAGGCCTGCTTCAAAATCATAAACAGTCCTAGGCCTGCTTCAAATTATAAACAGTCCTAGGCCTGCTTCAAATAATAAACAGTTCTAGACCTTCTTCAAATAATAAACAGTCCTAGATCTGCATCAAATGCCTAAACAGTCCTAGATCTGCTTCAAATATCTTACAGTCCTAGGCCTTCTTCAAATTATAAACAGTCTTAGGCCTGCTTCAAATGTATAAATGGTCCTAGGCCTGCTTCAAATAATAAACAGTCCTAGGCCTGCTTCAAATACCTAAACAGTCCTAGGACTCGTTCAAATAATAAACTGTACTAGGCCTGCTTCAAATGCCTAAACAGTCCTAGGCCTGCTTCAAATACCTAAACAGTCCTAGGACTCATTCAAATAATAAACAGTCCTAGGCCTTCTTCAAATAATAAACAGTGCTAGGCCTGCTTCAAATGCCTAAGCAGTCCTAGATCTGCTTCAAATAATGAACAGTCCTAGGCCTGCTTCAAATAATAAACAGTCCTAGGCCTGCTTCAAATTATAAACAGTCCTAGGCCTGCTCCAAATACCTAAACAGTTCTAGACCTGCTTCAAATTCCTAAACAGTCCTAGACCTGCTTCAAATTAAACAGTTCTAGGCCTGCTTCAAATACCTAAACAGTCCTACGCCTGCTTCAAATAATAAACAGTCCTAGGCTGAAACTCTTTGGGTGCTTCTCCCACATCATAGTGATTTGAATTGAGTTGAAAGCACAGGATAAATCAAAGAACAGCATCCTTTTGAGACTAAACCTTATTCAATATTTCCCGTGACAACCTCAGCTCTTTTAATTTCAGGTTCCAGCTGAGCATAGAGTGTGTAGATGTTCTGAGTATCAGATCGATGTCTGGTTTTAATAACGAAGGACGGGCATCAAATCCACCGTAAATCTAAGAGGAAGCTGTATCTATGCATTGGTTTCAGGTCCCAGGCTCTGGCGGGTTCACCGGCTGCGTCAGGGACCTGAAAGTGAACGAGGTGCCCGCCGGAAACCCGTCCCACAGCCAGGGCACGGTGCCCTGCTTCCACAGCCCCCTGCTGCCCGGGGCCTACTTCTCTGGACGCGGAGGCCACATGGCCATAGGTAGATGCAGAACGCTTTCAGAGCATCACATGACCTTCTCGGTGGAGCCCTACTGTACTGTGCCTCAGGTTTCCTCAGGTTTCAGGACTGGCTATGAATCTTTACAGACAGTCGTTTGAAAGGAAAATGAAAAGAAAAGATCCAAGGATGTTATAGAGGCACAAAATGAGCTGCGCAATTCATTTTTGATTTTGTAATACTTTTTAGTACTCATAGGTTCTACTTTCAGTCACTGGTATGGTCTTTAAGAGTACTTCTTATCTAGCAGTGAACTTAGATTTATGAGGCAGTTTGATAATAGATCTACACTTTTCTGTCATAGACAGAGTAGAATATTCTCAAGTGAGGTCAAATGACGAAGCAGGAAGCTGATCTTTCCATGGAAATTGAAAAGAAGAAAAGATGAAGAGCGTTTTGGAGCGGGGCTACCCTCTGTTTCTCTCTACCCCCACAGATGAGTTGCTGGTCCTGGGTCAGGACCTGGAGATCACGCTGGAGGTTCGGCCCGTCTCAGACTCGGGGCTGCTGTTGCATGCTGGGACGTCAGAGAACCAACACCTGAGTTTATTCCTCCATCAGGGAGAGGTGAGAGTTCTGTAATAAACAACAAATACACAATTATATGCATCAAATCTCATATTTGGTGAAAAGAAAAAGTGTATAAAAAAAAAAAAAAAAAAAGAAAAAAAAAAAATATATACATATATATATATTTATATATATTTTTATATATATCGTATAGAGAGAAAAAGAGAGAGAGAGCGAGTCATAAATTATTTATCATTAATATACGGTATAAATAATAATTTATAAATATGATAGACAATTTAGAAATTTGGAATGAATTAAGGAGATTAAAGTCCTTAATTTTCAAATATGGTGTGAATAAATTCCAAGAATAAAGTCGTAAATATTTACATTTATGCATTTAGCAAACGCAATTATCTAAAGCCACTAACAAAAATAACACGTCCAATTGTATCCTGTTTTAGACGACCAGAGTTGATTAATCTTGAAATTAATTTAAAAATAAAATGTATTGACGACTTCAATCTCGGATTTATTTATTTTTTAAGTTTTTAAATGTGGCACTAATACTATGTCGTAATATTTATGTATGATATATAAATAACAAACATAAATGAATATTATATATGTGTATACATATTTTTATTGTGCATTTTTGTACGTTTAAGCTGAAAATTACGTGTGTTTGCAGGTGATTGTTTCAGTAAACAGTGGCAAAGGGGAATTCTCTACCTCATTCACTCCCGACCAGCCCCTGTGCAACGGAGACTGGCACACAATCACAGGTGGGTCCTGCAGAGATAGCCCCAGACGCTTTTGTCTGGTTTCCCCTCCGTAACGCCGCCATGTTTCCGCAGTGGTGAGGAAGAACAACGTCCTGCAGCTGCTGCTGGACGGAGCCAGCCGGCACAGCGTCGGCCCCAAACATGGCCGCCCCGCAGAGACCACCGCCACCGTCCACCTGGGGGGGGCGCCCGGTGAGCAACAGGGATCATCTGGCCCTTTTTACCGGTTCCATTTTGTCACAGTTCAGACTATACAGGGGCAGGAAACAAGGGATATAAAATGGATTTTTATGTAGGAAAATAAATAAAATGAAATAAATAAAATAAATGTCAATTATGGTTATAGATTAGTTGATTAGTCATAATCTTGGGGTAACTAACATAGTACTCTTAAATGAAATTGTAAGAATGCCCAAAAAAGGGATATTCATACATAACACAATTCCATATGTGTGTGTATATATACAAAATACAAAATATATTATACTTGCTACAGGATGGTGGGTGACCCATATAGATAGATGTCTAGATAGATAGATGTCTAGATAGATGTCTAGATAGATGTCTTGATAGAGATAGATGTCTAGATAGATGTCTAGATAGAGATCGATGTCAAGACAGATGTCTCCACAGATAGATAGATGTCTCGATAGATGTCTAGATAGATGGATGTCTAGATAGATGTCTAAATAGATAGATGTCTAGATAGATAGATAGATGTCTCGATAGATTTCCAGATAGATGTCTAGATAGATGTCTAGATAGATAGATTTCCAGATAGATTTCCAGATAGATTTCCAAATAGATGTCTACATAGATGTCTAGATAGATGTCTAGATAGATGTCTAGATAGATGTCTAGTTCGATAGATGACTAGATAGAGAGATGTCTAGATAGATAGATGTCTAGATAGATGTCTGGAGTCTGGATCGATAGATGTATAGATAGATAGATGTATAGATAGATGTATAGATAGATAGATAGATAGATAGATAGATAGATAGATAGATAGATAGATAGATAGATAGATAGATGGACCAGTTTTCTTTGTTTCCCTTGTGCCTTTAGATGTTACAACTCTCCTTCTGTCCCCCTTCTGTTCTTTGTTCTTTTTTTCTAACCACAAGATGGCGTCAAAGTGCCCGGTCTCCCCGAGGGGCTTCTGGCGTTCCAGGGATGCGTCCGCCGAGCGTCCATCAACCACCGGCCGGCCATGTTGTCCAGGCCCCTGTCCGTTCACGGTGGCGTGGGGACTCAGGGCTGCCCGCGCGTATAGGCCCTCCACAACCCCGCGAAACACTGGTGGTGGGCATCTGGTTACTGTAGCTAATTTAAAAAGCGTTGATATTTATTCTCTTTTCTTTCATGCGTATTTTGTATTGTCAGATTTGTTGTCGTTATTCGAGACGGTCGCTGGTGTGCCACAGGGCACTGCATCAGAAACCGCCTGCACTGATACGAGATATTAGAAGTGTCTTAAAATAAAAGCTGGCAAAATAAAAGCTGGCATCAGTTCTCATATGTGTGGAGTTTATGGAAAAATGTAAATATTGGCATGATGGCTAGATTTTTCTAACCTTTCCAAACAAATATGAGAAACTAAATTTAAGTTTAACATAAAAAATATCTACATATATATAATATACATATCTATCTCTATATATATAGATATATATAAAATATAATACATATCTATATATATACATACCTGTGTACCAGGCATTTTTATTTTTTATCAGGCATTTTTATCTCAGAATGTGAAATAATACTCCTAAGTTGCTCAACTGTGCAAAGCAACACTTTTCACAGGGACTCAGAGGGAGGACTGAACATAATAAAGTTTTACAAAAGCAAATAAATAAAACAAAAGGGGTTCTGAAGATAGATGTGGTTGGTTTCCCGTGTCATTTAGACATCCACCTCCATAAACCTCTGTAATTAATATGGGCTGACGAGTTGAAATGTTAAAAAGCTGTAATATGAGATGGGTTTTTTGTTTTTTTCCTCTATCCTTCTCTTCAATCAGCAGTCCTATCCATGGAGACTGTGTGATCTGTCAGCAGATGAATGCAGCTGTTTAAACATCTGTTTGACTCTTTTTAAACGCCCCCAACCCCTAACTAAAATGACTCAAATGTGCACAAAAGCAGAAACTTTGCAGGTTGTATGTGATATGAATTAGGTCTATTTTTTCACCTGTGGTAAAAGAGTTCATAAAATCAGAAATATGTGTTATGTTTATTCATTTTAAATGGTCCACCCCCCCTCACACAACCAGATCGGACTTAAAACGGCTGGTTTCCCCATTTCCCTGTATGACCTGAACACTCGTTCTTCTGTCCACGTCACAGGAAACACTTGTTGTGTTTGTATTTAATCGTTTCCACCATTAAACAAAATGTGTTCCAATAAAGTTTTTTATTTTTATTTTATTCCAACTGATTGATTGAGCTTTGGTCAAGAAAAAAAACTAAACAAGATGGCGAGTCAAGTAATGATTTTTATTATGAATAGTAAATCTCAAAAAGCCTCGAGCTATCAGCCAATCTGAGGCAACGGCAGTCTGCACTGTTACGACAAAAAGAAAAAGAAAAGACAAATGCGGCCCTCTGCTAAAGGGCCAAAAGAACAGAAGGAGCTGGTCAACACACCCAGACGTGGTGGTCACAGTGAAGGCTTGCTGTGTTATTACTTAAGCGTTTGTCCTGAGTAGAAATGCCTCTGTGGGAAACCATGGCAACACCTCAGTCCAGACTCATGTCCTCATCGTCCTCCTTCTTCTCCTTGGAGTCCCCCTTGCTGCCCTGCATGGCTCGAGCAAAGGCCTCCACATCTGAATGGGGAGAAACATCCAGAATCAGAGTCCGTGCGCGTGTTTCCGTGAGCGTCTGGCGTGTGTGTGTGTGTGTGTGTGTGTGTGTGGCGGTCCTACCTCCTTTGTTGGCGGCCTCCACGGCCTCTGCCGGCAGACCGAACTGGCTCATGAGCGGCCCGAGCTGCCCCGAGGCCAGGGCACTGCTGAACATGCTCATGGACTAAAGACAAGAGCAACGGGTCAATTCGCCTGAATACCCCCCAGCCTCACCGATGGACTGATAAACCTGGTTTTCTCTTTCCATCATAAGGTTCTGAGCACAATAATCCTCCACTTTTGGATTATAGAATTAAAGGCGGGTCACTTCCTTTGAACAGCGAGCAAAAGTGGTGCAAAACCATCTAAAAACATGCATTTTATTACTTTTTTTTGTTGCTTTCTCCTATTTGAAGCGTAGTTTCGTAGCTGCTTTGATCATAATCCTGAGACAAAGCTACATATTTGAGCTAAAAAGGATGAGGAGGCCCTCCCACCTGCTGGAACTGAGGGGAGGTGAGTGTGTTCTGGATCTCATCAGCGCTCTGCGGCAGGCTCTCTCCGCTGGGCAGGAAGGGGAGGAGCCTCTGCTGGATCTCAGCGTTGCTCAGGATGGGGGCCATCATCTCAGGGGTGCAGACGCTGGCCAGGTCCACTGAATAAAAATGGAGGTTTCCAGTCAGACCTTTCTGTTTAAGGGTTACCGGGTGAGCTGATTGCAACCCGCTCACCTGCTGCTCCCTGACCACCTGCCGTCGCCGGGACGTTCATGGTGGCCAGAATATTCTGGAGGTCACTGAGCTGGATGGGCTGGTGGGAGGTGGGGCTGCCGACGGAGGTGGGGGCCGTCGGCGTCTGAGCCGAGGCTGCTAACGAGAAAAACAAACAGGAGACGAGACTCGACCACTGCTTATTTTCACTTTTGCGACATAGAAACCACCAGGGTGTCGATTTAAAAATGGAAATTTGAGTCAAATAGAATAATTCCACCCCGTGAATGATTCCTTTATCTTGGCACGCAGTGTTACCTGGTGTGGAGGGGGCCGCCCCCGTGGAGGCGGGAACCACAGCAGCAGGAGTTGCAGGGGTGCTGGGGGCCTGAGTGGCACTCAGCCTGGGGGCCCCAGCGGATGAGGGGGTGGCTGCAGTGGACTGGCTACGAGAGCTGAGAGAAAACAAAAACAACAAATGTTAGCTTTTGATTGTCAGTATCAGAGATGACTGATGTCTGCTAATTACACATAAAGGGATGGTGTCACTCGTCCATGTAGCGGTCAGGCTAACCTGGATGAAGAGCTGCTGGTGGCTGGACCTCCACTGCCCAGCAAGTTGGCAAGTCCTGGTCCCGCCAGAGCTCCCAGCCCTCCTTAGAAAAAGATTGAAAAATTATATTATTTTCATACATCCCTAGATAGATGTCTAGATAAATAGATGTCTAGATTAGGGTTGTCAAAAGTATCGATACTTAAAAAAGTATCGATACTAAAATGTTGTATCCGGATACGATACTCATTTTCAAAAGTATCGATACCACCGCGCGAGCCCGCACAAGCGCGCGCGCAACGCTGACCTGCCGTCGCTGCGCTCCTTCTTTCGGATTTATTTATGTATTTATTTACGTTGTTTATGATCATTAACGTGACGTTAGCCTTGAACTGCTAGCTGCGGCTAATGGCTAATAATAACATGCTACCATTAATCAAGTACATATCCGTCTCAGCCCACATCCAAATCGGCCATTTTGATTACGTCACCAAAAGGAAAACCCCAGGCAAGAAAATAGTAATGCATCATGGCAATATAGACATTAATTTAAAAATAATTAAATTAATCTTTCAAACACTTAATTAAACTCTATCCATAATATTATGTTAAAATAGTGGATGTTAAATAGGTTTGTACAATAAGTCCAAACAAGTTTAACCCCAAAATTGTTTCTCACAATTATGAAGGGTGGAGGGTTAGGGTCAGGGGCAGGGTCAGGGTTAGAGTGAGGATTAGGGTCAGGATTAGGGTAATTAATTCGGGCCACCAGCCACGATAACATCAGTAACAGGTCAGTTTCAAATGAAAGACACTTACCTGTCAAAATTCAGTTAAATTTTGGGGTCTTTGTTTTTATCCTTGTGGTATCGAAAATGGTATCGAGTATCGAGTATTTTCCTGAGTATCGGTATCGAGTTGAAAATTTTAGTATCGTGACAACCCTAGTCTAGATAGATAAATAAATGTCTAGATAGTGGGATGTCTTGACAGATGTCTAGATAGATAAATGTCTAGATAGATGTCTTGATAAATGTCTAGAGAGATAAATGTCTTTATAGATAGATAAATGTCTAGATGGATAAATGTCTAGATGGATAGATAGATGTCTAGATAGATGTCTAGATAGATGTCTAGATAGATGTCTAGATAGATGTCTAGATAGATGTCTAGATAGATGTCTAGATAGATAGATAGATAGATGTCTAGATAGATGTCTAGATAGATAGATAGATAGATAGATAGATAGATAGATAGATAGATAG
>CAJRST010041110.1:18749503-18775579 GCA_907169785.1 Menidia menidia | reverse complement strand
AAAAATATATATTATTTATATCAGAGGAAAAAGACATTCCACTTGGAATAAAATAAATCTGCAGAAACGGTATCTACGAGCCTTACTTTGGAATGACTGACCGGATGTGGTTATCTTACCGTGGCGAGCTTGAAAGGCTTCTGTTTAAGCTGAGCTGGCTGTTGTGCTGTTTTGAGTTTGCAGACAGTTGCTATCGACGCCTGTCTCTTCGCGGTAGGACCTGTCGATATTTTCGGAGACATTGACACTAAGTGGCAAACTTTGTGCCGGGTGCCTAGCACGCGTTTCTCCCAAGTTGAATTCGACTTTTTTTGATAAAGGAGTCCCTGTCCTGTCAAATTGAAGCCATGGACCCTGCCAGTCAAGGTAACGTTAACTGTTAGCTTGTGGAGCAAGTTAGCTTAAAATGGCCTTATCTTACGCGTAGACCGTGCTCAAAGCAGGCAGCAGAAGGTTTTAGAAACCTATCTGTAGTCAAACTACCCTTCCGTTGAATAGTCGTGTTGGTTATGGTCAAAGTTTGACCCTTTTAGATAGTATTTGGAAACCCGTCTGTGGAGGACGGGGCCTCTGGTCCATAAAAGGGTCTGGAGCAGGTGGAGAGGATGGGAGGGAAGGGAGGATGGATCATGTTACTAATGTGAGCTAGTTTTCTGACTCCTTCGTCTGACGATGCTTAGTTGACCAAATTCGAGCTTGGTTTTCTTGCCTTTTGTGTAAGCTTTTATCGTCTACGGACAGAAAGTTCCCGTTTATTACTGCCGGAGCCGGTTTGCTGGTATTCCGTGAACGCGTCACCTGCTTTTCTCTCCTCGCGCTTTCCCACGGCTGACGGTTGTTGTTATGTTCAGGGGCTTTCTATATTGCGGGAAAACTGACAGTTTTGCTGACTAACCGGGCACACACGGGGGCTGCGTGCTACGGAAATGACTTAACTCTTTTTGCTTGTTGTTTCCCATGTGTGGTGCTTTAAGGAGGGGCAAATCTCTCCCTCAGATTCCAAGTTTCACCTCCATTAACACTTTCACCTTTTTTAACCTGAAACAAACACGTAAACAACACTCGTGTTAATGCTACAAAGATAGTAAAATGGAAGATGTTTTCAAATAAAGTAGATTTCTGATCAGGAAATCAAATGTTTTGCCTTGTTTTCCATGTTGTGGAAGTAAAAGTGGCAGCATATTGTGGTAACTGAAGACTTTTGTCCCAAACACATCCTCATAGTTTATGGTAATTTTTCTGAAATCAATAGCAGGGTAAGGTTATAAGAGATGCTTGAGATTTGTCATTGAAGTCTTGGAACAACGGCCATTTTGGTGATTAAATGTATAAGTGCCAGCATTGTTTTTTAGTCTTCATCAGCAGATTGTTTGGAATTTCCCGAAAACTCTTCCTGAGCCGCGTCCTGTGGTTTGTGATAGCGAGAAACCGTGCGGGATATGTCACGTGTTATCAGGCTTCCTGAGCCCAAATAGTGGCTGTTTTCACTCTGATTAGGGTCGATTGAATTCCTTATGTGTCAAAGTATGACAGAATCGGACTGAACTGGGACACTGCATCCACATGGAGCGATGCTGCTCTCCAAGCCATCCAATGAAAGGACTCTCTCTCCTCTGTGTCGAGCTTTTTCCTGACAAAGTAGCCTTCATGAATTATTAACAGTAGATCCATTTTATTGGACCTTGTGGTGCAGAAATAGCTTAGTTTAGGTTTACGCAGTTGGCTGATTCTTTCAACCAAAGCAGATAGGACTTTACACTTAGCAAAAAGCTAAAAAATAACTACATAGAGGTAGATCACTAGTCAGTGTGGAGATGGAGAGAAGTATAGAGAAGAATAAGAGTGGTAGAGGAGGTAGAGGATAAGGAGATGCTCTCTGAAGAGCTGGGTCAAGAGCTTCTTGGAGACACACCCAGCTCTCGGTAGGTTATTTCTACCGAGAACCGGTGGGGCGACGCATGAAATGAGTCTGGATTGTGTTAATGTAGGTCTAGACACTGCTAGACGACAATCCACTGATGATGGGAGTGACCTAGTTGTGACACAGGCCTTTGCTGGAGTATCCAAATATATGGGAGTCGTACCCTTAAAGAATTTGTAGGCTTACAAAGAGACTTAGAATCTGCTTTGCTGGGAGTCAGACTGACACCTGTTTGTATGAGAATTTGGGATTTAAATGTCTATTTCAATAGGGGGAAGTGTTGGCTATTGTCTTTTTTTCTTTGCCCTTTCTAAAACAATGCTGTAGACTAGTGATATCAAAAAAAGAAGCTCTGGTTGGATTCTACTCTGAGCTACGGATTCCTGTGTGAATATGTTTTTTTTCCAGGAAGAATGTCTCGTGTGTGGGTTTGTTTCTGCGTCGGTCTGATTCCTTCCCGTCTGTGTAAATACACCTTTGGGGTGGAGGCGGCGTGCGTCTGCGCGTCCGTTTGTCCTTCGCTGCGTCATTGGAAGCAGGAGCTGGAGCTTCTCCCGTCGTCCTGTTGTTTGTTTTCAGTGCCCCCTCGCTCTTTTTTTTTTTTCCCGCCCCCCCCCCCCCCCCTCCCCCCCCCCCCCCCCCCCCTCCCATCCTCCCATCCTCCTTTGCTGCTGTTTATGAGCTCATTTATCTTCTAAGAAAAAAGTTTCTGATAGTGAGATGTGAATCTCCACTACCTGTTACTTTCCCCTCCCTTTTAAATACCAACGTGAGCATTGTCCTGTGTTTGGTAATACAGAATGACATTATATACAGAGGGGGAAATAAGTATTTGACTCCTTGCTGATTTTGCAGGTTTGGCCACTTACAAAGAATGCTTATTTTTCCTCATCAGATGGTTATCAATTTTTATAAATTCATACGATGTGATTTTCTGGAATTTTCTTTGGGATTCTGTCTTTCACTGTTAGAATGTACATATGATTAAAGTGATATATCGTTGCATTCATTGTAAGTGGGCAAACCGGCAAAATCAGCAAGGGGTCAAATACTTATTTCCCCCACTGTATGAAATGGGAATCATTACAATAAAACATTTAGTGGTTTTCTGCTACCTTCGTCCTTTGTATCCCACATGGACCCTTTTGTTTTTTTCCTCTCGCCGTGGCAGACATCAACCTGAACTCTCCCAACAAAGGCCTGGGCGTGGAGGGCTCGGGCAGCCTGTCCGACGTGCCGGTGGAGGGGTCGATGGTCAGCCCGGGGAACCCTCTGCCGCCCGGCCTGAGCGAGGAGGAGGCCGAGGAGCTCCGCACCGAGTTAACCAAGGTGGGAGCCCCCCGCTGCACACCGCCCTCGCGCGGTGGTCTCACATCCTACAGATGTTAGCGAGGAGCACCTTTATAGCAGAGTCGGGTCCATCATTGAACTTTTCTTTTTGGCAATTTTATTTAGTAAATGTCAACAAACACTTGTGTTGGGTTTAAAAAAACAACAGCCTTCCCAGTTAAAGAACCTGTAGAACAAGCCCGATTTCAGGCTGAATATCAGTCTAGATCTGAGCAAATAAACAAAACGAGCCACATGTACCATTGACTTTACTTGAGAAGAAAACATGCAGACAGCAGTGGGGAGTTGATAAGAAATGTGATTGGCTGGTCAGAAGCATCAATCCACAGTCGTCATTTCCAGCACTGAGAGGTGTTTGAAGTGTGAGGACCAATATTTGTCCACATGAACCAGCTGGTAGAACAGAAATGAGAGCCAGCGGAATATAATAGAACACAATAAAGTTTGGGCAGGCATCCACAAGGTCCTAAAAAGTGCCAAATTACACTCAAAGTGAACACAGGATGGACAGAAAGCTCCATATTTAGTATTGAGCACAAATGCTTTTATAACATTGCTATAAATGGGACTTACGGAACCATCAGAGGTAAACCTAAGTTATGTTTTTAGCAAGTTCTCCTTTTGGATCTGTGTTTTATACTGTCATTGTGCTTGGCATGCAATTATGAACCATTAGCAAACAATATATTAAATTGTGGCTACATGAGTATTTTATGTACTCTACAATCTCATGCTATGTGCAGATATGACACCCAATTAATGGCTGAAATGCATCACTTCATTTGAAGGATGACTAAAGTCCTTTACCTGATGTGTGGATTGGTTTAGTAGCTCTAAAACGAGGCTTTAGAGTGTAACGAACCTGAGGTGGCGCTGTTGGCGTTCCAGGTGGAGGAGGAGATCAGCACCCTCCGCCAGGTCCTGTCAGCCAAAGAGAGGCACGCCGCCGAGCTGAAGAGGAAGCTGGGCCTCAACCCGCTCAACGAGCTCAAGCAGAACCTCACCAAGAGCTGGCAGGACGTCCAGACCTCCAACGCGTAAGTGTGCTGAGTCGGCGTTGGCTGGCCGAAAATCTCGTCCGATTTCCAATATGCTCGCATCACTTTCAGCTCCCATCAGCCCCCCACCCATCAAATAAAAACAGTGTCTTTTTGAATGATCCTGTTCCTAAAACCCCACCTTAGGATCTTTTTTTAAGTATCACATCCAGCATAAAAGCAGCATCGAGGCTTTTGAAGGCCCCCTGGAGCAGGCTCTAATAACCAGCTCGTACATAATTTTAGAAAACAGACTGCTTTCTTATAGATAACTGAAATGCATAACTAATCTACAGACTTCTTTTTTTTTACGATCATGGGTTAACAGAAGAAGTATTAGTTTACTGTATTAGTGTAGAAATGCTCTCACAGTAGCAGCACCAGCAGAAAGCTCGTCGCATGAAAACTGCCCACGTGTTAATGGTAGGCTCTGAAGAGCACTTATGCCGTTCACATTTATTTAAAACAAGATCTAAGTAAAGCAGGCCCTTTAAAGTCTGCATGATGATTCCTGGTCTTTTCATTTCTGAGAGGAAAAAAAGCACAAGAAGGTCCACTTTTTGAACAGTCGCGGTGGGTAGAAATCACGCTTTAGCTAAGGGAGAAGCAAGGGGAATTTCACCAGACAAGGAAATCTGGTAACAATGACATTGTAGGGGCAAATTTTAATTAAAAAAACAGAGAAGAGTTTCCAGCTAGCTCCCTTCACAGTGACAGTACTGAAACAATTGTTTTGAGGGCAGGAGGAACTAGTGTCCAGATCCTCTCAAAGTCCACCATGTGGACTTCTGCCCTGGCATTCAAATTCACATTCAATCTGACAGGAGATCAGCCCATGAATTCATTTGAAAGCTTCCAATGTGAACGCTAATATTAAACTGTAGTTTATGTGGTGAATTAGCCTCATTCTTTAAGGAGAAGACAGTCTGTCTCTGCTTTGAAAAGCTGTCATCGCTTTGATTAAAAATTAGTAAAATCTTAAAAAGCTGTGCCGAAGTTGGGTCCTAATCACATAGTTTTACCCTCCAATTTACATCACTGCCGTAGTTCTTCAGCTAAAATTGCTGATGGGGAATTCTTCTCAGCTCTGCACATATTTCTTTGAAGTCAAACTAATTGAAGATTTTTCCAAGAAGAAGAGATGAGGCCTTAGTTTTGCATTCATTCAATATTGAATGTTATCTATAGTGCAATCTCCACTGACATGTCTGTCTAAATATCTTTAACAGCCAGTAAAAAAACAAACAGTAAAACAACCAGGTTACTTTTCATTTGGATGTTTATCTCACCTTTAGTTGATGTTGACTGTGCCTGAACATGGGAGTAGATGCTTGTCCCATCCAGGGGGTTTGTTATTGTGCAACAATAAAAAAGCTGTGTGTTGGAATAGGGGACTCTAATGAGTCCCGAATGGCTCCGTTCCAGACAAGCATGTGAGATTACCTAATCATGGCTGCTCTGACTCCTTACCCAGCCTCCTCAGGGTAACATCTTCATGGCTTTGTACTGCTCACTCACCAATGATGTCTGTTACTTACCCTCAGCTCTTCCTGATTCTCAGTCCCCCTTAAAGCAGGAGCCAGTCTTTAACTTGGACTATGAGGGCAGGGGTTTTATCCTTCTAAGAGCCCAGCTTTTATTTGGTGTGTATTTCTGCTTTTTTCCAGATCTCTGGATCAGTAGGAGCTAATAAGTATAATAACTAGACTCTGTCATGGTACAGGTAGTTTTTCTTCATATAGGTTTAGTGGGTTTATCTCTAGATTTAAAATGTTTGTTCATATTTTTAGTTAACTCTTTTGCAATTTGATTCTGAGGGTCCAAATGACTTATTTACAACATTTTGATTCCACAATAAGATAAATGATTAGTGTAAAATGTCTAAAACCATTTTACTTTAGATTTTCGAAACAGTAGTGTCTGATAGCAGCTGCTATAAGGCCAAGAGGTCAAACAAAAAAGAAGGATTATGGGAAAGAGATGCAGATATGCATCGTCCTCATGTGAAACGCGGGCTCTCAAGAGGCTGCCTGCTGATTTTTTTTTAAAAACTTTTTTGCCATGAGATTTATGGAGGGCGATTCATTTTTGGCCCATATTATTAATGGGTTCCTTTCGAGGAAAGGTAGATTCTTTTGGGATGTCCCAATTAAGTTTTTTGTTTATTTCTATTTGACCAAATCCCTGATCTGAGTGTTAAAAATTAATTCATTTCTTCACTCCCTCACATCAGTTTAAGAAAAGAACAATTGTGTTGATTGTTGGCGTTTTAAGTACTGTTGGGGTGAGGTGCGATTAAACCTGCTTAAAGATGCTGTTTTTAACTATATAAATATGCTAATTTACAGGCACATTACTGACTTCTAATATTGGTGTAAAGAAGACCTTATCACTATGGTGATAAGATAAGTGGCATTAAAAATGCCGGACTATGATCTCCTGCAAAGGGAAACTTAAAATCCCCTGACATGAACTGTGTGTGACCCCTGACCTCTTGGTCCTGTTGCCATCCTCCTGCTGTCAGGACTGTTATTCATGTGGCTCGACTCGTAGCACTGAGGTGGTATTTGGCCAGTGCCCTCGCTCCAGCCTGCTTCCTCTTTTAGAAGTCAGGTGTCCCCGCTGTCTGCAGAAGTGATGACACAGATCCTGCTCTGTACTTCCTGTCTGAGCTTTTTCAGGTGCTTCCTCCCTACAGAAAAACTGATTTGGCACTTCTCGTTTATATTACATGCTGAATTTAAGAATTCGAGTCCAAGCTCCAGACTGTAATGTGTTCAGACCAACCAGGAATGTTTTTCGAGACTAATCGTTAAAAATTTCTCTGCAGGTGTTCTGTTTACTTTTCGTCCAAGTGACAAATTTCCAGTTTTATGTCAAGTCAGGCTCTGTTAAGCTGCATAATTGTAAAAAAATAGAATAAAATGAAAAGGTCTTAAACAGCTCCAGAGATGTATTAGTACTTCCTGTTTTCCTTCTTAGCTACAAACCATCGGTGTTCCACTATATGGGCATTTTCTTTTATGTTGGCCCAGGAAAACATTTTGAAAGCCACAGACTGCAGCTGTAAAGATGTTTGAAACAATAGTATCTCATGTGTTTCAACCCATTAGATACATTTAAAGTAGAGAAGATAATGGGAGTAAATTTCCCGCTAGTCTCATTTTATTTAGGAGACTTAGACTCTGCTTGGTCAAGATGTTCCTACAATCAGCAGGTGAAACTGAGGAGACCCGGGTATTAACTTTAGTTACTTTGAGTGAAAGATTCCGCAGCTTTTCAAAACTTTCACTATGAACGGAGACAGAAATTAATTAAAGGTGCCCTTCCAGACAAAACCGTTTTTACTAGGTCCATATGTGTTTGTGTTGTGTCGTGAATGTGTAAAATTGTGTGAAAGGCTCCAAATGAGCTTCAACAATGCTCATGTTGCCCAAGAACCCAGAGAGAGGAGAGGAAGTGCTGTTATACAGGTTTAATGTCTGTTTGGACAGTGGTAACACTTGCTAGCTTAGCAAAGTTCGAGTTTTTTTCAATTTGGACAATGCTAGCGCTTGCTAGCCTAGCTAAGTTCACGCCATGAAGCTAAAATTGAGCTAACATGACAGCTTTCAGTTAGCTGTCTGGTTGTGGACAAAACCAAAGCAAAAGACAACACAAACATATTTTTGCTAATTATATTATGAATTGAAAACATTCAGAGCAATGGGTAACTCCCAGGGGAGCTAAAAGCTCTGACATGTGCTCCATGATTCCCCTTTTATGATTACTGCAAAACAAAAACAAAGCTGGAATTTTTTCCGTTTTACCATACACATTTAATATTATTAAAGTTGTGTGAAATGTAGTTAGGCTAGGCTCTCATTTGGTAGCTGTTAGCAATCAGAGTCAAACAGATGAGCATTTTGAATATTCATGAGAACTAGCGTAAATCAAGCCGAGTCTTCCAGCCGGTTTTCTGTACCACGCTAGAATGGCTTGAAACAAAATAACCAAGGCATTTTCTCCACAAAAAATGTTACAGAGTCCATTGTAGAACTTCAGACATAATCACAAAAGTAATAAAATATGTGTGGCAGGGCATATTTAAAGACGTTTTCCTGGTACAGTCTGGCCTGGTGCTCTAGTTCTAACTATCTGAAGCTTTCTCATTGATATTCACAAAGTGCCTATTGTCCTTCCATTTGTTTTTTTATGCCAGCTAAAAGCTCATTCTAGCTAATGGTCACGGGGGGACTGGAGCCTATGGAGTCCCAGCTGTGCAGGGCCCATTGTGCGACTGCCTAATGAACACAGAAGCATTGTTGGCTTCAGGGCTGGAATCAACCAAAGAAATTCTCGGTCCACTGAAACCCTGAAATCTCGACAAAAAATCGACTCATTTGATTATTTAACAAGTGCAAACTAGTTCAAACTAATCTTGTAAAATTCTTAGTCGAGGAGGGACTCGCGGTAAATCAAACTTTAAAATAAAAACACCGACCAGTAAGTGGACCAGGACTTTACAGGTCCAGGTGGCCTGCAGGGTGATATTGGCTCCTCGGCTAAACCTGTGACAAAAAAAGGATGCCGGGAAGAGCCACACTTGGTCACACTGCTATGTACCATACCTGTTGTTTGTTTTTATATTTCAAACTGCTGCTACCAGCTCTGACACTAAAGGAATTTGTGTGTGGCTCCATCTGAAGTCAACTGGCTTGACTAGCTCGCTGAGGCAGGCTGACGTCATTGGTGCATATTCTGGAGTCAGTAATGGCAGTAGCTTCATATCGGCAGTGGTGGAGAAAGTACTCATACAATGTACTTAAGTAAAAGTACAAATACACAGACAAAAATTTACTCAAGTAAAAGTCAAAGTACCACATTATTATTTTACTTAAGTAAAAGTAAGAAAGTACAAGCTTTTAAAACTACTTAAGTATTAAAAGTAAAAGTACTTGCCAACCATAATACCTAACGGCTTATATAATGTCATTAAGTGTACCTATCGTATTTAGTTTGAATAAATCAGTAATGTACCATTTTAATGAGCAATGCTGCAGATAAAGCATGTTTTTATTGTGTTTACCCCCTGTGACAGTTTAGATTTAGATATTTTATGCAGGTCCTGCGTACTGTGCTGCTCTTCTTGAGGGAGGGCCTAATGGTTATTTCCCGCTTTGGATTGGTTCAGCGGACTGATTCTGCTCTCGCCATTGGATACTTTCAAACTAACGAACAAATCAAAAAACCGAAATGCGTCTTGGATGTAACGAGTAACGAAACGCTGTGTAGAAATGTAGTGAAGTAGAAAGTACAGATACTTACTGTTAAATGTAGTGGAGTAAAAGTAGAAAGTATCAATTATTAAATCTACTTAAGTAAAGTACAGATACACGGAAATTGTACTTAAGTACAGTAACGAAGTACTTGTACTTCGTTACTTCCCACCACTGCATATCGGCTTATGTTTTTTTATTTTTTTCTGGATGCTTTAAGATGTTTTGGGCCACAAAGTCGGAGTACTTGAGGATTTCGCGTTCCGTGTTAACCCTTTAAAGCCCGATCCAAGAATATTTATGCAAAAGGTGTCAGACCTAAAACATTTCAGAAACCACATACATTTGGCATTACAGGGTTAAGGTTTAGAGTGCACACACAGACGCACACTGTGTAGGGAGCAGCCTGTGTACCGGGCCCGCATTCCTCCACACCTACCTGTGACACCAAGCTGCTCTGCTACGCTGCTGTGAGCACAAACCGGAGGAGAGAGGAATGTGAGAAATGAAGTCCAGGAGGACAAAAATGACCCCTTTTAACTGCATACGTGATATGTCCAGAGAGAGAGAGACGGGTTTTTTACACCAACATGGACAGTTTTCAGATTCACGTGTGTCGGTTTTACTTAACTTTATGTTCCTTTTGCATAAGAATCCCTTTAGTTTTTATTTTGCTTGTGAGAAAAGGTCATATTTTGCATATAGTTAGAATGATTTCACTCTAGAAATGCTAGATTGACTAATTGGTAGATCATTCTCAACAAAAAAAAAAAGCAGAGGTTTGAGGACTAATTGATTCCCTGGCCCTGTTCCCCTTGTGCCCTTTGACCCAGAGCGAGCGTTTTCCAGGCTGGAACTTGTTTCCAGCTGTCCTGCTTGCAGTAGCTGGTGTGGGTGGTGCTCTAATCTGAAAAGATGAACTTGACAGACCGCTCTTTTTTTTAATCTTTAGTGGATTTACAATCCTATGAACACACAGATGAAAGAAAACTTGCCATCAGTGTGACTAATTCACTGCATAAATATACTGTGTGTGTACTTCAGTAAGGTTCATAAGCGATGGAATCTTTTAATTTTTTACCCTATATATTTAAGGTTTGCAGGTATATTTAAGATTTAGATTTTTAAACTCTTAATGGAATATGTATAGTGACGTAAAGCATAGCACAGATACTTTTTACCTAACAGAGCCTGTAATATGGCTGCTTTTAACTTTGATTGAATACATACATAAGTGCCTTTAACACGGCAGCTAAAAAATGTAATTAATAGATAAAGGAGTCATTAATACGGTGGCTGGGAGGCGCAAACCAACATTGCAAATGACAAAACACTTTTGAAAAATTCACCTTTCAAACAACACATGAACAAGATGCACAACAAGTCCTGAAATATAAACAAAACATTTACATTTTGGGAAACAAATGTACATTTTGGAGACAAATTAAATTTAAATCTTTACTATTTTTTTTCCCTAAAATGTCATTTTGTTTTCTGAAAAGTAAATTTTTTTTATTTTCATTTTTGAATGTAAATTTGTTTCGGGACTTATAAAATACTTTTTTTTTCTAAACACATGCACATAAAATAATTCTTTCATCTTCCTGCTGTGCCCTAAAACCACTGAAATTGTCCTCAGTGTGGGAATTGAACTGCCTTATAAAAACTGTATCACTCACTTCTCTCCTCTCTTTTAAGTGATCCTCCTCATCAAGCTGCAGTCCAGTTTTTTGCTGTTGATAGTTTTTAAGGAGGCTAAAAACAAAAAACATTTAAAATAGTTTGTCGTAGTATTAGCCACAGTGGCAAAAGTCACCCCTCTGATGAATGCACTTTTAAAAGAAAAATTAAAGCCATTAAAATGTAACCTGAAAACAAAAGGGATCATATCACTCCCTTTGCTTTATTTCAAACAATGGAACTGTTTATTTATATGTTTTTATTTTTGCTTTAGAAGTTTCTTAAACAACTAAAGTGGTTATTTTCAGCACTGTTTAGCATTTAGTTAAAAACATTTGAATACTTCTCTACATTTGCTCTACAGTAAGGTTAAACATACATTTTCTAAATATTATTTGGTATTTAAAAAAATTTTTTATTGATGAGCAGCACTGTTATTTTACAGTCCCCCAAAACATAGAATATCATAATTTATGTAAATGATAATTAGTTTTTATGTAACACAAATGACACTTTTGTTCTATCAAAGCTAAAGTTGAATTTGTCCTCCAAAATTGGATAAAACTGTGTGCATTCTGATCTGTTTAACCATGAGGAGCTTAGCTGTTCACCATAAATGACAGAACACTGTTGCATTGTGTGAGTGTGTGCCTATTCCTTTATGTCATTATCCTGCTGTTGTGTCTTCAGATATCTGTCTGCCTCTGCCACTTTGGATGACATTACCCATTCTGAAGCGTGAGTTGACCTCCTTCTCTTTTGTGTTGTTTTTGTAGATCTTGTAAGGTTTCTTTACGTGTGCTTTGGTATATGGAGGACTTTCTCATCCCCTTCACTATCCATGCTGTTTTTTTTTTCCCAGTTTGTTTTCTCTTCTCTGATTAACAGTCTTATAGTCAAGCTATGCTTTCTTGGCTCAAGATAATTGGAGCTAAATTAGGATCGATCTTCCTGAGGGCGTTCAGAAATAGGAAATAAACTTAAGTGGTACAGTGGGGCAGAAAGTGCTCAGTCAGCAACTTTGGGTGCATATTCTCCTACTTAGAAAAATGAAAGAGGTCTGTCATTTTCTTCATCGGCTCAACTATGAGATCAGTCACATTGTCGGGTTTTTAAAGAATTTATGTGCAAATTATGGTGGGAAATAAGTATTTAGTCAATATCAAAAGTTCAACTCCATACTCAATACTTTGACCCATTTGTTCATGCAGCTTTCCTCTAGACCAGTGATGCTTTGGGGCTATCGCTATGAGGTCTGGAGACTGACTAGACCACTCAAAACACAGCGAGTTTGATTTTGGTTTCCTGTTTTGGTTTAATCGGATTTAGGTTTTTGCCGAGCGTTCTCATGATCATTTTGACCCCAAGGGATGAGATCTTCTGTGGTCCCCAGATCGAATGAGATTATCAGTGGTCTTGTATGTCTTCCATTTTCCAGGAATTGCTCCAAAAGTAGATTGTAGATTCCCTCTTCCCCAGCCTAATGTCCTTGGACAGCTGTGTGGTTTTGGCCACGGTTCTGTTTGGACTGTGGACAGCTGCCATTAATACAGGTAACGAGCTCAAACAGGTGCCATTAATACAGGTAACGAGCTCAGACAGGTGCCATTAATACAGGTAACGAGCTCAAACAGGTGCCATTAATACAGGTAACGAGCTCAGACAGGTGCCATTAATACAGGTAACGAGCTCAGACAGGTGCCATTAATACAGGTAACGAGCTCAAACAGGTGCCATTAATACAGGTAACGAGCGGAGGACAGAAGAGCTTCTTAAAGAGGAAGTTACAGGTCAGCGAGAGCTATAAATCTTGTGGGTTTGTGGGTGACCAAATACTTATTTCCCACCATAATTTACAAATATATCATTTAAAAATTCCATCAAAAATGGGTTTTTTTTATGAGAATTACAGACCCCTCTCATCTTTCTAAGTAGGAGAACTGGCACAATTAGTGGCTGATTAAAAAGAAGAAAACTGCAGTCTTACATCAGTAACCACCTTTTCCACTGAAAAAGTAGTCTTCCCCTCTCCATCATGTTGACAGCAGTTGACAGGTTCCAAAACCTCCCAGGGGCGGAAGAGATCCACCCCAAGCTGCTCAAAGTCTCTGGATTGTCTCGGCTGGAACGTTTGTTATGGCTTTTTTTCCCTAGAGCCTATTCAGAGCCGCCCAACTCTTTAGAAAAAATAAATAAATGTTTATTTATTTTTTGCATATCCACTAGAGGTTAGCACCTGGTACCTGTTACAATCTTAGCACTGACTCACCCAGGGTTAGAGTTAGGGTTCCATGTGAGCAGTGGCCAGTGGACAGCGTTTTGCATCACATGTATCTTTGCAATATAATAGCCCTTTATTTCAGAAAATATGCTGATAAATGACAAGAAGGCAATTATACACAATCTTCATTAAACAACAGTGGCCACGGAGCGATTGCGCATTACATAAATAAATAAATAAACGTGAAAAGGGGGGTGTTCTCTAAAGACAGGCTGTTACCTGTGAAACAGGGGTCCTCTGAAAACCCCCGTAAGCACTTGGTACTTTCCTCCTGATGAAATTAACTATAGACTGTGTGAATTCAAAGACAAATCAGAGTTTTGGTCGACCCAGAACGTGTCCACCAGTAAGTGGACCAGTCGACCAGGTCTTTACAGCCCTAAGAACTATTCCATGAGTGGAGTTGGGTAATGGGGCTCGGACATGAATTGTATGAATAGTGTCTGTGTGTCTAGGTGCACAAAGTGTGTTGTGTTTAGGGACTGGCCGTATCAAATCCCAGCATTCTCAAGCGAGACTGATGTGACTTGTAGTTTGAAATTGCTTTGAGAAGTCGGCTGGACTAGAAAAGAGACGGCTATCTAGACTCCAATCACCATTACCAATTGCAATCACGTTGGAGTATCCCCAGGCTTTTTACAGACCTTGTTTTTGTGTTTAATAGATAGACCCTTGAGGCATGGTGAAGAAAAAAAATACTGCAAACTTCTAAACCTCTTAGTTGCATCTCTACCCTTTTTATATAATTCTGTTGACTTTGGAAGAGGCCAGTTTGTGGAGGGCTTACTGTTGGTCAGTCTTTGTTTTAGCCATCGCTAAAATGTAGTCATTAGATCTGGAGAGTGATTGAAAAGAATCCGATCCAGAATGTAAGTGTCTCTGAGAGGGGGATAGGCCTGAGTCTTAGAGATGAGGTGAGCAGCTCTCACATCCAGAGGGAGTGTGGAGTCCATTTGCTCCTCATCTGCATCTAAAGGAGGCTCGGTCATCTGTTTAGGGTTCCTGTGGGGAGGGGAACTCTGTGAAGTTATTATATACCTCCAAAATCTCGCCTTTCACGGTGTATGTGTTTATTTTTTTGTGACTTTTGGATCAGAAGCATAGAAATCAAGCAGGAAACAGGAAGTTTGCTAGTTATGTTATGGGCAATGAGAGGGAGAAGGGGTCTGGAGAAGTAAGTTTTACTTCTTCATACCCTTTTTCAGACACTTCCCACAAATAAAGGTCACATGTGAGGGTATATACATTTAGTTGATTTGATATACTGTCAATATTATTAGTTTCTATTTATGTTGAAATGTATATATGGACATACTGATTTATATGCATTGTTGTTTGGGATTTTTCTTCTTTGTAGCACTTTTTGTCAGTGGAATCATCTGAAATAAATGAATTCACTCATTCGTTCATGATCTGGGAAGGTCCTGAGCTGGAGGGTATCAATGGGAAGAGGAATGTCCGGGTCTAAAACTCCAGATTTCACGCAGCTTTGAAAATTGTGGTTGGTCCTGTTCGACTGTGTCTAAATTAAGGCTACAAACAAAACGGGAAGTTTTAAAAGGAAATCATGCAGGTTAAGCAAGGAAAGGAGTTAATTATTATTGTTATTAGTACTAATGGTGTTAGTTGTTTTTTACAAATCTTTTTTGGTAATACTGAAGCGTGGCAACATAGGACAAAAACTGGAATTGATGTGGAAGAATGCATGAGACGCATATCATCCCACAAAATCTGACGAAAAGCCAGCAGAGTAAAAACTCTAAAAAACCATTTGAAGGATCAATGAGTTCTCTGGTTTTCTTGTTGCTTGGCCATTATGCTGGGATGCATAAAACAGATACCAGGTCATGTCATTTTTTAAAGCATTTTTCATGAAGTTCCTGTATCACTTGATTAGAGAAAATGAATAGTATAGACACAGAATCGTGCTTGGACACCGGCACAGTTTTAGTACTTTTGTACACATTTTTCACATGATCAAATGTCGGATAAAGGATAGTGCTGAATTCCCATGACTGAACGCAGACCCAGATTTTTGCCCATTGCAATGAAGATATTTGGGGTTTTACTTTGCAACACTTTTTTGGATAAAGGTTGACATGGTCATCTTGTTTAAGTTAATGCATTTAGCAGAGGCTTTTACCCAAAGCCACTTACAAAGTAGACACAAGTACATGGCTCCCCGTCTCCAAGGTGACAGGATAGGATACTCACCATATTATTTGTTGTCAGCAGGCCAGAATAGAACTTTATGGTATAAATATATTTAATTACTAGAATAAAAATACCGTATATAGGTATAGGCATTAACATTTTTCTTCTTTGTCCAAAGGCGTTTGAGACAGTTGCTCGTCCTAAGGTCTAAACACTTTACCTATGGAGGCTTTTTACAACATTTGTTTAAAAGGAGCTCTTAACACACTTCTCTTGAAAGGGTCTTTAACAGAAATGTTCTTTGTTCTGAGGCTTTTGTCGTTCCTCATGGTGACAACTTGAGAACTTTCTGGTTTCTTTTTGCACTCCCAGCCCAAAGGCTGTTTCTTGACTGGGGCTCCTGATGGATTTCTCTGTGCTCCTAAGTAGTTTCACATGAAGCTTTAGCTAAACTAACTCTTCTCCGACAAAGTCACATTTTTGTGTTTTGCTATTAATGTGAATGTTATGTTCTGGAGGATTTTTATTTTTATTTTTTCAATTTGTATGCTGTTGTGGTTTCTTATTGTTGGTTATTGTACCTAGAGGCACTAATGTTTTTTTTGTCTTTTCACCCCTTTTATGTCCTCTTGGGCCATCTCTTACCTACACACCTGTTTTGTTTTGAGCATTTCCTTTATTTCCCTGGTCCACCCACCTTTTCCCTTTTTGTGTTTCTCCATGGTCTCCCCCTGTCCTGCCATCCCAAATACCATCATCATCATCATCATCATCATCGTCATCCCTCCCTGGGCCCCCCCCCCCATCTCCTCTGTGCAGGTACAAAAAGACCCAGGAGACCCTCTCCCAGGCCGGCCAGAAGACCAGCGCCGCCCTCAGCACAGTGGGCACGGCCATCAGCAGAAGACTGGGCGACATGAGGTACAGCGCAGACCAGCGTCCAGCCCAGGCTAGACTTCAGCAGAACACTTTATCCAAAGCCGCTCGCAGCCTAGATACACTATTACAGATAGCATCAAGCTAACAGTGGGAGGAAATGAGTGGTCTGACTGGAAGAGGGGAAGAAAACTGGGTCAATTTATGTCAGAACACATCAATCTAATGTAATAAAGGTATTTTTATTTTTTAAAAGAGAGTTAAATAAACAACAAAAAAAGTATTTTTAGTGTCTGGCGATTTAAAGAATAAATAAATAAAATAATAATTTTAGTAAATTAAAGAAATGTAAAAAAAATTAAAACTTACATGATGTTTCAATAGTTGGGAAGCACAGCATTTAATACAGCTGATTTTATTTGCTAATAATAATCATTTAAATGCACCATTTTTTTAAATTTATTTTGTAATTTATTTTTGACACAATAAAAATTCTTAAAATACCTGAAAAAGAAGGATCCCTCCCAGATTAAGTGGAGCATTGAATGTTGGTGTTAAACGTGCACTTTTTGACTTGCACTTGAATTGCACATCATGTCAAACCTGAATTAGCTTCAGATTAATTCCTTAAAGTCATCTACCAGAAGCCATGTTTGCCTTTTTTTTTAAACCCGGTAAACACCCAAAAAAAACCTTCGAGCAATTTCAAAATGTAAAATCCAAAGATTCTGATGTCTGCGCTGTGTTTTTGCTTTTCCTAATTTCTTCCCTGGTGTTGTAAAAGAGCCACATTGTCCTCTCTCCTGGTGGATTAGTCCCACTTTGACCCCTAACTGTCGAGAGCAGCAGTTCAGTTAGATGAATGGGAACACGAAACGCATTTTCTGTGAAAATCAGAGACGCTGAGGGACTGCTGGTGGTTTTACAGGTTTCTTGTTGCCCTGTTTCTAATCTTGATAACAGTGGTTTCTCCTGTGTGTGTACCGCTTTACTGCTGTGTGCTGATGTTTCTGATGTCTCCTCCTCTTTTAAACGCTGCCTGGCTCTGACCTGCAGGGCTCTGCCTTTCTCTAATTCCTTTAGGTAAGGCTGACCCCTCCTGTGGGCAGACATGAGTCCAAGAGTAGAGCTTAGTTAGCCGTTTGGTAGATAAGTCAGGTAGCCATGAAGTCTGTTGCTGTCTTAGAAACTCCTCCTTCCTTCAGGCTTATTAATGACCCCGATATGCAGTTTAGTGTCTTCTGTGGTTGTGTGCGTGTGTGTGTGTGTGTCTGTGTGTGTGTGTCGTATTAATAACCCTAACATGCAGTTTAGTGTCTTCTTTTGTGTGTCTGTGGTTGTAGGTGTGTATGTGTGTCTGTGTGTGTGCCTTATTGATAACCCTGATATGCACTTTAGTGTCTTCTGTGTGTCTTTTTGAGGGTGTGTGTTTCTCAGTTTTTTTCTTATTAATAACCCTAGCGTGCGATTTAGTGTGTGTTTGTGTGTGTGTGTGTGCTACACCCTTGCTTGTGTTTTATAACACCTGCCCTTCTGTCTCCTGTCTTTAATGCTTCCAAAGTAGCAACTATTCCATTCGCCACTCGATAAGTATGCCGGCCATGAGGTAAAGTCTCACACAACACACACACACACTCACACACACCTGCTGCTGCTAACACACACTGCCTTTACCTGCTAAAGGTCCACTGATACTGTGATGCCTCTGCCTTTCCTCATCCTCTTAATGGATGAAATGTCTGCCACACAGCTGAAAACTTAGTCAAAGTTCAGCTTGTCTGCAGATATAAAAGCTTTTTCTCTACAAACATCTTTTAACATGACGTTTGTAACATTTCTACCAAGCCAAGCAGATGGTTTTGAAGCTCTGATTGCGTATTTATGGTATTTTCCTGCTTTCTCCATGTGTTTAATTCTTCTTTCCAGACCAGAAAAGTTCTGTTTCTAGGTTCTATTCATCAAATCCACAGATGGATGTTTTACATTGTCCTGTTTTATGGGTTCTACTTCGAGGCTTCCTTTTCACTGTTGGCTTCAGTGTGCACTGACCTTTTTTTGTTTTTCTAATTCACGCAGAAACTCGGCGACCTTCAAGTCATTCGAGGATAAAGTGGGGAACCTGAAGGTTAGTCTCTGTGCACAACGCTGTGTAGAGAGCACCGTTACAATAACAGGAGCTCTGTGCTCAGCCAGACACAATCCTCTATCTGTTTGTGGCGAAATATTCAATATACTTTATATTCCTGCTTTCTTTTTCCATAGTTAATGTTCTCTATATGAAATCTTTAATCTGCCACCATCTGTTTAGCTGCTTGTTTCCTTTGTTTGGGTGGTGTGACAGATAACAGATGTGTCCAATAAGTGATGAGGATTCTATTATTACCATAATTTCCAGACTAAGTCGCACCATCCATTAGAAAGAAGAATAAACCATGAATAAGTAGCACTGGACTATAAATCGCATCTATACAGGTATGTTAACTAAACATGAAAAGTTTGGATAATGATATTGTGATGGCAAAAGGAAGAAATGGCCGTACTACAGTGCCCATGATGCATTGCAGCTCTGTTTCCGGTGGCCATTTTAAATAAAAGAGCGACTCTGTCACGTCAAATTGTTTTATTATGGAAAATTCCCTGAGAATCTTCCGGTATATTTTTCATTGATAAGTCGCTCTGGAGTATAAGACCAAAACATGTTTTTAAAAAAGTGTGACTTTTAGTCCGGAAAATACGGTAACACAGAAAACGATGAGTCAGCATCTCGCCATGTTGAGTCCTCACCCCCGGCCTGTCTCCTCCCTCCAGCAAAAGGTGGTCAGCCCCAGAGGAAACGGAGAGGCCGGCTCCCCGACCAACGGCACCCCCACCCAGGAGAACCCGCCTTTCTGAGAGCCCCCCCCACCCACACCCCCCCGCCGCCTGCAGCCTCCTCCTCCCGACCACAGACTGTACCCACGCCGCCCGCCAGTCGGACCCGTGACGTCCACTCTCCTGCCCGGCCGCTGTTCTTTGGTGGTTCGGCTCATGGCCTCCTGCCGCTCCCTGATTGGACGAAACTCGGTCCTGATATAAAAAAAAAAAAACGACTTCCTTTCAAACAGGTTGTCGCTCATCCAGGAGTTCACTTAAAGGAAGAAAAAAACTAAAAAGGGGCATTAAAAGCTGTCCGATTGGGAGGAAAAATTAAATTCTCTTGATAATTGATGTTCTTGTGCAGGGGATATGTTTTTTTTTTTTTTGTTTGTTTTTTTCTTCTTCCAGGCTAAAGCTCATTAATGACACTTTCTGGGGATGGTGGAGGGTTTCCCCTCTCGTTTCTGATCACCTCCAGCTCCATCAGCGACGCACGCACACTCAGCAAACTCTCCCACAAGCCGGGGTTCCACCTCTGAAGCCGCTCCGCTGGTTCCATCGTGGGGTGACTTTCTCTTTTCGTCTGGGCTGTAACATACCAACCCTCCGATCGATCTTGTAAATCTTTGTGCAGCACCCCTCAAAACACCCGCAACATGTAAAAACAGGACAAAAAAAAAAAAAATCTTTAAAGCATTTTTGTATTATAAACTATTTTACAGTGCATTGAATAATGTTTTTACATAATTTTTATCAATATGTACAATTAAATAGACACATCAAATAGATATATATGTGTATATATATATATATATATACACACACACATATATATAGTCAGTCAGGAGGGATCGCTTCGGTTTAAAAACCAGAACCTGAATTAAACCAGGATAACAACAATCTGGTTTTAAACCGGTCTAATTTGCATTTGAGTCAAACTCCAAAGTGCTTTTCGAGAGGCCCAAAAAGCTTTGAAAGCACTTTTTACTGTGATGATTTCCTGTCCCTATCCTTTCCTCCTGTTTGTTTTCTGTTAAAGTAGATCTGTGAGTCGGTGCTTCTCTATAAGCACTGCTCACTTAGATAGCTCATTCTTTAGCCGGTAGGAAGCCGTTGTATTCTTTTTCTTTTGCTCCCCTTTCATTTCCAGGTGGGACGTTATGGTTGGATTGAAGTTGCCAGAAATCTCCCGCTGCCATAGCAACCCCTGGTGTACATAGACGCTGTGCTCTTCACACACATTAAGCGCAACTAGACGGCCTCGTCCTGCCTATTCTGAGGTCAAATGAACATAAAAAGTCACTAATGTGTCCACTGAGCCTTCTTTAACCACCCGGTCACTCTTACAAACCACACGGCCTCCGAAACGGGGACTTTGTCCAGAGCAAGAGAAAGAAATTGAACCATTTGTGTTTGTTTTTTTAGGGTTTTCGTTTAAGTTGCCATCACATATCGCCAAATATTCTCTCGCCACTGCTCTGGTGAATTCCCTTTGGCCTTCCTCTGCTGCCAAAATATTGGAACATACCGGAAAAAAACCCAAAAGCTTCATAAAATGCTGAAAACATAGCTGATTTAAAAAAAAAAACATCCTTAAACCCGCTCCAGTGTGTGATAACTCGCATGTATTTTCCTTGTTTTCTATGTTGTTTTTTGTTTTGTTTAGTTTAGTTTTTTTTTGGTCATGGCCTTTTTCTATGGGTGTCACTGGCTCTCTTAAATCCTGTTACAGATTCTCTTTCTGGCTCCGGACCTCGTCCAGGTTCATCGTCGCGGCCAAAAAAAAACCCGTCACGCACACTTAACGAGAACTCTGCATTTTTGTGTAACTTATTTTGGAATCCTGACATAGTCGTGCAGAGAAACCAATGGGTGGACGTCGGTGTGGGATGATTTATTTTTGTTTTAGGTGCCAAGAGGAAGTGCAGCTCAGTGGAGTCAGAGTTGTGCACACTCAGCTTTATTTAGGTTTGGGGTTTATTTTGTGTAGCTTATTAAGGGACTGGAATTTGGATGTTATGGTCAAATGATTAAATGCTTTTTTTTTTTTTTTTGGTTCTGTTGTGTTTGTTTGGATATCAATAAAGCATTCCTTAAAATACATTTTTTTGTCTTTACATTTTTTTTGTTTACACATTTTTTATTTATATTCAAAATTTTGCATTATTTGATAAAATAATATTTTTTTTTTTTTTACTGGAGTTCTTTAATTTGAACCAAATTTTAGGACAGATGCCCAACTATAAAAAGATCAAATACAATAAAAAAAAGAATATATATACTTTTTAAAAGTTAAATTGGACTTCTCTGCTTCATATGTAAAGACATTGTATTTTTTCCCCACAATCCTAACAGTTCAAACCTATCTTAACTTCTTCTAAACACCATTTTGGAGACTTTAAGAAAGATTTAAAGACTTGCCATACTGGCCATTTGATATGGATTCACGTTTCAGACATTCTGTCATCTGATCAGATAAATGGACCAAAGAAATCCATCAGAAACGTCACGCGACTCATAAATACCCCCACAGACTAAACACCGAGCCAAGATTTTACTGGTAAAATGTGTGTATTATACACTCAACATAATCACCACCATAAATAAAAACACTTTTAAAAATACTTCTGCTTTCCTTGCAGACAAATAATGCTGCGTTTTATTTAAACATAGTCACTAATTAATTCAAGATATTTTTTTTCACGAAAACAAACTTAAGTTTATCTCTGCCATCGGGGGCGTGGCTTCAAAGTGGGCGTGTCTTTACACACCCACTTTTTACCACGGCCCAACCATTAAAATACTATTTAAAAATGTTATATTATGTCAGTTACTGTCATATAATAATGATAATAATAATAATTGGATAAAATGAAATAAGAAGGTTTAAATTAACAACATGAGCCATCAGATGACGTCATGTCTTACGCACGTCGCCTGGAGAAAGAAAGCAGAATACATCATTGTAGCTGTTTCCATGACTTCCGGTTGGGATATTAAAGCTGATTTGCAGCTGGCAGGGCCCACAGATCCCCCCACGTGTCAGATTCTAGTGACCCCCCGTTCATCCATCTATCTAGTTAAGAGCTGATGATCTAACTGGAGAAAAAACGATTTATTATTCCGAGTAATGTCTGGCCACTTAAGTCTGGGCCGTTTTTTTCTGGTCATTTATCCACTCCCCTGGTTATTAGGACGTGTCCCGTTCACCCACTGATGTCAAGAAAAAAGGGGTTTGAAAGGGAAATAAATACATGTATGAATTTGCTCAAAACAAGTAGATCCAGACATGGGAATAAGGATTATACCACAAAATGCCTAAAAGCTGTTTTAAACAGAACTAAGTTTTCCATGGAAAATTGGTTAGTTACTAGCTCTTAGTTTAGATTCTTATAGAGTAGAAGGAAATATAAATATATGATTATGAGTATTCTTCTTGTGGACTGTTTTGTGACACACATATACTGATCTTAAAAAGATTATTCTTTTAAGACACTTACCACCCAAAACTCTGATGAGCTATTTTTGTTGTCATAATGTTCGTCCAAACAAATGTAAATTTAAAAATCAGAAATTTAATTTAACAGGAAACTGGGAAAAGGAGCTCCCTCCACAGTTTGGCTGGGGGCCACCTTTTGTTTCAGAGAACCAGAAAGCCTTTTAGCATCATTACACACACACATGAGATTACAGCCGACTCCAAACAGTGCAGAAATATCCAAATATCAATTATAGAAAATATATACATACAGCATGAAGGTAAGGTGAGGTAAGGTGCTCAGGCCTGGGTGTGTGTGCATTGCAGAAATAAATATATATGTGAATAGTAAAATATATCTGTATACATATTGCGCATTGTAGTGTAAAAAACTGTCAATATTGCACATTGTAGGGAAGAAAAACTGTAAATATTGCAAATATCTAGGGCAAAAACTGTTATATTGCACATTGTAGGGTAAAAAAAAAGTAAATATTGCACGTTTGTAGGGTAAGAACTGTAATATTACACATTACAATTGTACAAAAAAGTCATATTCCCAGTCATTGTCGGGGAAATACTGTAAATATTGCACATTTCTAGGGTAAAAACTGTACTATTGCAAATTGGAGTGTAAAAAACTGTAAATATTGCACATTTGTAAGGTAAAAAATGGTCATATTGCACATTTGTAGGGAAAAAACTGTAAATATTGCACATTTGTAGGGTAAAAAAATGGTCATATTGCACATTTGTAGGGAAAAAGATTCCAGTAACCCACTTATGTAGGGTAAAAAACTGTAAATATTGCACATTTGTAGGGTAAAAACTGTAAAATTGCAAATTTTTGTGTAAAAAACAGTAAATATTGCACATTTGAAGGGCTAAAAAGTCCAGTAACGCACATTTGTAGGGTAACAAACTGTAATATTTCACATTTGTAGGATGGGATATTAGATGTTTGACAGTGTTTTAGGGGGTCTGTCTCCTTTATATTGGTAGAGAGAATGTTTTTATTGGTTTGAATACGTTTCATTCATTTATTTAACAGAACTTGAGATGGACGTGTGGACTGGTGGTATCGGGGCTCCACTGGTGATGGCTTTTTAGAGTCGGGACTCATTCCAGGTGAACAAACTCAGAGCTGATAAAACTCAGAGTCCAGGATTGAAGTCAGAGCGTGTAGAACTGGTCCAGGATCGACCCAGAAACTGGACCACAGCAGAAACTTCAGGCCCAGCATCGTTGAAAATGCAATGTGGGTGAGACAGAACCTGATTACTGCTGCAATGTGTTGGTGGATTTTATTTATCTATGTACTTATCGAACTGACCGGGGTCAATTTTTAGTTTGTTTTTTTCGTTTGGAACTAAACTGAACTGAGTAAAACTCGAGCATTGTCCCCCTTTCAGAGAAAGAACAGATTCATTTTCTGTAATCGTGCGTTTTTTTGTTTGTTTTTGTCTGTAAATAGATTTGAAACTTGTGAGAGAAAACAAAAAGTGGTTTTGGGGGCAGTTGCATTTAGGGAGATCAGCACTTTTTAGGGGTTCCAGCACTGGAACCCCCCCAAAAAACGTTTTTTTAATGTTATTTCACATAAAACCATTTAATATTAATCCAGATACCTCAAATCATCCCATGTTCATCAACTTAAATGAGCACAAACTGACCTTCAGTTCCTTCCATCAGCTTTCTTTGATTGATTTAGCTCTTATAATTTAGTTCAAAATGCTAAAAAGACACCCTATAAATGGTGATTTTTCTTTTTTTCTCTGCCGTTTCTACAGACAAGAATCAGATTTAGGAGTGATGTGTAATTGGTTTTCTGCCAAAGTCAACTTTATTCACAGTCCAAAGGTAAACGGGACATAAAAAAGACAAACAAGACATAGAAAGCTATTTTTCTAATGGGATTCTGTGGTACCTAGTTCCACGGATATCTGACTATGCTTTATGCTAAAACGTTAAAAAAATTTTTAAAGTCTTTTGCCATGCTGACGGCCATTAGAAAATTCCAAATTTACAGAAACTTTAGCCCAGACAGGCTTTTCCCTGTGGAAATTCTCTCCTTCGGCTCTTATCAGACAAAGACTAAACCTGATTTCCACCAGGAGCAGAGACAAAAAATCTCCTTTTTGCAGTAGACAAATGATATGGAAACTCTGCTATATTTTCCAGCAGTCTGCATAAAATAAAAAAAAGGGTTTCGACTCGAATTTTCCCTATGTGGATCATAATGTGTCGAGTTCTGGTGCTGAAATGGAAACGGATGGAATGGAGTTTGCATACTACTGTAAAAGAAGGCATCAAACGGGAAATGTAAAGTAAAAGATTCTCACTCTGTAAAAAGTCATTGGGATTGAGAGTGTGCACAACCAGTGGTTGGAACTATTACTGGGTGTGGGAGCAAAAACAAGCCATAATATTCAGAGAATCACAGGTTCTGAGCATCTGGAAAGGATCCAGATGTTTGAACTGTGAAGAACGTGTTGTGTGTCTTTAACTGCATATGACAATTTTTTGCTTTTTGACTGGAGTAGATTTCTCTCACTTTATTCCAGTTCTTCTGCTTTTGCCAAAGAAGAGCTTTTTTTAAAAATAATTCTCTGCAATTGTACTTCAGTAAATAATATGAATACTTTTGTCCATTGTGGACATAAATCCACACACACATTAATTAAGAGATTTCTATTTTTGGTTAAACCCTCCAAAATTTGAACGGCAAAGCAGACGTGCGGTTGAAATATCTTATTCTTAGTTTTGTTTTGCTCTCTATAATTTGTCTAAAGTCAGCTTTGTTGTCAGTTCTGTTATACAAATTCAGACATAATCAGAACATGGATTGTGCTCTCATGCTCCCAGAAAACACAGTAAGAATTAGAAAATAAAAGGAAATCTTAATATAAGAGAAATGAAGAGCATAAATAGATTAGAGTATTGCTTCCCCAGCTTCCCTTCTGGTTTGCCATTTAAATTGTGGAGATTTTAACCAAAAATGGCAACCACTTAATTAATTATATATATATATATATATATGTATGTGTGTGAATGAACGCAAATGTCCAGAATGGTTGGACAAAAAGGAGGAGGGGAGTCAGGGAGGGGTGTGAGGCACAAAGGGTGTTGTCTAAAGGGATGGAGGAAGAGGCTGATGTCATCATTGTGAGGTAGCCAATCAGAGA
>CAJRST010041110.1:18725071-18749403 GCA_907169785.1 Menidia menidia | reverse complement strand
CAGGGTGTGCTTTGTGTGCCACTGCAGATTCCACGCAAAGCAGAAAAGAGATGCGTTAGTGGACAAAAGCAAAGAGAGAGAGAGAGAGAAGAAAGAGAAAGCATGACGGGGAAATAAAGAGGGGATGGAAAAAGAAAAACGAGGAGACAAAAAACAGAGAAAGAGAAAAGGAGACAGGAAACGAGGAGGACCCCTCCAGAGGTAAAACAATAGCACGCATTTATTCTGGGCATGTCTGGCTTTCCGTGCCCCTTTTTCTGCCCGTGTGTGTGTGTGTGTGTGTCTGTGTGTGTCTGTGTGTGTGGATGAGTGTGTGTGCATTCACCAGTGTTGTCTACGATAGGCGTGTTGGTTTGGGTTGTCACCGTGTGTGTCCTGGCGTGGGTGTGTGTGCTCCAGACGTCATCGGACCCCTCTGGAAACTGGAATTTTTTTGTCAGTGTGTGTGTGTTCAACCGTTCAACACAATCCCAGTTTGAGGTTTTATAGCTCGGACACCGGTGGCCAAAACTGGACCAGTGGGGTAAAATGAAACAGCCTAATGATGACAGCCATAAGAACCCATATAACCCAATAATTTCTCTTTGGGGAAAAATGGGTCTTGGCTTTTATGAGCGAATAAATGCAACATGAATACATTTGATCAATCAATTTGATCAACCTGCCCATGTTTCAGTCTAAAGGACTTAGAATATTGTGAGAATGTGGAAATAAAATCCTGTTTGACACTTTTAAGATGCTCAGAAATGGGTGTGAGATGGAAATGGGGACAGAAACAGGGATCTGTGCCCCACATGGCTGATGTTTTAAATGCCATTCATAGCTAAATTGAAGCTTCATTGCTAGATCATGATCGATTTGGTTTATTTCTCAATAGTAACAGTTGTGTTTGACACAATTAAATGAAAAAAGGAAAAAGGTGAAGTCCTGATAGGCTCAGATATGAAAAATAATTGACATATTGTGCTGTGTTGACATATTGAGATGACTGAAGATAACTCTGTCTTCTGTGGGGTTAGAGTCTGAGAGTTTAATTTACTTAATGTGCGTTCTTTATTATTTGTTTATTACATTCGAGTTGTTACCACGGGAGCATTTTAAAGTCGATGGAAGGCTGGATGCTCTGCTTATTTGCTGTACACTTAGATTCCCAACTTCTATTGGTCTTTATGGAATCTAATCCGCTCAGAATAGTAACGTTTTTTTATCTTTTTTACATGTTTAGTGCAGGTTTGGCGTCAGATCTTATCTTCGATTTTTCTTCTCATGACCAGTTTCAAGGCTAAGTAAATACAACTAGATGGACTTTATGACACGCTCACACAGTGATGCACGTATCAGAAATTATACAGGATGTATGTCTTTGAAAAGTGCCCTGGAAGAACCCAGGTATGGAACAGACATTCCAATCTCTGGACAAATGGACAAATCCACACCACAGAGCAGAAATGGACTCTTAAACCGAGCAGTTCTGGTTCCTTAAGCCAGACAGATACTTAGAATGCAGACATCTAACTGGGTACAGTAGTGGTGGCTAACCCGGATTAGCCACATGAGAAAAATATAAATGAACCACAAAGAAATTTAAAGTGGAAAGTAAATTTTTGTGGTTGTAGACCCTAATTCTTTTTTCATAGTCATTAGAATGCAATCATGACCACTCTATTAGATTCTAAATGCATCCAACACACACTGAGGCAATCAAAAATATTGCTCAGAAAAGAAAACTGCAGATTGAAGCTTATCATCCTCCTCCTGGTCAGTCACAAAATTGCAAAGTCAGCTTCAGATCAGAAGCTTTTGATGATGGAAAATCATCTTCCGGACATGGTGTCCATTGTTGTTGGACATGTGTTATAGAAACATGGGTCTTAGAGCAAATTTGAGCGGATGCATGTAGCATATCTATTTTATTACTACTCATCAAGCTCTTCAAAATCTTCCATCCATCCATTGTCGGTCTGCTTATCATCATCAGTCGTCTCTGGGCAAGACATGGGGTGGACGCCGTACAGATCGCCAGTCCATCACAGGGCCACACATAGACACACAACCACACAAGATCAATTTAGAGTCACCATGAACCTATTGTTTGTGTTTTTGGACTGTTGGAGGAAGCCAGAAAACCAATGCGCACACGGGGAGAACATGTCAGGTGAAAACATATGGCACACGTCAAAGAAAGAGAGGAAATAGATAGTTTATTTGTGAGGGAATACGTTCAGTACCTTATTTTGCGCAAATGTGGCTTTAACAGAAGACAAGTTATGAGCAAATATCAATAAATGCCCCAAAAAATAATTGGTATTTAGTTGAATATTGAGTCATTACCTTCTGGTTACTACTGACTCATGTCAGAAGCAAATAACCAAAACCCTGTGTCAATCTCAAGATATGTTGGCCTGTTTATTTAAGAGTTATTACAGAGTTATTACAGAGTTATCACAGAGTTATTACAGGGTTATTTCAGGGTTATTACAGAGTTATTTCAGAGTAGTTAATCTTAATCGGGAATCTGACATCAGTGAGCAGAAGTTCATAACCAACAACAACAATCAAACCTTTTATCTAAAATTGTGCTATATCATTTATTTAGCTGTTCACAAGGCTTAAATCAGTGGTTCTTTCATGAATAATAATCACTGCTGGATTCTGAGCTCAGGCAGTGGAGAAAGACCATTAGTGTGTGGATGTGTTCACTGGAGAGAAGCTGACCCCGGGACAAAATGGCAGCTGTTATCATGCACAGGAGGCCAGCTGTGACCACGTGCGTGGTTTGCATTAGTCAGAGAGGCTACAACAATGAGGACAGGTAGCCCGGGTGGTATCTGGGAAACAAAAAGAAGATTATACAGGGCGGGAAGCTTAAATTCACATCTTGGTGACCAGTTCTGGTGAGCCTAGACTTACAAAGACAGGATGTCCTATGGTTAGCCATGCGGCACTGATGCCAATGCTAGCATAAGTGTGTTTAGATTCTTTTAAAAAGAAATTATAAAGACTGACCCAAATGAGAAATGGCTAAAAAAATAAATTAATCACTCTCTTTTTTAATCTTTAGTCTTTGTTTGTTTAGAAAAAGTCAATTTAAAGCAATATTTTCTGTACTCTTTTCCTATAAATCAATGTGAAAAAAATAAATAAGAGTTAGCGCTTAAGCTAGCTCTGGCTCATGTCAGCTGAAAATGTTTTTTTTGTTTAACATAATGTAGGAAATAGAGACTGAGAGGTCTGGCAGAAAGAGGGAAATTAGTCTGAGTGTTTTTTGCTGACTTTATGAGGGGAAGTGGCTATGTGAAAAGGAAATAGAGGCAAAAATTCAGTTTGCTCCATAAATCTAAAACACTAATTGGGAAGCTCCTGGCGAATTGGGTAGGAAATCACATGATGAAAAACCTTATCATAGCTCAGTTCTTAGCCCTCAAATCAGTCTAACAAGAACCTGACCATGTAGAGAATGTTTTTGTTTGTTTTTAAAAAAAACAAAACAATGGTAAGAATACATTTTCTCAAAGGCAAAACAAAAAAAAAACAAGAAAGTATAGTAAAAATATAACCTACTAGAAATACCAACTAAAGAAATATCTACACAAACCTCCCTCATTTCAACATAAGAAAGGATAAAACTGCAGCTTCTGTGCAATTTTCTATCACAAAAATGATTAAGCCATTTACACGCCGTATAAAATTGGCACACACACACACACACACACACACGCACACAAATCAAAATGACAGCACAATACAACCTGCCCTCCTTTTTTTGCCAGCTGGTACTTTCCTTTACTGATATTTATTGCATGTTATATTTTCAAAATGATATATATAATTTTGAATTTGAAAAGTTTGAAGCACAAAAAGAAAAGATTGTGTTTGCTATGACTGTACATGTAGGCCAGGGGCTTAGGAAAAAGAGATGTTTCCCCCAAAAAAACACAGATGGTACCTTGAGAATGCTTAATGGACATGTGGGAACCACGAATGACCAAAAGCACATTTCTGTGTCAGGGAGAGGTAGAGATGAGGAGAGGAGATGTAGGCAGAGAAGGAGGACTGGGCGTGGTGAGGTGCAGTGGGGGATGGCAGATGCAGAGGAAGAGGAGCGTGTGGGGGTTGGTGAGTCTGGAGGTTACCATGGTGACAGGGGAACGGCAAAAAACAAGAACGTCCCGTAAACTCAGACAATAAAAATAATCATTTCTCATTTCACGGCCCATTCACAAAATGAATTATACTAAAATGTTTTGTACATTTTTTTTAGTTTAGCTTAAAACAAAGACCTCCAAATAGATTAAACAAATCAATTAGTTCAGATGATGCAAGTGGATGATGTCATCTTCAATCCTGAACCTAAGAAAAAATATATAAGGATTTAAGGTATATTTCTGTATTGCACTCTTTTCCCAGCAACACTCTAATCTTATTCTTTTTTTTTTTTAGCTAAATGTGTTTTTTGGCTTTCCATATGGTTCATAATTATAAAATATATCCTTATTGGATTTCCACCCGTCTTTTCCAACTCCAAGACTATTGAAAACCAGCATTGCAGCATATCTGGCGCACACATTTTCAGCCCATTTCTTTTTAAAGGGACTGTTATTTGCTATAATAGCAATCGCTCACTTTGTGATTGGTGGGGCATACCAAAAAACTGCCTTTCTATCCTTTTTTCTTCATAAATTTTGTGCCCACAGAGCAACTGAACACTCTCTTTTCATTCTCTGGTCATGTTTGGTCAGTAGCCACTCGTGAACTTTCGTCTGAATCTGAGCTGTAGATTGTTGATAGGGTTCATTATAGGTTTAGCATTAATGTTTGCTACAACGATAACCAAAAGAGTTGGAAAGGATCTGGAAAAAGGTTGTATGGCTTTGTAAAACTTAAGTTGCCCAGCATAGGAATGCCATCCTTCAATAGGAATAGTTTACTGGACACAAAACCTGTGACCAAATCATACTTCAGATACATTGTATCAGCATATGTTCTGACCCAGGGGGTTTGACATGCCTGTATGGGGATATCAGCAACTAATAAAAAGGCCCTTCTAAAACAGCCCAAACTCTTTAGGACACGAATGGTTCTTTGATATCGCAGTGAGGTGTTGAACTATGGGGAGTCACCTGAGTGTGACCATCTATAGAAGCTCAAATGACACCAAGTCTTCGGATTGCTGTGGCTAACCTATGTAAACCAACCCCTAAACCTACCCCTACCCCTACCCTTACCCCTACCCCTAACCTTACCCCCAACTCTACCCCTACCCCTAAACCTACCACTACCCCAAACTCTACCCTACCCCTAACTCTACCACTACCCCAAACTCTACCCTACCCCTAAATCTACCCCTACCCCAAACCCTAACTCTAACTCTAAATATAACTCTAAGTCTGCCCCTAACCTTAACCCTAACCCTACCCCTAACTCTACCCCTACCCCTACCCCTAACCCTAAGTCTACCCCTACTCCTACCCCTACCCCTACCCCTGACCCTAACTGTCCCTGCTCATTCTAGGCAGACTTCTCTCCATACCTAAGCAAAAGGAGAACACTGTGATCATGAGTTTTTATGCTTCTTTTAATTTTTATTTGAGACTTTTTGCATTCGGGAGTCTACCCAATGATTTTAGAACTCCTTTTACCACATGTTCGGGACTATCTCTCCCTGGTTTCTCAATGGAGGCCTTAGAGGGATTTTGGTAGACATTTGTTGGATTTCGTTACTTTAATCTACATATTTCTCTGTGTTTGTGTATTGTTCTTACTCTGTACACTCTCTCTTGACCCCCACAAGGCATGTTTGGCAAAAGATTGTATATCACACATTAACATCAATGTAAAAGTCATCAAGGGTTTGGTGTCAAGGGAGGCGTAATGGGTATAAAACCGCCCTGGGATAAGCCCATTTGTTTGGCATAACTATGGCCATCAGAGAAACCATTCTGCCCACTAAGATGCTGGACAGGACAAGGAGAAAACCAAAAAATGACTATGACCCAAACCTTGGAGACCGAACTCTACCAGAGACTGGACAAACCCCAACTGTCAAAGCCAGTGTTGAACACAACTCATAACCTTCTCTGGCCTCAAAAGTTAGCAGAACCCTCAGGAATAGACAATCCATTATCTGACGGGTTATGAATTGAGCTTTCAGAGAGTGGAAGACCTTAATTATGTCGGTTTTGATCTCACTCGTTGTTGCAGTGACTGTATTGACCCCTATGAGGATGTGGCTGCACTCCATGCATCAGGCGTGTATGAAGTCCATCTCTTTGGCCATTATTGATACATTTGAGGGTGAAACTGCCCCACTGGTCTCCCTCTATAAGCCCAGAGAGGATGAGAATGAAGAAGTGTTGTACCCCTGTAGTGTAGCTTTAGCTAAAGTTAGGAAACTAACAGTTTTCTGTATTTTTTTAGGTCTTATTTTCTAATATTTTGCTAATCGCAGACATGTTATCAGTAAAGTTAAAGAGCTTGTTGCTTGAGTTACAGATATAGGGGGACGGATGCAGAGTTGTTGGGTCAGGAGTGATATTCCATCTTTATTTTATTGACATAATAGAATGATGTGGACAAAAAAGGGATGGAATTCGCTCTGTTATGAATGTCTTACAATCACTGACCAAGTTTGTAACCTGGGAATGTTCAAACCTGACTCTCAGCAGCCCCATCAATGCTTCACTAAAGCCTTTTTTTTCTCCAAGAGAACCATCAATATGATTAAAGGTTTCCTGTCCAAAAAAGGTCTCATCCATGCATTACTGTCACTAAAACTGCCAAGATTTTTAACCAGGACTCAGAAATCTGAACACACCACAAGAGTTTTAAAATCTTTCCACTGGCTTCCATTCAGTCACAGAATGTTTCAACCCTATGGATGGTTTACAAATGACTCAGGTCAGCTAGTCCAGACCAGAGTCCAGACCAAACATGTTATGTTAGCCGCCAATGCTGCAAACTGACAGTGAAATGGAAACCTTCATCAAATGAGCACACTTCTATCCAGGTTCAAAACCATAATTTTCGCGAGTCTGTGCGTGAAATGTGCTCGGTACCTTTTTATCTCATCTCATTGTGTCTTTTTTCTAATCATTTTAATCCATTTAAGTTATTTTAGTTTTTTCCCTCTATTTTCCTGTATGATTTCTTCATGCCTCTTCCACTCCCAGCATTAATGCCTTTATTTTATGTAAAGCACTTTGAGTTGTTTTGAACATTTTATGTACTACACAAATCAGAATGACTTGACTTGAAAATCTCCTAAATGATGTAATCTTTAAAAGAAAAAATAACTTTAAAAAATACCATTACATTTATGCAGCTCACCTTTTCTCCAAACATAAGTGGTGGAATCCATAATATATCTGATAGACATTAAGTATTTGGAGAAACACGTATCTGTGTGCATGTGCTAGCATTTTCCTTCGTTTTAATTTGATCCAAAACTGATTAGGATAGCCCTGTTAAATTAAAATTCAAGAGGAGCTTTCATTTTTGAGAAGATTGGTTTGAGGATCCAAACAGTTTACATGTACAGGACATATGTTTTTGCATTAGTCGTGCTGGGTGGGAGGTTAAGATTTCATTATGCTAGAAAATGTTTGAGATCTTTCCCTGATTCATGGTGAGTCAAACGAATGATCTAATTTCTTTCCCATCTTCCCCTTTCCCTCCCCTGTGTCCCCTTTTCTCTCTTTTCTCGTGTCTGATCCACAGTCGACTGCTGAAGGAGGGATTGCGGACCTGAGAGAGAGAGCTCTACAGCCTACAGCATCCAGTTTTTTTCTTTCATCCTCTCTTCCGAGGCTTTTGCAGGATTTTATGTCTGGTCTGGTGCAGGATCTGGGAGGGGGCTTGGTTTTCGTTTAGGGTTTCCGGGTCTTGCGTAAACTTTGACTGGACGCTCAGAGATGTGTTTGATGCAGATGTTGGCCCACAGGGGGGCACACCCCCCCAGGTCCTTCCTGACCCTCTCTCTTCTCCCACTGTCCATCCTCCTGTCCTTGCCTCGGTTTGCTCAGAGTGCTATCAGCATCCCTAAAAGCTGTGAGTATCGCTGACCATATCTCATTTCAGAAGGGGGCATTGGTTCCAGATGTTTGTCTAAAAATGTATTTCCGTAATAGATTTGTCTTATTCATTTTTGATGTCTTGTTATTGTTTTGGCATTATTTGTAATAAACATATTTTTTTGTTTTTGCATGGCTTATTGTCTTTCTAATTTGTTAAGTTGATGTGTCTGAAGTAAATTACATTTTATGCATGATCACATTTAAGCGCATCCACATATATTCAGCAATAATCCTGTTTATCACTAACTAAATTAAAAATTATTCCCAACTTTTACAATGTATTTAATCAACTTTCTCTGTATTTACTCTGCACCTTCAACAATTAAGAAAAGACTTACATTTTCCACTTTTCCTCCAACGGTAACAAATATTGTACACATTCATTATATGACATACCTAAATTTCTCAATTTTCCAGGTGTACGTATACACCTGGTGCACTGTAATTTGCAAAGAATGAATTACAACACAATTCCAGAAATAAAGCCGTTTTAATTTAAATAATTCAAAGTAATTGAGGTAATTAAACAAGAGCAGACTAAAACCCAGAAAACGTACACATGACATTGTAAATGTTTAAATCAGGTCAAAATTACCTCAAGACAGCAAAAGAGTTGCAGCTATGTACTCAATTTAACTTCTTTTTGGTTATTTATTCATTTTTATCTAATATTTTCATCTAATATTTTTAATATTAGAGAACTTCAGGACCGTGGCAGCTTCAAATCATTCGATTTTATGAGTGCAGCCATTATCCTTAAAAGAAAGTCAAAACCAAAAAGAATGAGAGAAAGGCATCACCGCACTGTGACAATAAACCATGAACAGTAAATGTATACTGCACAATTCATTACAACACTGCATACATTGGCAAAAGAGTGGAAAAGAATGGAGAAATTGCCAACCCCCCTCTGAGCTCCCCGGGAAACACTTCCATTTTTATTTTCTCATTATTTTTGCCTCGCCAGTACAATCTGAATATCTTTATACCACAGATGGATCTCAAAATAAAACCTTTAAACTTCTCCAGAGGGTGTTGGTGCTCCATTGTGTCAATGAGTGGGATAAAAATCCTGCATGGGCTACATTACCACACGATTAAACATGCAACTATTCTACCCAAAATCTATGATGGTTAAAGAAAATCAACATGTTATCTACATGAGACATGCTTTTTTCTTTTTAATCAAAATGATGGGATTCCATTGGGGGCTGTGACCCCTCTATCCCCCCAACAAATGACGCACTTGGATACACAGATGTAGAAATAAAGAAGGAAGAAAAGAATAACAGTAGGATGATTAGACTTTAAAAGACTTTGTCAACCTAAAAGATTATTCAAAGAACATAGGAAAATGTTAAAACTGAAAAAAACAACTAATAAATTAAAGATGGCCTGTTGTGTTTTATCTAAATGAGGCGGAGCTTACCCTTCTGGAACATTTTATTTGATTTCTTTATCGCAAATTAAATACAGAATTCTGCTCTGAGGGAAAAACAATTAATACAAATATAATGTCAGTGGCAAATTAAAAGCAATGTGAACCTTTCCAGCATTTAAAACCTGTCTCTTTCCTCTCCTGATCTCCTCTCACTGCTTTCATGTGGACAGATAAAATACAAAACAGTAAGTGACTTTTTTCTATTGTAATTTTCTTTTTGTGTGCTGTGTGTTTAATTTGTGTTTTAATTGAGTTAACAATAATTGTTCGTCCTGTTTACTGCTCGTATTTTTTCCCTCCGTCCAATGAGGCACTAATACGTGTTCCTTTTCATTTTGAATGTATTCAATTGTCAATAAAAACAAACAAATACCAAAGGACAAGTTAGAATAACCCCCGGCGACCCCACGAGGAATACATGAATAAATGAAAAAGTAAAAATGTCCATTACTAACCGAAGGGGACAATCCTTTTTCTCTAAAAATACATAATTCTCACTCATTTTCTTGGTAATATCTTACTCCAAACATAGTCTAACAATTGAATTGTTATGTTTGTACAGAAAAAAATGCTTTACCATAACATAAAAAGGAAACCAAAATCGTAAACCAGATTTGGCATATTTCAGAATAAAACATAATAGATTATACTTTATTGTTACTTCTACAAGAACAATGAAAAACAGTTTGGCACTCCTCGATTTCACTGTTACAAATTTAAAACTCTATATATGATACGGTTTATATATGATTTAAACAATATATGATGGTGCGGTCAGTTTAAATCAAATAGTAATTTAATTTAAAGGTAGTTTGCAGTGTAAATTGTAATGTTCAAAGACTAGACTAAAGTTTATTGGTGCTTTCGACTGCTTGTGGGTAGAAGCTATTATTCAGTCTGCTGTTTTTGGCCCTGAGTGATCTGTAGAATCTTCCAGAGGGGCGGGGGGAGGAAAGGGAGTGACCAGGGTGCAGGGTTCTGTCTCTGAGGGGGGGGGGCAGCGTGGTCCCGATCATCTGCTCTGCTGCTCTTTAACACATTGACCTCTTTGGTATTGGCTGCGTTTAATTCCAGGTTGTTGTTGTCAATCCTTTGTCTCAGATGCTGGACCTCCTCCATGTAGGCCGATTTGTCGCTTCTATGATGGTGACATCATCAATATTTTGTCTGATGGTGTTGCCGGTGTGGATAGGGGGAAGACAAATACCGATATTTTTTTTTGATTTTATAATTACTGCATCATTGGGCCTATGAGCTCTTTTAAAAAATAGATTCCATTGCAGTTTGTCTTGTTTTGATCAGACCCTTAGTGTAATAAAACTGCCATACTGCCATGAGTAGCCAATGGCTATAGTCTTCCTCTGCATCTTCTAAATCATAAAACCTGAAATCGTGGATTTGGTTGGCTGGTCTCTAAACTCCACTGAGCAGATCTCCTCCAGCCAAAGAAAAGCAGCAGGGGCTGCATCTGGTCCAGCTGTGACTCACCCTGCTGGTTAAACTACGGATTCCTGGAACAAAAGGAGGATTTTAGGCCTTTCTGTTATTTCAGTGGAGGATGTTTAAGAGCTAGAGCCCAGATAGAGTCAGATACGACGACCAATAGGAATAGATGGCATCACCTTGTGTATTTAATAATCAGTTTTAGGGGCACCACATTTATTTGAAGGGGCCTGGCCCCCTCTTGTCCCTGCTTAGACCCAGCCCTGCTCCTATTGAAACAATTTTGCCAATCAAGTTGACTTTCATAGTCTTGTAATTTTTATTACTTTGTCAGGGTCAGGCTATCTCTCTTACCATGTTTCTCTCCCTATCTTTAAGACATTATGGTATTACTGTAAAATGATTATTTTGTGGATATTGCTCTTGGCCATTAAACTAAATTGTTTAACGTTTTATTCTTTTTCAAGTGGTCACACTGTTCCTTTGTTATGTCCACTGCACTTACATGCACAGTCAGCTTTTTCATTTCCTGGTGTGACCTGAGAACAAGAAGAAGAATTATCTAAAATTATTTCAAAGGAAGTAAATCAGCAAAGCAAAAAGCAACGAGCACTAAACAGATTAAGAGTCCAAATGTGATGTGAATCTTATTTGAACAATTGAAAATGTAACGAAGGTAAACTTTTCTTCCGCATTTACTAATTATATGATCGATTTAGATTAGATCATTTAGTTTAGACATGGGTGATCCAAATTAAAGAAAATTTGTACCATATGCTCATATGTTAGTTTACGATTGACCTGTTCATGTATTTGACCATTGAATTTATCATTACAGATATTTTAGTGCATATCATTGGATTGATTTAGTCATTTTATGTTATTCAGTAATATATACGTGAACATTTTGTTTCTATGTTCATTTGCTGGTCTGCCAGCATTCACTGTCATCGATTTCCTTGCTTGTACTTTGCAGTCGTCACTGTAAAAACACCTACACTTCCCAAGATTTGACTGTTGTCTGTTTGTTTGCTTTCAGTGTTGCAGCCACCAGTCCTGACAGAGCTGCCAGTATCGTACACAGCCTTTTCTCTAGAGGACATCTCTATGCCCTGTGTGGCCACTGGTAACCCACCACCCACGTACGTACACCAGCACACTATTTATGTCCCTTTCCGATTATACGTGAATTATCATTTGCGATATGCTACAGAGACTCTAAATGTGTTACACACGACATATGGCAACCAGGCTCCTTGGCTATCTCTGTCTCTGACTCAGAGGAGCATCAGCATTTCAAAAGTTTCCACATTTTTACTTGTATTTACAGGGGAGTTAATGCCCATGGTGGCACCACTAACCCTTCCATTCACCAGACTGAGGTAAACTGATAAACCAGGCCAGATAGCCATGAGTCTTCTGCCCAGACCACACAGTTAGTGTTCTGCCCCTCCATGCAGAAGGGCAGTCTTCATTGCTCTGCTAATTGTTTGATCTAATTACTCAGGGCTCTTGCTTTGAAAGCTCTTGCTTAGAGTAATTAGATTACCGAGGGAGTGATGGATCCATAAGGAAAACCCTGGAGTCAGAGGGGTTTGATGAACCACTTTGAGTCTCTTTACTCAGAATGAAATCATTTGCCTACTTTGACTACCTTGAAGAGGCCCACTGATCTATTTCAACCTAACCTCAGCAATGATAATTATAAAAAAAAATGCGTATTCGATAAGTTGTCTGGTTTCTACTACTTCCACTGTTATGGCTGTCTTGACTTGTCGTTTTTTGAGCTTTACGATGCGATTCCCATTCGTTTAAATAGGTAAATTACCTGTCAGAAAATTAGCCCCAGGCTTCACTACAATCCTGTTTCCGGCATCTGTTATCATAAACACTAGGTGTGGTCAGCTGTATCACTGCTAAATGCATGCTTGAAAGGGACACAAAAAAGTTATCTTCCATTTTCTTTGGAAGTCAGAACTTGGAAAAGGGGAATAAAATACTCCAATAAGTGTTGCAACTTCTTGCTGCAATGTCTAAGACCACTGATTTATACAAAATCTGAACAGACTAGCTATTATTGTTCTCATAGTTTCATTATGAGTTCATAATGAGTGTGCTTTATTGTCTTACACAATATGGTCATTGTTCCACCAAGAAACATCGGACATTACTATTTGTGCCAGGAATGTCTCTATCTATTACTCAACTGTTCTCAATGTGACTCAGCTGTACCCAGTTCAAGTCATTTCCCATTAAAAATGGTAAAATGGTCAAATCAAATAGCAGCTGTTGACAAATGTCAAGACTTATATTATGTTTCTGTTTGTGGATTTAGTGGATGCTTTTGTCCAAAGTGACTTGCAAGGCAGATACAACATTACAGGTAGCACCAACCTAACAACAAGGTAGAGGGAAATCACTGGTTAGATTCTGTTAGAGGTGAAAGTGTAGAGACAGTGTAGAGACAGTAGAGAGATAGAGGGAAGTGCATTAAAGGGGGTGGGGAGGTACAGGGTAAGAGTTAGGGTAGGAGATTTTATATGAAAAGCTGGGTCTTCAAGAGTATCTTGAAGATAGGCAGGGACGCCCCATCTCTTGTGGCGCTTGGTAAGTCATTTCACCATGATGGAACGACACATGAAATGAGTCTGGATTGTGTTAATCGTGGTGTAGACACTGCTAGACAACGATCCATTGATGACCAGAGTGACCGAGGTATGACATAAGCCTTTGCAAGAGTATCCAAGTAGATGGGAGCCGTACCCTTAAGGACTTAGTAGGATTACATCAGTGACTTGAATTAGATTTGGGCAGCTAAGGGTAGCTAGTGGAGATCAATGAACAGAAGGGTGACGTGCAATCTTTTTGGACTGATTGAAGACCTGACATGCTGCCGCGTTCTGGATCATTTCTAGAAGTTTTACAGTACATGCTGGGAGACCAATAAGGGGAGCGTTGCGATAGTCAAAGCAGGAAACAACTCTAGACTGCAAAGCAACATGATCGAGCAACAGAGGCAACATGGTCTTTTAAGTTCAGCCTGTCATCAATCATGATACCCAGGTTTCTAGCTGCCTTTGATGGAGCAAGACACAGAGATTTAGTTTGGATTAGAATACTGTTGTGTAGGGTTGACTTTGTCAGAATGACCACCGATTTAGCTGGAGGTGATGGGCTTTCATCCACTATGATATGTCAGAGAAACAGTCTGAGATACGTGCTGAGATCGTATGGTTGTCAGGCGGACAGATAGAGCTTGGTATCGTCAGCATAGCAGTGTATGTGAAGACATGTGATAGGTTGATCTTGCCTAATGAGGTGGTATATATGGCAAAGAGAAGAGGTTCCAGTACTGAACCTTGGTGGACCTGTAGCAAGGTGGTGTACTTCAAAATTGCTACCTATCCAGGATATTCAAACCCTGTGATGCCCATGCTCAAGAGTATAGTCATGACTGACTGTGTCAAATGCAGTCGACAAGTCAAGTAGGATGAGTGCTGAGGACTTGGCTGTTATTCTGGTCTCTTTTGAGGCTTCCCCCACATCCAGCCGAGCGTTTTCAGTCCAGTGGCCACTTTTAAAGCCAGACTGGTTTGTGTCAAGGAGGCTGTGATACCTTCTTATAGACTGCCCTTTCAATGGTCTTAGAAAGAAAGTTCTTTGGAGTTCTTTTTGACGGAGTTGTGTTCATGACTCTCATCCTTGGATGCTGCTAGCTGGATCATCTGGCTTGTAGACTGTAAATATGATATTTTTGGTTTGACTCAGCTTATTTGAAACCAAGCAGATTAGGTGCTAAGAAAGCGAATGGTTCCAGGTGTTAATTCTGAATGTAAAACCTAAATAATAAAGTGAGTTGAGTATTGGAAAAGGGCCTAAACAACCGCTAATGACTACAACTCATCACGTCACTGGAAACCAATCTTCTGTGTGGACATTCTCAATCAGCTTTTCCACAGGAAACTCCAAATGGAAAGTTCTATAATTCATAAATTAAGATGATAAAGCTCAGCGCACTGCAAGAAAAGCTAATTAGTAAACGATCTTCATCAGCTTAACCGGAAAATGTCTTCAAGCTCACATTATAAACACACAAAAACAGGACATAACGGTTGGGTCTGTTCTTGCAATACTTGCAATTCATGTTTAAGTTAATGCATTTTTTAATTTTTCAAGTTTCACTTTACCATGTGTCTCATGTGCTTTAGCCGTCCATTGGTGGATGACATGAGTAGGTACATAGAAAAGAGTACAATATGCTGCATCCCACCAATGAATACTAAAAAAGTAGTTTAAAACTGCTCTACTGAGTATGTGTACCTAGTTCGACCAAATCACTGCTTCTCTCATTGATTAAAATGAATGAATGAATGTCTTTGTTATCATTGTAAAGGTACTAAAAAGTGCTGGTAAACAAACTTTACCAACTCTGCAGCCCTGTATTTATTAAAACTTCTCTGACAGTTTATTATATCTGCCAGGCTTGCTTATGTTTTATAACCTTTGGATCGTAGAGTTGGCAGGGGAGAAAGGCTACTTATTATATTTCTATATTAATGAAAATTTGTGCAAAATGTCAATAGAGGTTAAGCTGCCTTAATTCAACTTCTTAACATGCAAACTGCTTTAATCTGCATGGGAATTGTTCTAAAACCCCAAAGTCAACATCTAGATCTCTCTTCAAGAAAGAATGAGGGCAACACTGCAACCTATTGCTGATCAAATTATGGACTCAAAGCTGGTTATTACACGACCAGGCACTGATATTTGATTTGCCTGTGACCCACATCAACATCTGTAAGGCCTTGTGTGCCCCCAAGAATGTCAAATGAGACAGATACCAGCAGTTGAAGCTATACAGATCTGATTTTGATGTATTCTTGATAAAAAATTCAAGAGGTCTACTTATAATTTATCATTTTCAATGGGAGACAGGTCTGGAAAACAGGTCAGTCCGGTACTTGCACACTTGTACTGTAAATTGTTATAACATGGGCAGAATGCTTTTTGGCATTTTCCTTATGAACGAGGCCACAGAATCCTCGAAAAAAACACTACTTATATGACAACATGTAACATAATGTTGCTCATTTAAACCTTCAAGCAGCTTTCACAATTGATGGTGGCTTCACATGTGTGTGCAAGCGTGCATGGTGCACAACATCCAGGATTTCAAGGACTATTTGAAAAGTGGACGCATGAGACCACAACTTTTTTCACACTTTTTCTTATAAGATTGACACAACATCCCAGTTTAACTGGAACTGGGATTTTTATTTCAAATGAAAGATAGTAGCCTTAAACAATGCAGAGTGTCACAGCCACTCCTGTGGGGGGTAAAATGGAAGTAACATAAACGTGAGCGCCAGTTAAAGTTAAAAAACAGAACAGAATGCGATGCTAATAGCACTCAAATTGTAACAAATGTCTAAAGGCAAACATTCAAAACCAAAACAAAATCCTTTACATTAACATCAATAAAAATAAAAACCATCCATCCATCCATCCATTATCAATACCGCTTATTCCCTCATGGGGTCGCGGGGAGAACTGGAGCCTATCCCAGTGGTCAACGGGCGAGAGGCAGGGTACACCCCGGACAGTCCGCCAGTCCATCGCAGGGCCACACACAGAGACACACAAGGACCAACAACCACACACACTCACATTCACTCCTAAGGGCAATTTCCCCAATCTCCAATCAACCTAACATGCAGGTTTTTGGACTGTGGGAGGAAGCCGGAGAACCCGGAGAGAACCCACGCAGACACAGGGAGAACATGCAAACTCCACCCAGAAAGGTCCTGGTTCCCCCGGGATTCGAACCCAGAACCCTCTTGCTGGGAGGCGACAGTGCTAACCACCACACCACCGTGCCGCCCTAAAATAAAAACTAGCGCCTCATTAATTAACAGGTTTATCAGAAGCACACAGAGGGACAGGAGCAGGGCTGGGCATAGCCTCCTCCCAGGGTTTGGGGCTCCTAGCTCCTCATATCCTCAGGGGTCTCCTCCCAATCGGTGGATTGGTTCACAAACCTCCCCTTAAATCAGCCCTCTCTGGTGCAGGTGGATGGCATTAGCCGTCAGCTCCTGACACAGTGCAACATGGAAGCTGTAGTGCACTCACAAGCACACACAAGCACAAACACCACAGCCACAGAAGGTCAAATTCTCCCAGAATGCAGCAGCAGCTATAACACAGCGACAAATATGAGCTAAACGAGTATGTCTGCACGAAAACTTCAATCAGTCGACTATAATTGAAAAGCACATAGAATGCAACCCGTTTAATTCTTCCTGTACCCCTCCTAACACTTAAACTGTATGCAGAAGATCCTTCCAGCTCTTTAAGAAGCAAATTGCTAGCATATCAGCAGATCTTACATAAACACAAAGTCACTCTTATGTCTTCTAAGTTGCTGGTGATAGTTTAAATAAAGACTATTAGTGGACATCAGCTGGAGTAGTTCAGTAAATTATATGCATTGAATTACTTTACATATGTGCTGGCACGGAGGGGTAAAGATTACAGAATATTACCCAGACAGTAAAATGATTGACAACACCAACCTGGGAGCTGCCCTCAGAGAATCACTAATGCAGACAAGGCATGTGACACATTTCCAGATAAACAAATTAAAAAAATTAAGATTTACTACAAAAATGCAAAGCATTAAAAGCTTAACACTCACAAAAAAGAAACTGGACCAAACTAAAAGCTGTACCCTAAACCTAACTTGCAAATGTTTATCTACTTGAAAGAAAAAGAAGATTGATTTTTTTTTAACAACATTGCTTTTGAACAGGCAACAGAACATGTTAAAGTCATATCTGACTTAGCCATCAACAATCGCAGTAAAAGCTTTGTCTCGGAGACCTTTTAGAGCCAATGAAATCGATAAAGATGGTCTGATTGGCTTTGAAGGTATACCTCATCTGTTAAGGCCAATCAATAGCCATACTGAGGCCATTTGATTCCTTAATGTATGCGTGCTGTGCCCTTTGTTATTGAAAATGTTTCTGAGACAGGTAATATCATTAAGCCTTTTCTGTTATCTTAACTACTGTGGGTGTTGTTTGTGGTATGATTTTAAAGGATAGGAGCTTTAATAACTGGTTTAACTCCTTTGATTGACATCTGCTGTTCCTGAGGACCATAAATGTTCTGGAATGTCTTTTCAGTTCTGCTTCTTCGTGTTAGTCAAAATTGTTACAAACTCACCTAAACATTTTCACATTATAATCCAATTGTGTAGAGAAACACGTTGGGCATTACATTATCTTTAAAAACATTTCCATGTTTAGGGGATGATGGCAGCTAGCAGCAAAATATCCTTTTTTGTTCTAATACACATACGTCTTTAAGCTTAATTTTGGCTTGCTTTTATTGGAAATGATCTTTTGGCCTAAAGCTTGGTTTATGGCGCCAGTCAGCCTTAGAAAATATGAGAAATGTCGATAATTATCATCATTGGTACACTTCAACTATGATAGGTGGGGGAAATCCAGGAATTCACACTGTAGGATTTTTAAAGAATCTGTGTGGAAATTATGGTGGAAAATAAGTATTTTGTCACCCATAAACAAGCAAGATTTCTGGCTCTCACAAACCTGTAACTTCCTCTTTAAGAAGCTCTTCTGTCTCCACTCGTTACCTGTATTAATGGCACCTGTTTGAGCTCGTTATCTGTATAAGAGACACCTGTCCACAGCCTCAAACACTCCAAACTGAACTGTGGCCAAAAGGACCCAAAGAAATCCCCAATGAGCACAGCAAGTGAGATCCCCCTTAAAGTTTCTGGTATCATTCCATGCATATGTGGCCTAAACCCAACCTCTGTTTGGCATCACTGTATCGGAGGTACCACACTGACTGCATCACCTTTGCACAGAAGAATGAAACAGAATGGAGGGATTTGGGGATACACACCATAAGACTGAATAGAGCAAATGGCCTAATGTTCAATAATGACTAAATTGTCCCGAAAAACAAAACAAAAAATCTATAGCAGGGTCTCTGATTAGATTGTTGATCGTTGACCTAACACAGGCCCATCTGCAATCCAAGTGTTCATGTTCTAAGAATGACTTTTACACCTCTGCTTTTAGTTTCCGCTGGGTGAAGAACGGGGAAGAGTTTGGGCCGGAGCGTAATAATTCTGGGACATTGAAAGCCGGTGGTGAGGAGCCTCTGGAATACTACGCTGGGCACTATCGCTGCTATGCCTCCAACGCCCTGGGGACGGCCATGACGCAAACCGTTAAAGTCATCATTGAGCGTGAGTCACACACTCCAGCACACCCGGTGGACTGTTGTCCTCGTCGTTTTCTTAAAACTTAGGATGATATGTTCTAATTTGTTCAGCTTTCTGTATTCAGAGCCACACATTTCCTAGAAACACATGCACCCCGTTGTGATTACAACGTGTAAGGCAGGGCTACAACATCGGTTTAATGAATGGTGAAACAGAGTTACCCTCTGAACCAGGGGTGAGACGTTATCTAAATTTTAGAGCTAGTTTAGGTAAGTGCACCTCCTCTTCTATGATAGGATCTTGGGGCTTTGGTTGTATTCTGGTTTGTTTCCTAGCTTCAGTCTTGGTTTCCTTGTGTTCCTCTTAGCATCCTGTGTTTTATTTTTGGCTTTCTTTCCTGTATCGTGTACTTGTGTCTCTTGGTCTATTTCGATTCCCTTCTGTTCTGGTTATCTACTCAACTCAATTAGCCTCTGTTTCCTGGGTCACCTGCTTTTCTTCCACTAATCACTCTTCCCTCTATACTTGTCAGTCATTTCAGTCTTTGCCAGATTCTTACTGTGTTCTCAGCATGTTATTCTGCCCTGTCCTGTCATGTTTGTAGTGTTTCTCCTAGATTGGTTTCGGTTTTCTAGTGTACCCCTGGTGTCAAGTTCAGCTTGGTTTAGTTATCTGGCAAAGCTGTGTTTTTTGTTGTAGTTCAAACACAATTTTGTTTTTCTTGAGTCCTTTGGACGTGGGTTCATCCTCTCACCACCACCGACAGGCTGTAACGCTGGTATATCCTTTGATCGACTATAATCAGTGACATGTGATTGGGCAGGATTCTAAAGGGTTAAAACAACTATACAACAGAAAATATAAAGCTAAAATCTGGCATGTAGCAGGACACAACTACGGTACACAGAAAATCTTCAAGTGATAACCAAATAAGGTCACTGTTATGTTTCTTTGCCATTTCAAGATTGTTTTCCTCGTGGTTGTCTTGCAACCAAAAAAATAAATTTTCTGTTCTGTAAGACATACTCAAGTGCTGTTCTAGTTTTATGTTGATGAGTTGTGTTTTGTTTTGTTTTTTACGCCGGTTTCAGCTCAACCAGTTCTTGTAAAACAACAGAAGCTACAAAAGAGCGCTTTTGAGGGAGAGGGTATCATACTGACTTGCAATCCTCCCAAGAGTTCTACTCCTCCACACATCCACTGGATGGACAAAAGTGAGTTGCCTCGCAGCCATTTACTTTTTTTTACTATTGACAATAGACATACCTTTAGTTCCTGTTTTGTAACTAGTAATCTCTGTTCAACTTTAAAACAACACAATTTGAACCATCCATCTTGGAGCCCCATTGAAGGGACAGCTCTGTAGACAGTTTATTTTCTAAGTAGTTCATGTAACACCTCCAAATTTCCTTGGTCTAACTTTGTCTACAAATGTACTTTCTGCCTCATTTGAAAATCAGTGAATGAGAATTTAAGGAATTTTGTTTTTTTTATACATTCTTGCTTAACTATTACAATATTCATATTCAACCAAATAAAAGTCATCCAGTGGGAATTCTGTGCATGTTTTTTAAACTCACCAACTTTATAAAATGACCTATCTGGATTTTTTTGTCTTGTTCGGCAGGGATGGTGCACATAACTCAGAGTGAAAGAAAAACAATAGGTCTGGATGGGTACTTGTACTTTTCCAATCTTTTGGTAACTGACAGCAGGAATGATTACATCTGCAATGCCCAATATGCGGAGGCCAGGACCATCCTTCCCGAGACTGCGGTCAACCTCACCGTCATGCCTAGTGAGTACTTGTACAAAAGCGCACATCCAGGATACGAACAAATGGATTTTTGTTTTGATTAAATGACCAGAACTGCTTTTAAAATTGAATTTTAATCGATTTTTTTTGTTACTTATATATAAGGCCATAACAAAACAAAGCAATCTTCCCAAGGTCCCTGCTTTAAAAACAATCCCCCAACTGGAGCCTGGTATATAAACACCTACCCGCATGGATCTTTTGTCATGTTTTACAGCCTAACAAAATATACCCCAAAGATTAACCAAACATACCAAGAGGTACCTGTAAATCGCCTGCACAGACCCTACAAAACCCCTTTCTTACCCTATCAGGTCCCTGCATTTAAGATGTCTAGGATCTGGATGCTGCCACCATGACATACATCGTCACTTTCCGACCACGGCTCATTGGTCAACAGCATTGACAAAGACGCCCCAAACCTTACTTATTCATATTTAATATCCTCTGTCTTCATGTGAAGGTATCAAGGTCAGCCCTACTGTAATTAGCTGGCATCTATCAACCTCTCACACAAGATCAAGCTCCTTCCCAAACCATGTGTAAGTGACGCTCCATGTTCAAATAGTCTGTCAAAGCAGCAACGGACTGTCAAGGCTTCTGCTTTTGACCACTGCCCAATCCAGAACAGATTTCATCTCCTCTATATTGAGGTTTTTATACATGTTCTAGGAAGTCTACGTGATACCTACACACTTTTGTTTTTACTTTAAAAAAAACCTGGATAACAATATCCTTAAACTGGATCAGCGGTTTCCATCCAGATCGATTACAACCGGGGAAAGGCTTTCCCTTTATTTGAATGGTTTACCAGAATACCCCACAGGTCTTACAATTCCTCCTTCCCGTATGCACCAAACCGCTATTTCTGCAACCTTTTAAGCCAACTGGTACCTGTCAGCTGTTCTAAGAGACCCCCGGGATGACCAAGGCCAAAAGGTTTCCTTCATCAGCTTGGTGGCTCAATGACATTCAGATCCCATGCCCATAACTTCCAATCGTATCTGAGAAAAATTCCCCTGGGACTTCAAGTTACCATGTTGAGAAGGGCCTTTACAAGACATTCCCAGTCCACCCCCTATCCTGATTTGGGTTGACCAGGTCTGTGCAGTGTTCTCTGCCTCTGAGCGCTTCCCCTCACCACTAGGTGTTGATCAGTTGACCACTCCACCACACTTTTCATCCTAAAAAACAACAGCAGTTTCTCTCCACAGCAACCCTACAAGCACGATGGCAACTGCAATATTGACGTCTTAAAAACATGGTGGCCGCTTCTTCCAATGAAACATTGAACATAATATACACTTTTAAAGATGCTGGTGCATTATGAATAACAAAATTACTACAATACTATCATTACTATTAATAGTTCTAGTAATAGTAGAATTATCAGTATTAAAGGTTCCTACATTTATTGGACATCACCACCTAGGTACCTTGTTTGTCAGTACTTGTAAACTTAACTAAACCTAAGAAACAATCTAGTAACCTTCGATGACAACCACCAAACTATTCTTAATAACCTTTTACCTTACAGGATTATCACTATTATGAACCTTAAAAAGAAACATTGACTGCAGTGAATGTTATTGAGAAGTATATTTGGTTGATCCGACATCCTCTAAGGCACCAAAGTCAGTTTGAAATCTTTGTGTAAAAAAAAAGTGCAGTTGCTGCCACATCCAAATAAAAGATTGACATCGCCTGCTTGCAAGCTAGCTAGCTTGGTGCTATGCTTAGATATCAGTCATTTGTTAAAAAGCATGTCTTTTCTTTAGTGCTTTGTTTTAATAATGTAAAAAAAATAAGATAGTTTGCTGTTCTCAGAGTTGTGGAGTACTGAAGTTGACTTTGATTACAGTTCAGGGAAGTTATCAATTATTAGCCTTCATTTTGGACAATTTCCCTAAACAATTTATTCAGATGAAAAACTAATGCATTGCCGACTGCAGGATTTTATCATCCCTATGTAGAAATGTCTTTGGTTCTGACAATTTTTAATATACCATCTATGTCATGGTCTGCCACATTGGTGTAGATTGTCAGTCATCAGGTCATGGTAATCCGATCAGTTTGAATTAAGGCAACTAGACTTTCTTTTCATATCTTTAGAACATTTCAAATCTCATTCAAAAAACAACTTTTCAGTTCCAAGGCCAACATGATGATCGTCAGTTCCATTCTCGCCTGTAAATTGTTTGAATCTCTGAAACGCTGAGTTTCAGTCAGAGAATCCAATTTGTGAATGGCTCTGAAACTACCGAGGGAATATGCCTATGCTTATGTATTAGCCATCCACTTATACATAAAAATGTAAGCAATGAAATTATTGCTCCCTACAAATTCCATAAAGCAGTCATTTAACACACCTTTTTAAAGGTACTGCACACTATTTTGTGACAAATCAGAGTGAAAAATATACCTCAATGCCAATGGGTTTTACTATTCGTGAACTGATGACATTAGAGCAAACCACCTGCTGCAATGATTAAGACAAGAGACTGTTGTTCACATTTCAACTAAATTGTGTGTTGATGTCAAATTATTTGTTTCTCCATCCCTAGGCAATGATGTCCTTCTTGGTAGAAAACCTGAACTTTTCCGTCCCACTGGCCATCACACTTCAGTGCTGGCCCTCAGGGGTCACAGTCTCACCCTTGAATGTATCCCCAAAGGCCTGTAAGGACATATTTGTTTTTTATAGGGTTTTTTTTGCAAATAAATATTTTATATGGAATTTTTTTGGTTATTTTGGTTTGTAGTTTATATTGGACCCTTCATTTTTGTATGAGGAACACATATCTAGAGATAAAACAATTAGACTTCAGGCCACATCCGCCTGCTTTTAATAACAATTATGTAACATTGAACAATAGATAAGCCAAACATTTGACTTAAAAACACAGAAAAAAAACATCTATTGAAGGTGAAAAGGCAAGCATAAATCACTATATATTTACAGCTAAATTCATATAATACCACAGCATTTAAGAAATGTTTGTAGACATTTTATTGTTAAACTATGAAGGCCTTTAAAATTATTGTAAAAAAATTTGACTATGTGAATTATTCTGTAATCGACAGTAATTTAACCAGCATTTTAGTAGACGATCCACGAATAGACAACTAAAGCAGTTACTTAGTTTTTTTTTTTTTTATAAGAATTACATCAAAACAAAAGCTAAATAACTAAATTGGACAAATTTGGCATAAACTTCACAAACATTCATTTTTACCAAATCTTCTCTGTTTAGTCTGTAATTGGGCCTGTGAATGGAAAGCTGTGCCTGGATAGTTTTAGAC
>CAJRST010041110.1:18686485-18725061 GCA_907169785.1 Menidia menidia | reverse complement strand
TCCCAAAGAAAATTCCAGAAAATCACATCATATGAATTTATAAAAATTGATAACCATCTGATGAGGAAAAATAAGCATTCTTTGTAAGTGGGCAAACCTGCAAAATCAGCAAGGGGTCAAATACTTATTTCCCCCACTGTATAGATATACATATATATTTATTGAATTTTTTACCACAGTAATTTGTATATAATTTCTACATTATAGCTAAATGCATCTTAAATCAATGTAAAAAATTAATTGTGTTAGATTTATGTTTGTTAACATGCATCCTGTTAAGAATGACATACTCTTTATCTTCTCTACTTTATTAACTTTGCACAGGAATCTCTCCTAAATATCAGTTAAAATGTCAAACATTGTCTCACGAACAACTAAATGAAACTACTGAAGGATGAAAATAGTATGAAACAAAACTGACATTTTTTTTAGAAATTAGAATTTATTTTCAGCAATCTGTTATCGACATTTAAAAAGTGAGTTTTTTTTTTAGATTTAGATTATTTAGATTTGCTCATATTCGATATTGAATTTAAATTAGAGCTAAAAAAACACTTTTGCGTTCAAACATATTTATAACCTGAATTACACATGTCTTTGTTTGTACAGATTTAGGAATGTTGTGACATTTTATTTTTATTATTTCACATTTTCCGGATAATATAAATACGTAAATGTTCAGGGGAATGCGTAAACAATTCAGTCTGGATGTGTTTTTGTTGGTCCTGTTCACACATGTACTTCACACAGAACATTTTCTATGGATTTTGCATCCTTGCACGTTGCTTTCAAGAGTAATAGAGGACAAATACTTTCATTAGGAAACTTTTTTAGTTTTCCAGCTTGCTGCGGACATTTGATGTCATACAGCTTAATTTCTTTACGTCCAACTTTGTTCTTCTCAAGTGGCTTTCTGTGTCTTTTTGCAGTCCCTGATATGAATCCCACTGGTGTGCAGAGTGACTCCACAGACCCAGAGACTCTAATCATCACATGGCCTGTGGGTACTTTCATATATTGGAATGGCTATTGTCAAATGAATACCAACAAGAGTCGAAACAAATTATTAGAGCAATTCACTCTTGCGTGTCATTACAGGAGATGGACAATCGCTGGCATAACGGTCAGGACTTCCACTACAAGGTGTCCTGGTGTGAGGCCGAGGCCACAAACAAGCAGTGGAGACACGCCTATGTGAAGTCGCCTCCGTTTCTAGTAAACAACACGGAAGCCTACACAGCATTTAAGATGAAGGTTCAGGCCGTCAACGCTGTGGGGAAAGGACCGGAACCCGAGGCTGTTATTGGACACTCCGGAGAGGATAGTATGTCACCTTTTTTTTGTCATTCAGCAGTTGTAAGCTGACAACTTTAAGCCTATGATCACATATTTATGCTGCCTTATGAAAGACACGCACATGAACAAGAAAATAACATCTCTATTTTAAGTATGAAATTCATATTTAACTATTTTAACTGACGGTATAGATATTAAAAAAATTAGGAAGCGATTCTCAGATTTAGTCAATAAATTCTCAGTTTAAGTCAATACATTGTACTTACATTTATTGACGAAAACTGTGATTCTTTGTTTTGGTCAATAAATGTTTTTTTACAGTTATCCCCTTTCCATCTGTATATCCTGGTCCCCAACACCTGACCCAGACCTTGTTACCTTGGGCGATGTCAGAGTTGGTATGACTTCAACTGTACATCTCCCACTTGTTTACCACAAATCAGCTTTTTCCCGTAGATAGATATGATGTTCTTAACTGTACCATCCAAAGGATATGTCCAGTTGAGCATAAATAAAGTTAGAGCTGACCCACCGAGGGCCGTGACTGAGCAATGCACCACCTGGATTGACAGGGTTGACTTTATACCACACACATAAATAATGAAATGCTTGGAGCTCTACACCATCGATTGGACACTAAGAAAACTTCAGTGGGAGCTCAACAGGACCACAGAGGACAACCCTGAAGGCCAAGTTAATCGCTCAAGCAAATCAGACTATACCGAAGACATGCTCTGTTCTCATGATCTTTTTCAATAACCTTAAAAACCCGTTAACCACATCATCACAAAGACTAGGTAAAGGGTTCTAGTTCTGCAGTAGACCAACCATTAACCACCTCCTCCACATGGATGGCATCAAGCTGTATGGCTGTAAGGTCTGAGCCTGGTACCACATGGCTCTCATATAGGATACATTTGGCACAATGATTTCAAAGTCTAGTACCCTGAGACTATAAGCCAAAGCCATCCGAGCAACTATCCAGGATTAAACAATAAAGATCCAGGAAGATGTTCCCAGTAATGACTAGGCAAGTGTCCCAGACACTGGAAAGGTGAGAAAGAAGAGATGGAGCCATCATGGAAGGAAAATCATCTGCGTAACATGTACTACTGACAGACTGAAGGAATGGATGATAAGTCCAAGTCTTACTAATGGTTAGGAAAGGCTGGTCCAGAAGAAAACCCCTGGACACACGGGCAATGGAGGTCTAAAATGTCTCGGGTCTACCACACCAGACAGGATCCCAGATGCAGGCCTTGAAAGTAGGCCTCTGAGACAACCCAGGACATAGTAGTGCGATGTGAAGTTACTGTAAAGTCCAAAAGTCAAACTGGTTGATACCACCATAGGTGGTGGGTATTCACAGTCAAGATCCTTCGAGAACCATTGATCCTTGTCTCACATTCCATTGGTGTTTTTGTCATTTTCTGTCCAGAACCTGAGGAGGCTCCTCATGGGATCTCAACCACTGTGCTGAACAGCACAGTCATAGTGACATGGAACCCAGCCCAAAGGGTCCAAGGCTTGCTGCTGGGATACAAGGTATTTATTGTTACAATCCTCCTGCTAACCACCATAGAAGCAAGTCAGAAATTTGAATTTTCAAGTGCTACAGAGACTATTTGCTGATAACTATAGGATTATTTTAAGTTTAATTCCAAATCTGAAGTCACTTATCTTTAAATCCCCAACCTCCTGATTTTGCCAGCCATCAGACTTGTTTTGTATGCATTATGGGGATTTCAACCACATTAGCTTTGGGGGATCAGTTAGACGAGGATTTGGAAAAGGAAAGTGGGTAGAGTTGAGGTAAAGACTGAAGTTTGAACAAGGAAAAGAGCCTAGCAAGGTTAGGGCTGGAAGAATTTAAGATAGATTATTGAGATGTTCATAACTTTATTATGGAGTAAATGATGAGCTACTCTTACTTCTGATTTAGTTCAAATACACAACATTTTATGCTATCAACATGCACTTTCAGAGACTGCATAAAGCTTTTTTAAAAACTAAATTACTGAAAAATAAACTTGTAGATATAAGCCAATAAGTTAAATCTACTGATAGTTATAGGTCATGTTTAATATTTCCATGCTCTATGACAAGTACAGGAAGCTTTGAATGTTTTAGTAAAGTTACTTAAATTCACTGAGGAAAATCTTTCAGATAACATTGATTATGATAGCCAAATAGAGACATTTTTACAATTCTAAATATAAGATGGGTTTTAGGTGTGGGTCATAGAGACAAATGGTAATGTAGCACATGATGGGCAGATTATTTGATCGGTCATATTAATTACTCTATAGTTGAAGGGACATTAGCCATCATACATAACCCAAAGGTAGCCCTGAAATGTTTATTGGTGGGTTAAGTCATAGTAAAATCACATGTAAACAGGGAAGCGCTCTATAAATATAGGTGACTTGAATATTTTCTGAAATGTCCTTTCAGTGATCCGCAATGATTAGAAATAGCCACTAATTTTTGACAAGAGTTCATGATACATTTGCCTAATTTCAGCCTGACTTATTATTTCAGTTTTGTCTTATATTTAACAAACTTGCTATTGTCTGCCATCCGATCAGATCTACATCAAAAGGTTGGGTCCTCAGACTGGACATGGCCTCAGGCCTCATGGCCACCTACACAACGAGGAGATCAGAGAAACAATGGAGGGGGTCAAACACAGAGGCCGGGACAGCTGGGAGGTGGAGGTTCGAGGCCCAAACACATCCAAAGAAGTGGCGGGTCTGCGTCTCTTCTCTCTGTATGAGCTCTCAGTCACGGCCTTCAACAGCAAAGGGGAGAGCCCTCACTCCCGAGCCCACCACTTCAAAACCCCAGAGGGAGGTGAGTTCCACGTCTGAGCTGTTTTTACATTTGTCTTATGGCTTGTTTGCATTTGTTCCTAACCTATATCTTGGTTGATCTGATAGTAGTTGCTAGAAACTACATGTTTGTACCTTTGCTTGCACCCATTTTCATATTTTTCTGTGGAGCTTTTATTTGTGCATTAACATGAAAAAAAACTGTAGTATTTCAAAAATTTTCCTAAGACTGGATAGGATTAACATGACACACCCCTGTGTCCTTCAAAGGAAAGAATTTTTAAAGCACCAAAATGCACACCTTTCATGTAGGAATAATATGTCCACTTTTTCTAAAAAATCACTATTATTTTCATGTGTAGTTAAAGTTCTACCTACTCTGGAATCCCTAATTGCTAAATTTCAGGGTCACCATAATTTTCTGTTTGATTAAAAACATCTTTATGTCACTTTATGTGCTTTACATTTTTTTTAGGTTATTGTTTGATTTGTTTCCAATTTAAACTGCATTTAAAGGTTAACATATGCAAAATAACATGACATCACAGAAAACTTTTCTCTCTTACAATCTTGGGATGGATGCAATGAATCGGCTGCTATCCTGAGAAACACTGCTGACTGATTTATTCTTTTTTTATGCTTGTTATTCCTCTGTTTCTTATAAATACCAATGAAAAAACACTTAAATGACTGTAAACTATAAGAACCCTCTGTAACTCTGATCTCCTTCACTTCAACAGCACCCGTTAATGTCATGGTGTTGATTCATTGAGTTTTATTCTGTTTATGACACTACCTCTCGGACTAAACAGGTTTAAAATCTATTTTTCTCACAATAATTGCGTTTAAATTGTTACGAAAGACACTGTCAATAAAGTCAAGTGAGTCAAGCAAAGGTGGCATGATGAGAGATTGATAAATGGTATAAAAAAAAGTCTTAAAGTCTAAAATCGCATCCCAGATTGCATTTTCCGAGGATTTTCCATATTCATCACTTCATGTTGCACCTTTCTTGTGTCTGTTCAGCTCCTGGTCCTCCGGCATCATTGAGCTTTGAAAGTCCTACAGAGACCTCACTGATTCTCTTCTGGACCCCTCCACTCGAAATCAACGGCATATTACGGGGATATGTGGTCCAGTATCAGCAAAGTAAGGACAAATGATGGTGATCAGTTTAACTAGGGTTACATGTTTATGTTTGTGCATTTATTTCAGATTTTTTAAATATTGAAAAGCTATAACTTTTTTATTTTACGTGACTGATTTGTGTCTCATCTCCAGATGTGGACAACGGACACAGCCTTCTGCAGATGGAGATAATCAGCGATCCCAATGTGAATCACATCATGCTGAACAACCTGGACCCCCAACACTATTACACTTTTAAAGTAATAGCACGCACCACCACTGGAGATGGACCTCCCATCACCAGAAGGGGCGCCACCCTCCTTAACGGGGGTGAGACTCGGAGCAACTTTATTCTTGTTTTCTAAATGAATAAAACAGAAATTTAAATTTCAGAATGTGCAATAGGAGAAAGCCTGACCCACTGCTTGAGCAGTTAATGGGCCAAAAGGCACAAAAAAGGCACTACACATGTCATATAATGTGTATTTATGGTTTAAAAAATTAATTTAAAGCTAATTTGTGCATGGGGTTCATTGGTGAACTGCAGTGGTCTTGAAGCACAAACTTTATTAGCAAATCACTAGTCACAACTACAAATTTAGAAACACGACAATAGATTTAAAACACTGCGACATTATGAAAAAACACAAAAACGGTAATTAAGCAAAATGGCAAATTACAAAACCCCAACGACATTAACAAAACGGAAGAGGTAGGTCCATGATTTCTCTGGTTTCTGGTTCTGGGATCCATCTCTTCCGTTTTGTTCATGTCATTGTGTTTTTGTCATTTGTAATTTTGTCATTTTTTATGAACATTAAAAAATTGTTCATGAATTTGTAATTACAAATTACAAGCATTTGTAATTATGCTTAGTTAATATTGTAGGGTTTTGGATATGTTGTGTTTCAGTTAAGGTTATTGTGTTTTTGTAAGGTTTTGTAGTGTTCTGGATATGTTGTTGTGTCTTTTTAATATTGTGTTTTCGTCTTTTGTAATTATGCTTACTTAATGTAGTGTTTTGTAAGATTTCATAGGATTTTGGATATGTTTTTTGTGTTTTTTTATGATGTTGTGTTTTGGATATGATTTTGTGTTTTTTATGGGGTGTTTTGGGTATGTTTTTGTGTTTTTTTATCTTGTGTTTCTGTAATAAGTAATTGTGCTTAGTTTAAATTTGTAGTAATGACTAGTGGTTTGTTGATGTGGTTTGCACTTCAGGGCCCACCCTAGTTAACAGAGCTTGAAAATCATTGTACAAATTTATCCCGTGTTCTTTTTATCCACTCCTGTAGTTCCTCCGACCAACATCACCGTGTTGACCGGCAGCACGTCCTTCAACCTGAGCTGGGTGCCCGGAGAGAGACACAGAAACCACGGCTTCCGCATCCGATACAAGAAAAATGGTAAATACAGGATTTTTAGTGGTGCCAGGAGGTTTTATGGGTTTATGAGTGGGGTGGAGGTGAAGGACTGAATGCATCCACAAGAGTCTATGGAAGCTTTTCTGTACCATAATTAGAATTAAAAAGCATTAACAGAAATGCTTTTTCATTTTCAGAATATAGTTGCGTTTTTTACTCATAAAATGAAAACACAGTTTGGATTCATTCATAATTGTATTCATGATTCAGAAGAATTTCTGTTTATAATTTTCAATTCTAATTATGGTACAGAAATGCTTCCATATTGTAAACTTTTGTGTAAGTGGGTGTTACTTTTGTGTTAGAGAATGTAATCCTTCATAGGAGAGGGGCTTTTTACAGACCTGGAAAGATCCCACCTGAGCATTCTGATCAAATTTAAGCGTTAACCTTTACTAGTGAGCACCTTGATTTAAAAAAAAAAGAAAGTTTAAACATTTTTTAGATCTTAAGTGGTCCATATCCTGGTGTGCTTTGGACCTTTAACCCACATCATTCCCTTTCAGTTTGCTGATGCTGAAAGTGAAAAGAAAACCACACAAATTCTCATATATGTCACATTTGTGCACGTTTACGCTGCAGCTGTGCATCACTGGGAAGACTCGGGGGTGGTGAACACCACGCAGGGTTTCCATTCGCTGGCGGGCCTCCAACCAGGATCTCAGTACCACCTGCAGATCTTCCACGACAACAGAACTCACTGGGAGAATGTTGTCTGGACCCTGGAACCAGGTACTTCAGATTATCTCTTAGTTAAAAAAAAGATACCTGTCCTTTTTGATTATAATGTAAATTCTATAAAAGGGAAAATCCTGACATGTTGCTAGCTTTCGGTCACAGCAGGAAGTTGATCTCAACTGATGAACGGTTCAATTCAATCACATTTTGTTTATATAGCGCCACATCACAACAACATTTGTCTCACAGCGCTTTCCAAACAGAGCAGGTCAGACCCTACTCTGAAGTTAACTACAGAAACCCAACAATTCCCACCATGAGCAAGCACTAGGCGACACAGGCAAGGAAAAACTTCTTCGCCTGTTCGCATTTAAGAGGCTTTATCCACATCCTGTGTTTTGTGTCCGTCTTTTTCCCCAGTGCCCTCAGAGATGCCCCACGGTTTCGCCACCAAGGGCTGGTTGGTGGGGCTCATCAGCGCCATCGTGCTGCTGGTGCTGATATTGCTCATTCTCTGCCTCATCAAGCGCCGGAAGGGCGGCAAATATTCAGGTACACTCGTACACACACTGTCAAAAACAAAAAACAACGTAGGATTTATCATTTTGTTAATGACAAAGATTTTTTCCAATAGTTAAGGACAGGGAGGACAAGCAGTTGGACTCTGAAGCTCTACCTGTGAAAGATGAAACCTTTGGAGAGTACAGGTGAGTGGGTCTACTCTTACAGAATAATGTGTTCATAAATGACAAACAACTGAGTGTTTTTCTTCTGTCACTAGATTTGACCCTTTAGTTGTAGCGTCAGCTTTTCTGTCCAATCATCTTCTTTCCATCTTATAAGTATGTTTTATTTTTAAGTTGCCATAATCAAAGTCAATGGCTGTTCTGTAATCCATACTCAGACATATTCAGAATATAAATTTTGTGCTCTCATGCTCCCAGACAACAGTCAAAATTAGAAATAAGTCTTAATATAAGAAAAATGAAGCGCAAAAGTAGAAAATGTAAAAGAAATGCTTCATGAGCAACAAAAAAACGGCAAAACGGTGAACTATAAGTATGAATATCATATGCAATGTAAAAGAAATGGAGCAGTATGTAACAATAATATGATATATCATAATTATCATAATATACTAAGCATGTAGTGTTACCACATTTTTCCTAGTTCAAAGAATTATAGGTATCTAAATATTGTTTTTGCCCTTATGTTTTACATTTGTTTTTTCATATTGTGCTTTAAATGATAGCATTGATAAGAAAAAAATCCTTATCAAACTTCACAATGGCACAACAAAGTATTAGGAAACATATTGATGGGTTAAATGATGGAAAGTCAAAATATTTAGTCAATTGAAAATAAAGTCCTGACATTACAAGATTAAAGTCGTAATATTACAATGGGGAGAAAATGTCATTTTAATGAGAAAAAAAGCTTTGATAGTTATCGAGTTATCTGAGGTGACCAGCCGTGTCTGGCCATGTCACAAGTCAGCTTTTGGGAGATGTGTCTCTATAACACTGATAAAATAACACATTTTTCCATGTAAAAAGAGTTTATTTGCTTATTCTAATCAATTTGTGTGTGTTAAAATCCGGATTGACCCCAGCGATGCTTTGGAGGTTGTGTGACTCTGTGCGCTCAGCCTAACACTTCTCCCTCTCTGGCCCTTCTTTTTTTTTTATCCAGCGACGTGGACGAGAAGCATTCGGCCAGCCGGACGTCCGTGGGCGAGGACAGCCGGCTGGGCAGCGAGGACTCTCTGGCCGAGTACGGGGACAGCGTGGACATCCAGTTCAACGAGGACGGCTCCTTCATCGGCCAGTACAGCGGCCGCGAGCGCATCGCCCACGGCAACGAGAGCTCCGACCCGGCCTCCCCGGTCAACGCCGCGCCCCCCCCCGCCCTTTGCCCCGTCCATGTCGGGCAGCCTACGCAGGCCCAGCTAGACCAGCTCCTATATGCATATATATATATGTATGTATATATATATACAGAAAGCAAAAGAATGGTCATAAACAGACAAATCCCTCACTGTTGGAGGGAAAGAACACACCTGGTCCACACACACACACACACACACACACACACACACAGAGGCAAAAACTGATTGTAACACTAGCTTTGGAAGTGGAGCTTCCTAGGATACCACACCTTTTTTTTTATTTTATCAGAGGGTCCTCAGCTCTTGCGAATTATAGAGCAGAAAGAAGGCGGAAAGCCGGAGGAAAAAGGGGGCAAGCGGCCAGAATGTGCCCTGAAACGCTGTTCAGACTTCACGAGTCCTTAAATTGAGCATAACTTTCAAACATAGCGTCTGTTTGGGCTGCCCTTTGACGCAGTTTGGCTTCGCAGGGATGTGGTGTTCTTTTGTATACAAGTAGGAGTGCTTTCTTAGTAGAGTTTTTTTTTAAAATAAAGTTTGATTTAAAAGAAAAAAAAAAAAAAACATGACTCATAAAACTATTGAGTACAATAGTACTTTGAAAGTAAAAAAAGAAAGGATTGTAATTGGTTGATACAACTCAGCCCAGGGGACCAACATAATGTAGAATAACAAATTGTCTCAGCCAAATTATTTCGTTTTGAATAAAGAGGAAATATCGGCTTGATTTTATTTGCTCGGTACATTTAAACGCGCTTCATCGCATATGGGTTTCAGTCATTGAACGCAACACCAAAGTGTTATTTTGTCATTGTTTACACGTGTTTGTGCGCTCACATCTGGATATAGCTTCATTTGGCCTACAAGTTGAAAGCACGATGCTTTGTTTGTGGAGCTTTCTTTTGGAATTAGTCCAAAAGATTTTCGTTGCCAAGCCTCCTACCTTCTTTCTTTATTTTTCCCCAATTACTTCAGCCATTTCGTCCATTTAACTTAATGCACTAGCATGTCAGAGCTGCCACTTAAAGGTTTTTTTTTATTTCTGCTCTTTGTTCTGACTTGCATGTGCCATGTATCATTTGCAGTGATGTTACATTTAAAGCAATTAATGCAGCAATACGTTGACATTCCAGCTATAACTTTACACATTAAAAGCTTTCATAATTTAAAGCTAAACTAAGCTGTCCAAAAAAAATTTCAATAAAATAAAAAAATAAAATAAATATATATACACATATTTGGCTACATTAATCGCTTTACAGTTGTGGGCCTTCTTCAATACGACTGTTTACAGATTTCACTGATTCAGTTCCAAACCACGGTGAGCCAAGGGCCAAAAATGGACGGAACCAGGGAATTTAAACGTTCCCGTTCTAATCTTCGAATCTAAGCTTTGAGATTGTGACTATTGGTGACAACTGCCTTCTTTTCAAAGTCATCAAATTGCCTTGTTGCTTTTCTGTCATTGTGTATGGTTTTGTACCCCCTCACACACCCTACACACACCCTACACACACACACACACACTCACTCACGTTTAACTTTGTCGCTTTTCTATATATTATCTTCTCGTGTCACATGTAGCTTTGAGAGTGTTTAGATGAATACTAGAGACGCAGTAGGAAACACGGCTGGTGAATATTGCCATACATCCACCCCGTCAGAGCAGAGGGGTTCCATGGACTTCATCATATGCATTGTTTTTTTTTGTTTTTTGTTTTTTTTTTCCAGCCCAGAATAAATTGGCTGATCCGGGGCTTTTATTTTGGTGACCCCACGGTGATCATAGGACTCTATGAGGGTGCTGTAGCCACAGAGGACTGAAGTCTGACAGAGAATGTGATGAGGGGGCTTTGATGGGATGGAGGAAATCCGAAAACCACAATAATCTGTCCCAATGTATCTGCTTGTTGCATTGTGCGCTGTGCTGTCGCTAACAAACTTAACCTGGATTGTAAACTAAATAAACATGGAATACGCATAAATGAAACAAAACCCACCGGGTGACTTCTTCCTGTGTTTGAATAGCAGAATTTTGGAGAAGTTATGAGTGACTGAGTCTTTAAATGTGAAATTCTGGTCCGATAAAAGGTTTTGAAAGCAGAATGCATTTGATGCGCTCTAAAAAAACCTGTCCTCTTAGTCCATTTACTATTTAGTTCTGGTTTATTGTACTATTATTCACCTGGTAAGTATCAGGAAAGAAATGTATTATAAGGTGGGTCACATACATGCATTCATACATGTTGGCATATATGTATGCATGCATATACATATGCATACATCTGCATATACATACATGCATAGATACATACATACACATCAAAATATGCATATATTCAATTCAATTCAATTTTATTTATATAGCGCCCCATCACAACAACAGTTGTCTCGCAGCGCTTTCCAAACAGAGCAGGTCAGACCCTACTCTGAAGTTAACTACAGAAACCCAACAATTCCCACCATGAGCAAGCACTAGGCGACACAGGCAAGGAAAAACTTCCTTTTAACAGGCAGAAACCTAGAGCAGAACCATGGCTCAGGGTGGGCGGCCATCTGCCTCGGCCGGTTGGGGGTGAGGGGAAAGAGAGAGCAAGAGAGAGAGAGAGAGAGAGAGAGAGGGCGAGAGAAGGACAGAGGGAGCAGAGAGAGGCAGCCAACACAGCAACACGTAGACTATATATTGAGGCCTATGCATATATACGTATGCATAGGCCTACACATTTTAGAGGCAGGGATGTGTTTAGCACTTGTCAAAAGAGGGAGTGAGTGTGTTTGGATATATGTGTGTGTGTGTGTGTGTGTGTGTGTGTGTGTGTGTGTGGCTGGTTTGGATAATCTGCCCATGGATCTTGTTCTTTTGTTTGAGACAGAGAGGGTAGATATAGGGTGCCGATATCTCTTTGTTGACCGCAAAAGTAATCAATAATCAATAGCCAAAGCTGACTTCGAAAGTATCTTGCTAGTCAATTTACAATCTTGTCACAAAGTGCGTTATGCTGAAAGAGTCAAATAAACATCCTTCAGTCAGTACCGGAGTCAAGTTTCCTCCTTGGACTCAGTGAGTCAGACAGAGCCCTAAGTACTTCCCTTAGTGACTAACTTGGTTTTCGATTACACACACATTACACACATACATACAGACATAGACACCTGAAAACATACACACAAATATGCACACATACACATCTATCCGTACACATCCTTCATTGATACCTAGTTTGATTTTGCTCTGCTTTCAAACCAAGTCCACTACAACTGTATTTGCAGAGACTTGGAAAAGACACTCTATCATCCACCTTTATGTTGCAAGTAGCAATTATTTCACCCATTTTTCACTTTCAGGAGAAAAATCCTTTGTTATAGTGCCCCAATTTCCAGTGGATATATCTGAGTTTTCACAGGAAGACGTGGTTTGGACTACTTGAGAAGATCGCGGTGGCCGGCTTGTCAGATGAATTTAAAATTAAAGCGTGGGGTGTTGGGCTTCTGTAGAAACTTCAGAGTAGGGTCTGACCTGCTCTATTTGGAAAGAGATAACTGTTGTTGTGACTTGCCGCTATATAAATAAAGTTTATTTGAATTGACTTGAAGGAAAATAATCAAATCATATCCAATAATTGTGAAAAAAAGGAGAATGATTCAAAATAATTTAAAGGCAAATGATACAGTGAAGGAGTTGGAGCAGGATGAATCAGGCCTGCTTTCCTCAGAGGCAGGAAGTTATAGACCAAAGTATCTGTATCGGACATAATAATGCAATATAATGCTATCGGATACTAGCATTATAGAATAAATCCTTTTGTTCCAGCAGTTTTTCTTGTGTACAGACAGCAGCCAGCAGTCATTATCACTCACAGCCTCATTGTCCTTTAAAATAACCCCGTTTCACTGAGAAAACCTTCATATTTTGGTCAAAACTGTTCATCTCAATCTCATTGAGGTTTTTAGGGTCTTTTTCTGTACTTCCCTCTATCTGTACACAGTCGCCTCTAACAGTCTGGGTCGCTTATTAACTGTTTGGTCCGCATTGTAAGTTGCTTTAGATAAAAGCTAGGGCTTCAATCAACGCGTTGCCCTTTTCTTTTTTTTTTATATTTGATTTTTTCAAAGTTTTCAGTACAACAATAATAACACAGAACAGTTCAACATAGAGAGCAGTTGACAAAAATGCAGTTTGTTGAAAATAGCGATGAATCATGAATCATTTTGAGGCACAGCACACTTTACCCTGTAGGAGTCCCATTTTGACCAAAGTTTGTGAAAAATGTCAAGTTTCAAGTGAATTTTGAAAGTCATTTGTTCCATGTTTCTTATTGCAGTCACGGTTTCAATCCAGTTTGAAATGGTGGAGGCTGACTGTGTCATCCATTTCTTAGTTCTTTTTTTCCAGCAGCAAGCATTATATTCCAAAGGTATTTATTTACTGTGTCCATTGCCGCTGTTTTCAGTCCAAGGTAAATCGTCCTGAAGTTGAGGGGGAGCGTTGCCCTTTTCTGAGGATGAATTGGGACCAAAACAATGTTTATATAGTGTAAATATTGAAATTCTAAAACTAGATTTACGTACTGACAGAGCTTCCATAAGCATAATTTGGTCATCTTTCTTAAAATGTTTTTGTAAAATGAGTGTAATACCTCAATTCTATTTCATCAAATAGAAATAAATGACACTTAAACAAGGGCTTTAGCATGATAGCGAAAACAAAAAAATATTTATTTTTGCAAACTTAAAGCAATATCTTTTATAAGAAAATCCTAATACTAAAGTAAAAAAATAATGGAAAGAAGAGCTTTATTTCAACCATGGAACCACATCACCAATATAACAATGAAGAAGACCGTATGGAACCAGAGATACAGGTGAATATGGGAATAAAAACGAGTTGGTGGGGCTGTTATCGTAGGCTGCTGGTGGTGGCCTGGGCTCCCTGGGAGAGGGAGTAAGCGTCTCTGTACTGTTGGGTCCAGCTTTGAGGTTCCTGTTCATGAAGCTGTGATCAGAAACAGAACAAAAGCATTATCGGGGAAAGAAAAAAAAATCTGTTTGACACATTCTAAGAGCTACGGCAAGCAGGAGGCCCCTTAGTCAACAATGAGCTACTTACTTGCCCCATAAACTCCAGGATTTTGGCTTTTGACACTTCCTTGTCGGCACGCTGACCCCAGCGGAACTCATGCTCCAGAGGCTCGGTGTGAGGAATCCGCAGATACTCCAGGTACCTACAGACAACACAAGAATCAGCCGTAGCCTTATGAAAAACATGCCCAAGCACGCTAGTTACTAAAAAATCGTATGGCAACAGTAAAACAAAGTAAGACATGATCTTTTTAAGAGATCTATTCAACGTATATCAAGTGTGTTGAAGCAGGGAGGCATAGAACCTGCAGGATAGAGGTCCTCAAGGACCAGAGTTTGAAAGAGTTGCGGAAATCTTTTTTAAAAATGAAGATTTTTTTTATAGCAATAGGGAAATTGTTAGTTTGAGTCCGTACAATAACATATATGGCATCACTGAGGTACAAACGTGAGGATGAAGACAGAAGTTTGTTCAATAAGGAGCATGTAAAGATCTACATTTTGCATCTTTTTTTGCGTGGAGGCAGCCGTCCGGACAAATTCTGTCATTCCTCACAAAAGCGGATGAAAATTCCGGCCTTTTCCGACAAGAGTTCATCGAGGAGGGTTTATTGGGCTAACTTTTACTTCTTTTTCTTATTGGGGCTGAGATGTGACAGGCTGGCTGCTGTGAAAACAGACGGTTGTGCAAATCTGATGGGGGAAAAACGTCAGACTTTTAACCCTTTAAAGCCTGATCCAAGAATAAAACAAAACAGAAAATTACTTTTTTTTTTTTGTTTGAATTCCTTATTTGGCCTTTTAACAAAATATGTAAAAAGAAAAAACAGAGATACTTTTTTATTATTAATAATTTATTACTATGCGATAAGTCAAGATTATTTTTTGTGTAGTCTTCTGCCCCCTGTTATCAGGTGTATCTGATTGTGTACAATAGGATTTTGAGCAAAGTTTTTACCATTAAATTATGCAAAAGGAGTCAGACGCAAAACATTTCGGAAACCCTACGAATCAAATATGATACATTTGGCATTACAGGGTTAAAGAGAACGCAAGATCAAAAGACCGAAAACGAACCCCGAGCAGAAATTGAAATTTTAGCATTGTGTTATGAATCAAGAAATGCACAAATGTATCCCTAATTTCTACAAAGATACTTTCAGTGACTTTAGAGAGAGGATCATACCGAGGACATACTGCATCTGATGGAAGTCTAATGGTCAAAAACATCCCCGTCAACAGTCAGTTTAATGGCGGTAGGCTTCAGTGAAGCCACATAAATAATGTTAGGAGTTTATACGGGTCCAGCCACCTGACTTTGGTGTGCTGGTTGCCTCCGCCCCCCCGTTGCTCTGCGGTGTGGTATAAACCAGGGTCTATGGTCTGACAGACAATGGCTCTGAACACACCAGTACTGCACAGGGATCCGAACTAATCCTAACGCCTCAAACCACCGACCACCTCTGTGTTTGAGGCCTGCTAACAGATGGTGGATGTAAACAACCTCGTTTTTTCCTGCACGTTCCAACTAAATGTCACGGTTGGACCCCGTAAATGCAGTTTGGATCCCTCTCAACAGTGTGAGTCAGTATCATGTGTTGGCAAAGAGATCTCGCTGACTCAGCGTTCAAAATGATCAACTAAGACGCTGTAACATCTATGTAAAGGTTAGTGTCAAATAAATGTGTATATGTGTATACAGAAAAATAATAATAATTAGAAAAAATATATATACTATTTTTTTGTTCAATGCTTGACACATTCATAAGAGTTTAGACTTGAGATATATATATATGCATGGTGTATATATATATATATATATATATGCATATTTGACACCATGGGAACTACTTAGGTAAGTTATTTGCTCTCCTACAGGCATAATGTTCTGTTTTGGGCAGGCTTTGGGAACTTTTGAGTGTCCAGAAATTGGTGTAGCGAGGGCTTTAAAGAAATGAGGGACGGCTATAAAAATCATAAGAGAGTGAATTTCAGTAACCTAATTACAGAATGTTTTCTGGAGGAACTTGTTTAGGAAAGAGTCCAATCATATATAAGCATTAAGTCTACATTTTGGAAAACAAAAACTGCACCTTGTGTTATTAAAAAGATGCAAAGAGCTGAAATAGAACTACATTTGCTGTACATTTATGAGGTAGTTTCGGAACAAATCCCCTTGGAGAGCTATGGTAAATAAATCTGAAAATCCTAATAAATCACCAGATGATTAACAAGTTCATTCATACCTCTGACGCACAAACTCATCCGTGACAACCCTCCTGACATCTCCAAACTCTTCATGTTTCTCTCTAGAAGGAATTGTTTCAGAATATTAGGTGGGACGAGCAAAATGAAACATGCAAAGTGACCCGATGCACATCCCGTACCCCTGGTCCACGCGGAGCTTCTTCAGAGTGTTCCAGATGAGGTCTACAAAACACAGAAGATTTATTTATTTATGCACAGACACAAAAAAGTCACTTTGGAATGATAAATACACATGTGAACTGCTAAAATTCATTTTAATAGAACATCCATGGCCAAATGATGGAAAACTCACTTTCTCTGACAACACCTCCCTTCATGAAAATAACACTCAGGATCACAAAAAGGAGGCCCATCTTTGGATTGGTGAGCCATCTGAACACAAAGAGGAACAATGTTTTCCCCCTCTGATAAAATACTTGAAGCTTGGTTTACATAGACATGCATTGCAGGTATATGAAGGAAAAAAAAGAATCACATGGAATAATTCCTCAATAATACTTTACCCCTCACCCAAAACACATGCAAAACAAAAAACACAAGAAAAACTGCCGTTTTAGCCATAATTGAGCTTTCTACAGCTTAAGTCATCCCTGGTGTAGCGACCATGAAAGGCAACCTTCGTATGTTAATTACTATTTTTAATATTTACTTTTAAAGGGTCAGTACATATTTTCATATTTGTGAAATTAGATATCCATTAATGAAGAAATAACAGTTTATTTGTACGCTCCTGTGGTTTAAGTTGATTAATGGAGATAAAAACATATTAGCAAGCAAAGGGGGAACTTATCTGTTTGTTCCACATGCCCTGCTGTTGCCCAGGGGGCGACTTTGACTGATACGCTAACACAACTGTACAGAATCTCGTACCTGGCAGGTCTGTTAGGAGCATGCTGGAGATAAACTGGTCTTTTTCTGGTTCAAAGGGGCTGTGCAAGCCATTTTAACATCGTAGATCAGTTTATCTCACTTTATCTGGCCTGTGAGGTATAATTTTGTTTGGTACTTGTGTACTTTTTTTATAGAGATTATCTGTTTGCATGAGCTAATTTGGGTTTGTGGGGGCATAGTTGATACATAAGGAACAACGTTTAGCCTTGTTTAAAATTTTAGAGTAACACCTGGAATATTGCTTCAACTCAAATCTAGACAAAAAAAAAATCTTTAAAGCTCAGCATGAGCAGAGGACGGTTTTATTGTGATGATCATACTGCTGTGTTGTAAAGGTGTGGCAGAAATCTTCTGAGGTCACCAGTTAGCCAACTTTGGCAACTTTTTTGACAAGTCCAGGATTTCAACTTCTGCTAACAAGCACTGTAATCCTGTAAATCTGCTCATTAAGTTCTCAAACTGTGTACAGAGGTGTTCATGTACCTTAAAAAAAGTATTTTTTCACGCACAGATCTATTTCAACCTTTGTTTGATTAACTTAAAAAAAAAATTACAATATCTTTATTTTGATTGTAATCAAATTCTAATCTTTGCTAATGTTAAGATGCTCCGACAGCTGCACAACTTTCCCGTTTCCGTGGTTACGTATCTTAACAGAATGACCATCCGAAGTCTTTCCAGCTGCTCAGCATCACAAAACAACACAAAGAGCTTGATGCATTTTCACCTTGTAGTGGCAATAGAGCATTATTATTCCCAGCCAAAAATAATATAGAACCAAAGTTAAGGTGAGAGGGAAGTATAGATTTAAAAAAAAAAAAAAAAGTGATTTCTCAACTTATATATGTGATACTTACTCATTTGGTGAAGCACTGTCAGTTGTCTCCAAGTTATTGACCAGTATGTACATGTGATTTCTGTTGTCAATTTCAACCAGTTTCAGGCCAAACACCTGGACAAGAGAAGGCCAAAAAGGAGTTTTTTTTTAATGTGATGTAAGGGGGACATGGAGTGGGGAGAAAACTCTTAGACTTAACAAACCTGATCAAAAATGCGTGCTGCCCTTTTTAGAATCTCTGGGTAGATGTTTCTGTACTCTTTAACCACATTTTTAACAAGTTCTGTTGAGATGCAGAGCGAGAGATTTAGTACACTATTCAGTAAATATTTATTTTGTAATTTGTCATTTGAATTCTTGTTCAAATCAGAAGCTGTGGAATTAGATAGTATGCCTTGTGCCAATATTTCTCCTTTATTGTTCAGAATTATGTTGTAGCTTTGGTATCAGGAACTGAAGCCTAAAAATAGTGACCATTTAACGATTTGTTTCAAGTCTAATAACAATAACTTAGCCATAATGTTGCCCAGCTGCAGTACCTGCCCTGCGTACAGGGATCTTCTTTTGGTCTTTCACCAGGAAGTACTGCACCACTTCAGCAGTCTACATAACAATCAGAAAATAGATGGGAATGAAGCCACATTTAGTCACCTTTTGTGTAAACAACCAAACATTTTAACAACCAAACATTTCAAACAGGCCCAAAATGAAAAATTTGGTTATGGGTAACGGCCAAATAACATTTCAGTGAATACCAGAATCAGTTCCATGGACAGACACATCAAGTAAGTAAGATGGATGCCAGTTATTACCTTTTGATCAACCTGTGCCGACGTCACTTTCTCGAGCCCTCTCTGGACCTGTGACGTGCTTGGTTGAGTAAATGTTGCATCCTCAGAATCTCCTTGAGTCATAAAGCTGCCGGACTGCCTCTAAATTAAGAAAACGACACTTAAACATTAAAAAATTGTACGGTATATTCTACTGAGATGACCATAGTTCAAAGATCACCCTCACTTGCCCTTAAAATGCATTAATACAGAACAAATGTGGCCTTACGACTTGAAGAAATTACCTTCAACCAATTTCAATATACTGAAAATTATTATGCAATGAGAATTTTAACATTACCGGTTGGTTAAGGTAACCAGCCAGTAATGTTTTCCAATCTCTTTATAATAACAGATCGGAAAATGTATTGTAATAACTCTAAACAGTATATATTTTAATTGGATACTTCCGATATGAAAATATTAACAATTACATTGGACCATAACTTACAGCTCTTAGCTGAGATTCCATAGAGAAATGTACAAACTCTTATTTTTTCATTTTGAAGTGAAAATTGGTGTGCAACCGATTTTAAATGCAGGAAATAAAATATTGGAAGTCAACATTTACTTGTTTTATCCTAAAAAATTGTTAGGGCCTTTTGAAAGGCTGTCAATATAGATAATTCAATCAACTTTAATTCTCATCAAACTGGAATTGTAGTGTGAATTCCATATCTAAAAGGAAATTTAAAAAAGAGATTCACAATTTGTCTAAGCGACGGTATATGAAGTTTTGTGTAATTTTGACAAAAGGTAAGCTTAAAGTGTGTTTTTTCCGAATTCCTGCTAACGGTCGAATCCTAGCCTCGGTTACCAGAAAAGACGAATCACTTACTTTGTTCTGAGATAAGCTTGGTGAATTGGACAGTCTTTTTCTTTGTGTCATGGCGAAAGAAGTCTGAAAACCACAGAAGAGGGGAAAAAAGGCAGAACAAAAACTTATAAAACGCGTTTAGCTTTAAAAGAAAAAAGCAGGGACCACGGAAGTGGCACAGTGAGCATTTGTATTTAAATATTAGCGCAGTAAAACAACGCAGACTCACAATCACACCGGAAAACACTAACAGTGCCTTGGGACGCTCACACTGACTTCGCGCCTTTTGTTACGTAAAATGTATGCGACGACGTCTTCTTCTTGGGGATTTTTAAGCTACCGAGTAGCGCATTACCGCCATCAACTGGAGAAACGTTTAGAACGGAGGGAACTTCAATACGTTGCGAATCTATTCGCGTCTTTCCGGCTAAGCAATTATTTTTTTCCTGGAAGAAAATCTTTTTTGGCTACACACTGGCTGCATTAGCCTATCAATCGATTTTTATGCTAGCACACTTCAAATCGAGTGATCCCCCTGTCATCACGGAAAAAGGTATTTTTTCATGTAGCTCATTATGTAGTACCTCTGCTATTAATGACGTTAATAGATGTCTACACGAGACAACATATGTTCAGGTTTTTTTAAATAATTAGGGTTGAATTGGCTAATCGGACATGTTATAGAAAAAGATGAGGACACTGAACAGTGGGACGAGTTCGACTCCAACACTAGTTTGGAGTAACCCTTTGGTTTATTAACGTTTACTTCTAAATATTTTTGACACATGTCGTTTGTTTTAAAGTTGAACATTTCTGTACGGCTTGACTTGTACAGCGAACTGAGTAACAGCAATTTGCTATTACAAGATACATTGATTCTTTGACCTTTTGACGCCGATAACCGACTAAGTAACACTTTTTTTAACCTGGCAATGGAAATACCTTTAAGTGTACGAACTAACTTTTTATTCGGACCTTTAAAAATTTTGTGTCACGGTTTTTATTAAAACTATTGTTCCATAAAAAGATAAAATGTTTAAGCGTGGGTACCCATATTCGGGCAGTAGGTGACCGCATAGATGCCTGACCGAAACATCGCGAGAATAAACTGCAAACTGTGCGATAAATTTTCTTTGTGCTGTTCTTTAAACGTGCCACAAAGTCATTGATGTTAGCCTTCACAGTGCTTAAGGGCAAAGCTCCCATCTACTTAGATACTCTTCCAGAGGCTTATGTCACAACTCGGTCACTCCGGTCATCAGTGGATTGTGGTCCGGCAGATTTAAGACCACCCAGAGTCATTTCATGTGTGGTTTGGTGGACTGACCGACCAAACACTACGAGAACTGGGTTGTTCTTGTCTATCTTCAAGAAACTCTTGAAGGCCAAGCTCTTCAGAGAGCATTTCTTACACTATCTCTCACCCTGTACCACACCCCCCCCCCCCCCACACACACACACACACACTCATACACACATTATTCTTCCTGTACTTCCCTTTATCTCTTCAATGTCACCACTGTAGCCTGTAAAAAAAAAAGGCCTGTCTAGTGATTTTTTTCTATGTAGCTTATTGTCAAGATGATGCTAAATGCATGAATATAAACATAAACAATGTGCGATATCTACCATAACATCATGATGTGAACACTGTTTTTAGAGTTGGCTTTTAATCTCATTGTGTGTGTCTAGTGGCAACAAAGGCATTCTGTTCTATTGTTCCCTTTGGTGTGAACTGGCTTCCCCAACATGGGACTCGGTCTTTTAGACGCTATTTTTGGCAAATATATCCCACCGCTTTGGACAAGCTTGGTCCCAAACTAAAAATCTGTATTTTCTCTTCTTTCTGATGCACGTCTTGCTACTGTGCACTATTTTATTTTTATATTTGTATCATGTTCGAATAAATTTCATTTCATTTCATTTCAAATACCCTCCATCAGATAGATATAACATACCGTAAATATTTCCACAGACATATTACATACATATAAAAATCATTCAGTTATTTTTGCATTTTAATTATGCTATTTTTGTCTGTATACAAAGATGGTTTGTTATCCAGTACTTGAATTTGTTCTTTTAAGTCCTTTAACATGACATTATTTTTCATGTGACAGATATATTTAGTCCCTTTTTAGCCCCATTTTCCCTTTGACAGAGAAGGACTACTTCTATAGACGGTAAAAGTCCTGTATTTACCATTGATTCATCAATTGTAAGCGCTTCAGATTTGAGCCTTTTTCTAGTAATAGCCTTTGTACTTGCTGCCAGAAGCACTAATAGCAGATTTGAAAAAAATAATTTTATCAGTTATCAGTTCAGGGCTTCCCATTTACAGGGTATCACAAATATAATATCACAAAATTGCTCCCAGAATAGTCTGATTACTGGACAACCCTAGGAAATATGATAATGATTAGCCATATTTGACCCTCTACAAAATATTTTTGACATCTATAAAATATCTAACTTGTTTTACCAGCAGAATTCTCTCCATGTGTTGGAGCTCGATGCCATCCAGTGTCATTTGTTGATCCCTTACCAGTAACATTTCCTTCTTTTACCCACTTATTTCTGATGTGGTCTGTGTTACCCGGTTTAGACCACAAAATACTGTTACATAGCCTAGAAACAAGTTTAGTGCATGAATCTGATTTCAACAAAGACAGACACACGTTTTTTTTTTTTAAATCCCAGTTTGGCTGTTTCCCAATACTCTCCTAAATTTGGATTAAAATAGACCCTAACCTCTAAATTTCTGTAGAAGTTTAGTCCGCTGAAGTTCCTCTCAAGTCCGAGACGCCCCCTTATGGGTTAATGTGTAGTAAGTGGTTAATCCTTTAGGGATCCATCTATTAAACCTCCCATCCTTCTCGTTTGGTTTAAAAGCCGAATCAAATGCCCACTGTCTGTGTTATTTTAATGAGTAAAGCCTTTGACAAAAATAGAAAAATTGTGTCTTTGTGCCTTGACATGAAGTTTTTGCTTTAGTATCCTGCAGCAAAATGAAATGAAAGCTCAGGGAGACCAGAAAATGTTTTTTTTTTATTGTTGCACCTTTACCAGATGCTCAGTACACAACTTAGCCGCGACTCTGCACTAAGTAAGCTCAAAATCTATGTGTAAACATTTGAAACGTCCTGAATCTGCAACGTTTTTTAAGTCTGTTTGCATGTGGATGAGACGGCGAGCTGCAGGCATAGTTTGTTTAGCAAATCTGTTTCATTTATTGAGTTTGATTCTGCTCTCTTTTCCCTCTGTGATGCTATCTGATGACAGTCAAATATGGATTTGCAGAGCATGCAGAAGCATGTTTCTGACCCTCCTGTCTTGTCTGGACTCTTAGAAAAGCCTTCTTCAGATGGATATGAATAAATATAGGATTCTTTCAGGAATAGTCCAGCAGAAGATGCTGTGGTTGTGTTCTTTTTTGCTGTTTCTGAGGCTGTTTTGTGTGGACGCAGCTCCTGCAGATCGCTGGTATGCCCCTTGAGGTGAAATGGCCCTTCCCACACTGTCCTTCTCTCACATGGAGGATCTCAAGCTCGCTGGTCCTGGGCATGGTGGGCTCCTATTCCTACTTCTGGACCAGTAAGTTGTCATTTCTGTAAAAAAGACAAGCTCATTTGTCCTTTTTTTAAAAGCCTAAAATCACCTTTGCCTCCCCTTGTTTTCCATTATTATTCCTTCTGCAGAGTACATGAACCACCTGACAGTCCACAACCAGGAGGTTTTGCTGGACCTGGTTGACCATAGGCCTCCCGGCACACCTCTCATCACTCTGGCCAATCATCAGTCCTGTATGGACGATCCACACATCTGGGGTAAGAATCGAGAAACTCTCTGAAGCTCGCAGTTATTTTAGTTTAGAGAAATCACCATGAGCTACGATGGCTGAGAAGTGCAAAACACATTTACAATTGAAAAAACACCTTATGATTTAAAAAAGCTGAATACAATTTTGGGATACACATTTAAAGTTCAGAAAACACATTTACGAATTAAAAAAACATAACATTTTAAGAAACAATTTTTTTCAAAAATGTTTGTTTCCTAAAAAATTAAATTGTTTCTTAAAATGCTATATTGTTTTTTCATTTGTTCATGTCAACGATTTGGGAATAAGCAGTTCACAAAATGGATGGATGTGTTTCTTAAATTTTGAATGTGTATCTTACAATGTTATTTTGTTTTTTAATTTTTCAACGTTTTCTTTCTTTTATTGTAAATGTGTTTTGCACTTCTCAGCCACCGTAATGAGCGGTATCTCTCACACTGCAGGAGGATTGTAAGGGACCAGACTTAAACGAGGACGAAAGGTGTTCCGAAAATGAGAAAAAACCTCAATTTATTCATGTCAAAATGATGAAAAAAGGGTCAAATGTCAATACAAAATTACTCCAATAATAAATAACTTAGATTTGAGCCCAACTCAGCTGAGGTCAACCAAACAGTAACAAAACTGACCTCCAGATAAAGAACCAAGGCTCCTGAAACGGGGGTGGACTGACCTAAACCTCCCACAAACCAAAAAACACAAAAACCTAACCACAAAATAACCAAGGACAACATAAAAAAAATAAAGTCCCCCCCTTTTTGGGGCAATGGTATGTTCCAAGGCTTCCATTTCCAGATGGTTTGTAGTTTGTAAAACTTTTTGTACTTGTAGTAAAAGTGTCCTCTTGATTGCTCGTGTGTTTAATTTTTTTCTAATGCTTATACATGTATATTTTGTTCGGTTCCACCTCTGTTTTACTGGGTAATAAAGCTAGCTCTGGGTTGTGGTGTTTTTGTTTTACAGGCGTGCTGAAGTTCAGACAGCTGTGGCAGTTCAACAAGATGCGATGGTGAGTTTGAGTTCCCCCCACAGGCATTTTTACCGGGCTGTTTTTGGGTTTGTTCGGATGGCCTCACCGTCTTAACTTGTCTTAACCACAGGACCCCCGCCGCCTCTGACATATGCTTCACAAAAGAGCTGCACTCCAGGTTCTTCAGCCGAGGAAAGTGCGTCCCCGTCTGCAGGGGTGAGTCTCAGAGCTAACGGGGGCTTTATTCTAATGAGCGATTTCAAACCGTCTCCTTTTGTCTTTAGGGGACGGCGTCTACCAGAGAGGGATGGACTTTGTCCTGGACAGGCTCAACGGCGGAGAATGGGTGCACATTTTCCCCGAAGGTACGTCCAAAGCCAAGTCTTTTCCTTCTCGCCGTCCTTTTTTTTCCTTGGAATGATCTCTTCCCGCGTTTTTCTTTGTTTTAAAGGCAAAGTCAACATGTCGGACGAGTTCATCCGCCTGAAATGGGGTGAGTGCAGAGCATCTGCGGACGTCAGAGGGCCATAAAGGACACAGACGGTGACCGGATACAAACAAAATAGTGCTTTGAGAATTGTTTTTTCTTTTTGTTGTTGCCGTAAATGGAAAGTAATGCATTCATACGAGCATTTCCGTGTGTTTGTTGTAGGTGTGGGTCGGCTAATAGCAGAGTGCTCCCTCAGTCCGATTATACTGCCTCTCTGGCACGTTGGTAAGCATCCAACTAAACTATGAACCACATTTCCCATGAAGCCCTTAACTCTGCACACCGTAGTCACACCCATTAGAGTTTTATACCCTTTAAACTAGTGTTTGTAGCATTTACTTTGGGCTTTTTTCATTCTTATCCTCCTGAGAGCCCAGCTTTTATTTGGTTTGTATTTTTGCTTTTTTTCCAGATCTCTGGATCAGTAGGAGCTGATAAGTTTAATAACTAGACTTTTTACTGGTACAGGTAGTTTTTATTTATATAGGCTCAGTGGGTTTATCTTTAGATTTAAAATGTTTGTTTATAGATTTAAATAAGTGTTTTTGGAATTTGATTTTGAGGGTCCAAATGACTTATTTACAACATTTTAAATCTAAAATAAGAACATGATTGGTGTAAAACGTCTAAAAGCATTTTCCTTTAGATCTCAAACAGTAGTGTCTGATACGTCTGCCATGAGGCCAAGAGGTCAAAGGTCAAAGAAAAAAGAAGGATCCTGGTACAGAGATGCAGAAATGCAGCGTCCTCACATAGAAACAGGCTCTCAAGAGGTTTAAGGCTTTTTATTCTTATAGCTAAAACTTGGCCTAGCTATGAGAGCTCATCTGTCAGTTCAAAATAATGTAACCAAATATAACCGTATAACCAAAATATCTGGAGAACATGTCCAGTAAGATGGGATGTCCAACACCCAGCGTCTGCTTAATAATAGCCCACAACACCTTAAAATGGGCAGTCGGGGTTAAAGGAAAAGACACATAAACAAGCACTGCCTCACCAGGCCAGGGAGTGCTGGAAAAACACAATAGAAACCATTTTTATGGAGAATTTCACAAATGAATTGGCTTAAAAAAAACCCTAACGATCCTGGAACTGAAGTTTTTCCAAGAAAAAGTTTATTTCACACTGTGGAATTTAGGCCGCGCAACATGTCAGAGAGCACCTTGATAGACGGATTCCCTAAATAATAGGCTGTTGGAGCCTTTTTCTGTTGGTTTGACCTGGTTCTTTCACGTCTGAGTCTTGCACAATCTACTCTTGTCTCAGGTCTGAGCGATGTTCTGCCAAACGTGAAGCCCTATATTCCTCGGACTGGCAAAGTAGGACCATCTCACTTTGTTTTTCTTTGTTTTTTTTTGTTTTCATCCAACTGGCATGATTGGTTTCTGTGTTTCTGGTCACTGAGATTGGGGTTAAAGGTGTTGGTCTCCTTCCAGAGAATCACAGTCCTGGTGGGGAAACCGTTCAGTGTAAAAGAGCTTGTTAAATCCCTCCAAGATGAGAACAAGAGCCAGGTGAGGACAAACCAAACACTAAATGTGCAGTAATGTGTCCAGAGAACGCCTTTGTGTTCTCAGAACCAAAAAATAAAAACTGAAAGTAAAAGAATAACGTTTAGTTTTTTTATAAAAATCTCAGAGATGGAATTTATTTAATAAAACAGCCCAATTAATATTTGTACCTTATCCTCTTGTATCCATCCTCCTCTTTTTTTTTTTTTAGGTTTTAGAATAAATGATTGAATTAAAAGGTATAATATAAATACATTAATATTTACAGTATTTTTTAACCAGGAATGGAATTTTTTAACCTACCGTTTGTTGTAATATTAGTCTCAGTACAGTAATATCCCATTTTAAGTTTAATTTGAACTATTTCAATAAAGTTTTATTTATATAACACCAAATGACAAAGAATGCTGTTTCTAGATAATTAAAAATACAAACCAGTTGAGGCCAATTTGAATCAAATTCATTGTAATGTAGTCAAAATCCTATCAAGTGGCATTCAAGTTCATTAAAGTAAAAAAGCATCCAAGTCATACAGAACCAAAACAATCCAAGACCAAACGAGGAGAAACACAATATTAATCATGACAACGTCTCATTTGCATGAAGAAAAAAGGGAGAGAAGAAGAACTAGAGCGATTTGATAGCGAGACAGGACCACCACGGGGTGATAAGCAAGACAAAATTAAATAAATATATCAGTCCCTGCCAATTTTTTTAAATTCTAATGGCATTTTTCATTTAATCGTGCTTTATACACAATTTAAGAAATTATATCGCTGTGTAGGTCACATTTCTATGTACTGTTTTCTGGGGAAAAGCCCAATAACATTTTATTTAATGGAAAATTATGTACTTTTCCCTGCAGCTTTCTCTTCGCGTTTCTAAGAAATGTGAACACAAACGTAATGAAATCACATATTTTCAAATACAAACCCAAAGTTATGTCCTTTTGCTAGGGCAATAAAACACTTTTTTGAATTTCAAATAATATTTCAGACTGGAAGTACTACGACAATAAGAAAATTCAGTGTTGCAATGCTTACAAGGGGACTTCGTTTTTTAATAATCCAGTTTACTATCTGAAAGACTTTTTAAAAGAAAAACCTCTGTGACACTCCGGTACTGTATGGTACGGAGAAATAGTCAAATATGTTTGTAAATAAAAAATTTCTTTAAGAGGACATTCTAGTATTTAGATTAATTCAGAATTCATTATATATTTCATTATCTAATGATGTATTTGATTTAGTGGTAAATTTAATTATGTTTTTACAATTATTGTGATACAATAAATGAATTAATGGGAGATTTACATGTATGTATTCATTCCATGACATGATTTATTTACTTTTGTCACCCTTATACCTCCATAGGCGGTCGTTCTCGGTTCATAACTTGAAATAAAAAAGATTTGGCCTACATTTGTGTGCCAGTGACAACACTTAGTGTTGGTCTATTTGATATAAAACATGTAATTTGTCTTACATTTTATGTTATCTTGATTTAATGATACTTGTTTCCATTTTCGTATTTACCTTTGTACAAGGCTTAATACACTATTTAGTTAAACCTATTTGGTACACCCTGCTGGAGGCCATAATACATGTTCGTGTCCATTTTTTTTCAGAACATGTATGAAGCCCTTTAAAAATAAACCAGCTATTGTTCTGAATTCTGTTGAGCAAATAGGGCTGGACATTATTTTGTGTTTTCTTTTTTAAGAAAAAGAAAGAAAAAATTGTTATAACATCCGATTATCGTTTAAAAAGATAATCGAGACTTTTCTTTTTTCTTTTGTCCACACCGCCCAGCCCTACTGATTAGTTTCACCTGGCTTCATAGATAAGGACCACTGAGTATCATCAGCATGACAATGGGGATTGTTTTATGGAAGCACTTATGAGGTGGAAAGAAATTGGTCCAAGCACAGAACCCTGAGGAGCTCCCTGACTTACTTTACTATGGGAGGAAGATACTCCGTTTACATGAGCAAATGCGACTCTGTGGGATGAATGTGGCTTAAACCAACACCATCCAGTGCCTTTAACCCCAGTTACACGCTCAAGTCCCTGTAACAGACTGCTTGTACAACCAGATTGTATCCGAGATCCAACAACCTCAGACAAGAGTTCACAAGTAAAGGCTAAATGCTGCACTTTTTTAGTAAATACTTTTTTTACCGAATTCTGAGTTAGAACCAGGAGGAGGATGCACAACAGGCTAGGTTTTTAAAAAGATCTTATTCTTATTCTTAAAATCTTGGGTCTTGGAGTGATTAAGAATCCTGATTTGAAGCTAACAAATTTGTTTTGTTGTTTTGGCCGGACGCACTAACCAACATTCCAAATTCTGAAATACTTTTTCCAAAGCTTGAGACAAAATTTTCATTTGGGAAAACAAAATTTCAGAAATCAAACAAACAAATGAATCTTGAAACCCTTTAACAAACAACAAAGTCAACTGGAAATGGCAGGTACTGACCCTGAGGCTGACCTGGAAGTGATGACAGGGGAGCTAACAGCAGCTAAAGCTGGACACACATACTGGTAGATGAACACAATTTTGTTTCATATTGTCTGTCTTTAGACGTTTTATTTAAATTGATTTTCTGTCCATCTTGGGTCAATATGAACTCTCCCGTCGTCATTTCTGGGTCAAACTTGGAGTTGGTGCTTTTCGGTTGATTTAAGATGAGATAAGAACAGTTTTGCCAGGATTTCCATGCAAATGAACATGCAGAAGGAATCATACAACACATAAAACTAATAAAATATAAAAATAAAGCCATTAATTTAGTTGTTTAAGTGTTTTGGGACTTTCCTTTTGTTAATTTGTTTTATGAAATGTTTATTTGTGTCAAACTTTTGAAAAGTGTATAAGAATTTTTTGTGTTGGTTGGCCCCTTTGGGCCACCGTAGACTATGGTTAGAGGAACGTAAACCTTTAAATAATTAGGAGTAGGCAGTTCTCTGTTAAACTTTTTTTTAAAAACATCATTATGATGATTACCATTCAAGTTATTTACCTACTGATTCTTGGAAAAGAGATGTCTGATATCCAGCAAACCACATTAAAGGGTTTTATGTTGTTGTTTAGGTACATTTAAACACACAATAATAATGACACGATCACTTATTACTATGTTTTAGAATAGGAGAATAGATTTAAAAACCGATTACATTTGAATGCATTGCTTAGCCCGCTGCTTTCTAATCCATGCTATTTTTATGAGATCAAATCAATTATAATAATAAGTAAATGATAATAAGTAATAGTAATTTATAAGTGAATTATTCTTATTTTTTCCTAAATGACTGAAGTAATGAATTGATTATTGATTATTTGCCTTGTAAATGTCTGATCAGGAAATATCGCAAGCATATTTTTTCAACATCTTTTTTTTTTTTTTTCTGAATATTTCTTAGATGGAAATGAGGAAGACCTTGACTGATTTAATCCAAATGGAGTTCTGGAACCTGAAAGCCCAGGCGGAGGCTCTGCACGGACAGATGCAGACCCAGTCCTGAATCCCACACAGTCAGCATTTCTTCACACCCTTCTGGACTGACTGGACTTCACTCGAGGATTCTGGGATTTGGAGTGAAGGGGGAAGAGTGGGAGGGGTTTAGAGCGGAGCACTGACCCCCCCCCCCCCCCCCAACGGACCTTTACAGAACTTCTTTGATACGACTCTCCTGGTCCTGAAGTGCAGTTTTTTTTCACAGCATCTGTTTTTCTACATCATAAATCACTGTATAAAAGATGAACACTTTCTATTTTTAATAATCAGGATACTAAGATTGCTGTAAATTCACAGTAAAATCAGTCATATACATCTGGCTGTTTTCTTCTTTTTCTGAGCCGCTACTAAAGATGGAATCAAAACTGATGTTTTTCAGCAATTTTTTACAATTCCTTAATACTTCATTTTACCCAGACGTTAACAGGTTTTGATATTTTCCCTAAAGAGGACGTCAAGAAGAAACTCTGCACATCTCTCGTGTTGAACTGGGCACTTCCTCCTTGCCTGTGCATGTGTGATTTCCCTCAGTTTACACCGGCTTCCTGCCACTGTCCGAAAATATGCAGATTAAAATGACTGAAAATGGACGGACCCTTACCCTGTGTGCATTATCCCATTATCCTTGCATAAATAAACATGTTTTATAAGTGCTTGAAGATATCATCTTTAAGAGGGAATTCATTCACTGTGTCTGTATATAAAGATATATATATATATATAGATAAATAAAGTACATCTTATTTAATATCTTCAGGTTTTCGTAAATGGTTAAAAACATCAACCTTTCAGAAAAATCTGGGTGTGGAATGTTTTATTTGAGCCACAGAAACAATACAACACAGCAGTGGAATGTTATTATGTTATTATGAAACCAAAACAATTCCTGACAAAACACGGACGACTTCATTTGTTATTGAACACCAATCTCTGATCTATTTACACAATCTGGACCCGGAAAGACACACGAGTTACAGCCAGTCCGACCATAGCATGAATGGAATTATTCATCCAAAGATGTCACACACAATCTGCAAACACAACCTTACGCATAAATAACAGCCATTTCAACAATAAATAACATTTTGTGTTTAATTTAATGCCATTTAATCTTATATTAAATTCATTAATGAATTCATTTCTGTATCTTTCTCACTGGTAAACATCAGTCAATCTCAGCATAACTAAACTGGATCCATTTCGAGTCTCCCAATTGTGTATATTAGAATTATTCTCAAAACTAATGTCCCTTTTTGATCGGTTTGAAGGTGTTTTACAGAGTTTTTAAATGATGCCACTACAAGAGAGAAAATAACCGGGAGCACCTGATACATAAACTGATAGAGACTGACGGTCAGTTCTAAGTACGTTACCACAACACCACCAATGAATCTGCAAAAACACTTCAAAACTGGAGGAGAACCCGGGGAGGGGGGGCTGGCGGGCGCTTCACTCGGTCTGGGGCACGGAGATGGCGGGCCCTTTGGGGTCGTCGAAGCGGTCCATGGTGCGCAGCTGCATGATCATGTGCAGGCCGTAGGTCAGCACCAGCACCATGAGCAGGCTGGTCAGCAGGCCCATCCAGATGCCCGGCGAGAAGAAGCCGGCGCAGTCGCTGGCGTAGGAGAACTCACGCCCGCTCAGGTTGAAGCCCTGGATCTGAGAGACAAGCACAAAACACAAATGGAATTCTGAATGAAATACGGTTTTAGTCCTTTAAAAGACAAATCGGACATTTTCGAGAGATTTAAAACCCATTCATCCACACAAACTGTGGAAGAAAGAAAGAAAATATCTGAATCACAGACTGATGTTAATGATATTTTGTCCATGAATACTTAATAAATATTTCCAAATTGTCTGTCCGCTTCCTTTCATAGCTTTTCAGACATGTATTTTCATGTTAAAGCATTTAGCCAATCACGTTTCAGCCATCATTTGTTGCTAGGCAGGGTCAAAGTCAAAGATGTCTGCCTGGAGGCCTTCACAACAGAAAATACATGTCGACTAAACTGTTGCTTTAACCAATCAGATTTTAGTTGGGGACACCAGGGCCTTCTAGAAGGCCTTAGGCAACGTCACCGTATTCACACCCGCTGATTGGATAGTCAGATAGCGTACCTGCCAAAGCTAGCAAACCAACCGATTCGGTTCGACATACAACAGGGAAGGCTGGACTTTCAGATAGAAAAGGACTTCTTGATGGAACTGAAGTGATGGATAATCTGTATGACAGAGTAATTTAACTCTTTTTGAGTAAAGAGAGGATGGATTTTGTCTATAAACAATCCGAATTTTTGATAAGTAAAATGTTGCCATTTCCTAAATAATATTGCGAGTTTATGAGGATATTATTGATGTGTTGTTTTTTTTGGAGGGGGGGGGGGGCTCCAGTAGTAGAAGACTTGTTTACCCCTGATCTTTATACTGTATTTCTACATAATAAGATGATTTTTATAACCATAAAATAGTTATTGGGGGTGAATTGATTCAGACGGAGCACTACTGAAGGCCTAGGTGTGAAATGCACGGTCCACTACTGATAAATATACATGAAAAATAGTTTTTATTACATTATTCACAATCTGTGGGAGCCCAGTCTGATTAATCTGTACTCTATGAATAAGTGCCTTCTGTTTCTTTTGCTTAAGTTTTATTTAAATTTTGAATAAATAGGATTATTTAATTGGATATTTCAAACTAAAACGAATTGAATTGTGTTTATGTTGAGTTATGTTGTGTTTTGTAGAATTTTCTTTGCTAAATTCATGGTAGAACAGTTAACAGGTTACTGTCACTTTAAGAGAAGAGCAGCACAAGCTGCCAGAGTGGTTTTCTCACCCTGTTTATTTCAGAGGAGAATTAGGGTTAGGGTTAGGGTTAGGCTAGTTCAATAAAATGACAATCTCACTAAATTTATGCGGGTCTTTTTTCTCCTGCTTCATTAACATCGTCAATTTAAACATCAGTCGAGAGCCTGTTGCTTTTGCCAGGTAGAGGAAAAACTATTCAGAGACTGTAATAACACTGTGGTCGGGTTGTCAAAAGTATCCATACTCAAAAAATTATAGATACTAAAACGTTGTAGAAAGCAGGAAGCCAAGGATGGATATCCAACTCCACCCACATCCAAGTCGGCCATTTTGAATAGGTCACCAATAGGAAGATCCCAGGCAAGAAAGTCCTAATTGCTTCATGGCAATATAGACATTAATTTAAAAATAGTGAAATGAATCTTGCAAACACTAAATTCAACTCTATCCATAATATTATGTTAAAATAGTGGATGTTAAATAGGTTTGTACAATAAGTCCAAACAAGTTTAACCAAACAATATTTATTTCTCACTATTATGAAGGGTCAGGGTCAGGGTCAGGGTTAGGGTTAGGGTTAGGGTCAGGGTCAGGGTCAGGGTTAGGGTTAGGGCCATTAATGTGAGCCACCATAACATCAGTAACAGGTCAGTTTAAGACCAAAGACACTAACCTGTCGAAATTCAGTTCAATTTTGGGGTCTTTGTTTTTATCCTTGTGGTATTGAAAATGGTATCGAATATCGAATATTTTCCTGAGTATCGGTATGGAGCTGAAAGTTTTAGTATGGTGACAGCCCTACACTGTGGTATCTAATCCGTAACACTCACCTGAAAGTCCTCGAACGCGACGCGCCACTGGTTGGCGGGGTCTTTGGCGGAGCGGGGGACGAGCTGGGGCCAGCGGTAGCTGCTGACCGACTGGCAGCGGTAGGAGTACTCGGCCGGGGCGAAGACGTGCCGGCTGCCGTTGAAGGTGGCCTTGGTCCCGTCGTACTCCAGCTGCACGTGCTCCAGCGTGAACCAGCGCCGCGCCGACACCTTGTAGTGCCGCTGGCTCATGGCCAGGCTGGAAAAAGACCGAGGCCGGACAGGGGCGGTCAGCGCCGGGCGGCTTTACCGTCCACCAGCGCCCGCCTGAGCTCAGACTTACATCAGCTTGAAGCTGCGGTGGCCCAGGACGTTCTCGTAGTTGAGCACCAACCTGAAAAAGAAAGCAAACGTTATTCGGGTTTACGCTGGGGTTGATCCATCCAGGGAGCCAGACCCCCGGGGTCAGCGGGGTGGAGGGGGATTCAGAGGCTTGACCATGAGCTCGAGCGGCCACCCGGTGAAGGAAAGGGAGAAACCTCTGGCAGGAAAGGGTCTAAGTAGGTGGTCCCAGGCAGACTTGACTGACAGAGAGCAGGAAGTGGAGTTTGGAAAGATGGGATAGAACTGGGTAGAATAAATCAGGGCGTCCAGGAAAGTTCACGCTCTGGTGTCTGCAGTTTGGATTGTTTCAGAGGTTGATGTGGTTTTTATCTGTGTATGAGACATAAAGGTCAGTTAGCTCTCACCTTAGGAAGTGGCTAGCTGTTCGTAACTGGTAACTAGTCCTATGGTACTATGTGAAAAAGGCATTCTCCAGCTCCCAGCATCTAGTCTAGAAGAGGAATCCAATTGTACCAATGCTAGGAGAGAACTCCTGTTAGCTGGGAGTAAAGACGCTGGAGTTAGTTAGGTGATTCCAAACCCAACCAGGGGCAGGAAGTGGAATCCAGGAATGGATGCCTAGGAGCTAGTGATGGCGAGATGAAGCTTCATAAAGCTTTGAAGCGTTCCATCCAATTGGTTCACTCGTGTGTTGAAGCTTCATGGCGCTTAATTTGCTCTATTTCCATCAAGTGGACAATAAATATAAACCGTACAGCGTGGTTATAATGAGACTCTGGGTTTGGTGTCTGAAGCATTGAGTGCATTAATCAATGATGTTTGTGATGCTGCCATCCAGGTTGACCCAGCCTCTCCCCATTGGCTTCTGGGATAGGGTCCAGTCCCCCCCCACCCCATTAGGGGATTAGCGGTTAGCATAATGGACGGACGGCTGTTTGTGATGCTTATACATGAATGATAAACTTTTATATGGTGTCTGTCTTTATGATACAATGACAGAGAAGCTTGAATAGATCGCTAACAAACTCGTAATTAAGTCCCAAGTCCACAAAATGTGAGCCAAACCACATTTTGTGGACTTGGCAAGTAGAGCAGGTCCAAATAGAAGAGAAAGCTTGTTGTGGATCAGGTTCATAGTCAGGAGGAAATGTTAAGGGTTACAGAGGCAGTGGCTCAGGCTAAGCAGGGACAGTGGTAGATCTGGGAAGGACTGGAGAAGAAAAAGCTTAGCTGGAGAGAGAAGTGGAGCCAGGAGGATAGAAGGATTCGATTTTTTTAAAGGAGCAACTGAAATGAAACAGACATGATTTGGAAATGTTTCAGTAGATACTTTCGTAGACTTTTCTACTACCTGGCCTTGCTTCCGTCACAACTGGAGCCGTGCAGTTTAGGACTAACACCTTCTCCAAAGGTAGATGGAGTCAAGTCATGATCCTCCCAGCGGCCACTCCTAAGTATGCTGACCGAGAGGCCTTTGGCCCAGAGCATGATGCAGGTCTTATCCCCCTCCTGGAAAGAAACGACAAAGAGAAACAAGGAGAGGATTCGAGAGGTTTGAATGAAATCATGCAAATTGGAACGCATTTGTTCAAAATCTTTCCTTTTCAGTCATCACGTCCCATGAGGGGCAACCAATTCAAAATGACACATTAATCATGGTCCTGTTTTGGGGATTTTGTTGCCATTTAGGCTATTTGTTGCCAGTCTTTTCCCTGGATGTCTTGATGCCAAACTTGCCCAAACAGGAGTTTGTACCCCAACCAAAAAGGGGGAAAAAAGTTTTTTCTTTCAACAACAATCAGCCCACTTTTTTTATAAGCCACCTTAAAAATTACATAGCTGACATTTGTCACTGACTTTTTCTTTTGCAGTGACAATGAAAGAGGGATAAGTCACTATATTTACAGATTTAATACATACATACATTCGTTTCTTTTCTTTTTTACCCAACAGTAAAAAAGTCTGAAACATAACATCCCAACAAGAAGGCTGGAAATATAATGTTTCTTCACTCATGCTTTCTTAAAAGAATACAAAAAAAAGGTCACATCTGTGGAATATTTTCAAACTTCTCCAATTCCATTGCAGAGAGGGAATCTGTCAGCAAACCACTTTTCCATCAGACAGATCTATGTTGGGCGTTTCAAGTGAAAATCCTGAATTTCAATATCTTTGCGGTTTCTGTTATGCTTCATTCAAACACAGTTTGGTCATTCAGTTTACATTATTGTGTTTACATTATTCATATTTTCTTTTTTTCTGTTTTTTCCTTTTTTATTTTCTTATTTTTTAAATCTTTCCTTCACTTCCTTGTACTATTTTGTTAACACGCCCTGTAAATACCTTTATTTTTGCCTCTGCAGGCTTATTGTGTGTTTCTCTTTGTGCCCTTGTGTATTGTTTGCACTGCTGCTGTATTTTTTGTATTTTCTGCATTTTGCTCTCTGTGTGCCACTTTTTTTGCCCTGTAAGCTGCTGGTAACTTTAATTTCCTGAGGGAATCTTCCCAAAGGGATCAATAAAGCACAAATCTAAGTCTAAGTCCAATTTCCCCTCTGTGAAATCAATAAAGTAGTTGAGTCTACTCAAGCAAATGGGTTTTGAGTTCAGGTTAGCATGCATGAAAAAAAAAAAAAACCAAAAAAAAAAATCTTTTGGCAACTTAAATGTGTGAAAACCTTGGGACCACTTTAAGCCACAGTCACACAACAATGATAACCCACCTTAAACTCCACTGGATCGTAGATTCCGGCCCGTTCCTTGATCCTCCTCAACTTCTCCCGCTCTTTCTCTCTGTCTCTGTATCCACCTCTGCTCTGCAGGAGAGAGCGCCCTCCAGCCATGGTGCTGTCCATGGACAGAGAGGCTACCTCCTAACACAACCACCGGACAGATAAGAACGGGACATTTCATCATTTGTACCACGTCGAACTGTGATAATGAATATGACAAACCATTAGCGTTAACTCACCCTTGAGGGCCGCAGGCCGGTATAAATGGCCGTGTAGGGAACAGCCTGGGTCTTCATGATGCTCAGCACCTGACCAATCACCTCATCTGAAACACAGTCAAATGGTTATTTGGGTCATGGTCATCTGGACTAGTTGACCACCGGAGGGCTCGAGTGGCTCCAAGGCAGCTGGAGCTTCTTTTGAAAATAGAATAAATAAAAAACAAACATTTTTCCAGAAGATCAAACTTACAGGTCAATCAAATTAGTCAACAAAGTATCAAAATATACTCAAAACAAGAGACTTAAGACGCAAAAAGGGAAAGATAAAGTCAGAAATATTACGTGGAGACTTACCATTTTCACTGAGAATTCCCTTTGCTGACACCAGATCACCCCTGAAAGAGAGATATTTGAATTCTTGGGGAATTTCGGCGAGTTCAAAGTTGGGAAACACTAAAAAATACACTTTGGGATGCGCGCCGACATTTGTGGTGAGATGTGTTGCATCACTTCCTGTACCACTGACTCTGCCTTGCATCATTATCTCTGTTGGAAAGGCGGCCATTTGCCCTGAGCCATGGTTCTGCTTGAGGTTTCTGCCTGTTAAAAGGAAGTTTTTCCTTGCCTGTGTCGCCTAGTGCTTGCTCATGGTGGGAATTGTTGGGTTTCTGTAATTAACTTCAGAGTAGGGTCTGACCTGCTCTGTTTGGAAAGCGCTGTGAGACAAATGTTGTTGTGATGTGGCGCTATATAAATAAAATTGAATTGAATTGAACTTTAGTGGTTTTACTCTTCTAGCATCCTCACCTTTGTAGCTTAGCATGGTTACAAGCTAACTCCCCTGTTCTACTGCTTTCACTTATTTAGTCAATAGTTTAGTCAAAAACAATGACAGACTGAGTCAGTCATTGGACTCATGACCAGTAAATCCCCGTTGTTGAGCCGTGTGTGTACCATGTGTGTACCGTGTTTGTACCGTGTGTGTACCGTGTGTACCATGTGTGCCGTGTGTGTGCACCGTGTACCGTGTGTGTGCCGTGTGTGTACCGTGTGTACCGTGTTTGTACCGTGTGTGTACCGTGTGTGTGCCGTGTGTGTGCCGTGTGTGTGCCGTGTGTGTAACGTGCTTGTACCGTGTGTGTGCTGTGTGTGTACCGCGTCTGTATCGTGTGTGTACCGTGTGTGTATCGCGTGTGTACCGCGTGTGTACCGTGTGTGTACCGTGTGTGTGCCGTGTGTGTACCGTGTGTGTGCCGTGTGTGCGCCGTGTGTGCGCCGTGTGTGCCGTGTGTGTACCGTGTGTGTGCCGTGTGTGTACCGTGTGTGTACCGTGTGTGTACAGTGTGTGTACCG
>CAJRST010041110.1:18651354-18686475 GCA_907169785.1 Menidia menidia | reverse complement strand
TGTGTAGCGTGTGTGTACCGTGTGTGTACCGTGTGTGTACCGTGTGTACCGTGTGTACCGTGTGTACCGTGTGTGCACCGTGTGTGCACCGTGTGTGTAGCGTGTGTGTACCGTGTGTGTAGCGTGCGTGTACCGTGTGTGTACCGTGTGTGTACCGTGTGCTGTAGGGCATCCTGAACACCAGCAGGGCGGGTGAGGAGGCGTTGAGCCTCAGGTGGCTCAAGGTCTCCGGGTCCATGTACAGAGGGGAGGTGTCCAGCCGGTTCTGGAGCTGACCGATCACGGCGTTGGAGGCGGGCCAGGACACGGCGGGGAGCAGCAGAGGGGACGCCGACGACTTCAGGGCTCCCTGTGCACGGCGTGCAACACACAAGAGTCATGTTAGTGACACACAGCTCGGTTTAAAGTTAGGGGAAAAACAAAAGACACCCTCATAGTTCAAAGCTGACGAATTCAGAACCTAACAATAACCTAAACTGTGATCTGGGCCTATGACCATTTATCCACGTAGCACCATTAAATGGGACATTTGGAAGAATTGATCGAGGTCAAAAACTGTCTGTAGTTCAATCAGAGCCGTCTACAAATACTAATATTCCTTTCTGACACATCTTAGAACTTTCTTTCAAAGCCAGAAGCCAAAAAACTTCAGAGATCAAGAACTTGCCTTTTTTAGGGAAGGTGTAAGGCTTCCTAACTGCAAGGTGTACACACCATGTTTTCCCTTTTCCATGAGTTTGCGTCTTTTAATGCACTTTGGGGATGTTTGTCTAAAGGTTTTGTTAAACTTTACAAACCCAGACTGAACTAGCATTATTAAAAGTTTTTTTTATTACAAGAAGAGGCTTTTATTCCCCAACCTTAGCAGAATAACCATATTTGTGCGACCTTTTTCTAATTGTACTGTTTGAACTTTGACATCCAAGATCTGTAGACTCAGTCTTGAACGCAATTAACTTGCTCCAGATCTTAATTGTGGGAGAATAATGTTTCTAAATGTCATTTTACGCCTTTCCGGGTTAACAGTTTATAGATGTAATCACGCTCACACTTGAGTCATGATCAGTTAATCAGGACCGGTTGATCTCACAGAAACACTAATGGTGTCCTTTTTTGGTCCAGTCCACTCCATGTTTATTTTGTTGGTTCACACAAACTGCAGATGGTAAATAGAATCTAGTTGTGTAGCATAAGTTTACAATTTAAAAGCCCTTTTACACCAGTACCGCTCATCCATTTCTGCACATTTACAGAGCAGGTCTTATCCCAGCTAATGTTCCCAGCTAAACAGGATTCAGCGTCTTGCTCAAGGATACTTCCCTGAGTGACTTATTCAATATTTAAAAGGTTAAAACCAACCATGCATTGGTGCTATTTAAGATTCTACACAGAGTGGACTGGACACCAAATAGACTGTGCAAGGTCTGTCCACTGTTTATCGTGTGTTAAATTGTGCTTTTTGTATGAACTGTACTGTAGTATGTCTTTTGTGCATTTTTCTGTGTAAAATTATTAAAGTTCAAGTGATTAAAGAAAAAAAAAACACCCATGCATTGGTGAGGTGGTTCAGTTATGCACATATGAACATCTATTCTTCACAATCGAATCAAATAAGCATTTTAAATGAGAAGTGAACAAAAACAACAAAGTGAAAAAATGTAACATGACCTATATGACTGAATCTAACTGGACATACTAAGATTTTTATTGCTGGTCAAATAGGAATCCACCATTAATTTGAGTTCTGTGTGCTTTGTTGGCATTTCCTGCAAATTTGAGACTCGCCGTTTGATCTCGTGAGTTTCAGCATCTTCTCTTACCTCCACATTGGGGAAAACGGTGTCCTGCTTGTTTCCAAAGGCTCCTCCATACATGGTGAAATCCTCTATACTCATCTAAAAAACACACACACAAACAATCAATAAGTGTTTGTACGCAATGTAGATACAATGAGTTGATAATGACTTCCAGACATGACCAGTACAACAGTCAGAAAACATGAGAAGCACGAGTTATGTAGGACACACACATTTTGTATTTATGGTAAAGGACATATATTTACCATATAAATGGAAAAATGTTCCAAAATTAAGGACCTACTGCATTTATTTTTCTTAGTGGCTTCATAGTTCACATGAGAGTAAAAACTATGTGAATGCCTGTTTTAAAAGGAGCAGGGCTGAGGACAAATGTGGACATGTGGCTTTGTTTAGTATAGGACTAATTCTAAATTTAAACAATTGGGGGCTTTGTACTGTTATCCCACGTACTGCAGCCATACCAGGTCATCATTTATGTGGAAATTATTTTTATAAACTGAGCAATGACATTAAATTAATACAGATTATTAAATTCTACATCTGCTCACGGGCTCACAAACCTACACATTAGTCTTGGTGCTGTCAGGAATATCAACTTCCTGTTTACAAGCCCTGTTTTAAGAGGGGTGGGCGATAGAGATGAAATAAAAAGCTGTACCTATATTCCACCTGTCCAATAAATAAACTCTGCAACCAGTGGTTCAAAGTTGCGTACCTTGTCCTGAAGGAACAGGAGCACATTTTGTGGGCCCACATCCAGAGCTTTCTCCAAATAAGCGGCAAGCTGCTGCTGACCAATGATGTGTCCAGCGGTGGGAGGGGGCTGCCAGGTCAGAGCGGTCCTGGTGGAGAAACAAAGCAAAGGTGGATTCAGAACTCACACAATTTACCGCTGTTTTAAACTGTTGAGCCTTTTTTTTTTACAATAAAAAATAACTACATTGTTTAAAATGATGTTATTCCTGTATCATTTATTCAATTGTCTTCACGCAAAGAAGCGCAAAACAAAACAGGATTGACACGAGCTCCACAGCCCCGGTATTATCTGCCCATCACTGGCTTTTTCTTAGTTTTAGGATTCCTGTCGTTTCCACAGTTCAGTTGCTGATTTTGTCTTTGGCTTCTGCTGCCCCTTTAAGTGTTTATTTACTGACCTGCCACTGTTCAAAGCTCAACTTAAAACGTATTTGTTCAGGATGGCTTTTTGCACGTAAAATCTCTGTATACTGGGTTCTTTCACCAATGTGTTTGTCTTTGTATATTTCGATAGTTTGATCTGTTTTTATTCTGTAAAGCACTTTGGTCAGCTCCGGTAGTTGTAAAGTGCTATATAAATAAACATTGATTGATTGATTGATTGATTTTGTCAAATGTGTACATGCCCCCTGTATTCCCCATTCCCTGCATCTGGATCCTTCCCACCTCCACCTCCTCTAGACCATGAAATAAAGTAAAAAAATTCCAAAAACTCACATTAAAACCCTCCTACAAAACTTATTCTGTATCAGTACCAAAAGCTTTCATTAAGAAGATACAACTGATGGGGTTTATTGAAACATTTTGCACCAAATAGATAGTTCAACATACATTTATGCCAACTATGGGTTAGGGAAAAAAGTCATTTTTCACCTTTTTTCTGTGGTTTGATCTGTTTGACATCTATATATTCTTCATTTAGTGTCCTCCCTATCCACTGACTAGTCAGTCTGAACACTATAAGGGCTAAAATACCCTACAAATTTCTTCTCATCCAATGGTTCCAGCCTCCAGACCACCTTATCTGCATTTAACTGGTATTAGGGATGGATTACCAAAGTAGCCAACTGCTTTATAGGAAAGGACATAACCCAACTCAGCCTTACATGTGTACACATTCCTTTTTTGCTCGATTGTCTTCGCTTTAGCAATGAAACAAGCCAGAAGTCTTTTCTCATTCATTATATAAATCTAGTTTCCGAATTAGAGTATTTATCGCTTTAAAAAGCACTTACTAAAATATTGTGCTTATTCAATCAAGGACCATCATCATTGAAAGAAATAAATCTACATATTCATATGTGCCTGACTGGGTTTTTTTTCTGACAGTTTTTCTTAAATTAAATTCAGATATTTGTCATCTCACTCACATACACGTCATTCATCAAAGCTGCTAAAAAAGTTTAACAAAAATATTTCTATTAAAACAGTAAAAAGCCTCCTGATAATGGAAAACATCACTACTTATTATAAAATACCAATATTTATTTAGGGTTAAGTTTTGGATGCTGTATGAAATATTTCTTTTTTTAGGAACAAAATTATTTTCTGATTTGAAAAACACTCTTGGTAGACAGAATTTTAATTTTAATTTTATTGTGATGTCGAGGATCAGGTATAATTTATCGGCATTAAAATGACTAGAGATGAATTATTAAAATATACATTAAATATTTAATCTGAAGCACATTAATTAGGAAATAATATTTTCCGGATTTAAAAAAAAATCCGTCATTGATTCTAGGATAAAAACTAGTTTGTTTTCTTTATTTAGAATAAAAAATAAGGCCAGTTCACCTGCCAGATATCTGAGGCCATCCAACCCGGATACCTCCAGGAGCATCACGTCGGGAGGAAAAAAAACAACTAAAACATCTTTACTCACCCCTCGCTTGTCCACAAGAGGAACGGGACCTGGTCATCGCAGCGGCCCGTGTTCAGAACGCTGATTAGACCCAAAAGAACCAGAACGGCCGCGGAGCCACAGCGGCTCAGTCTCCTTGACGACGCCATCTTAACAGTCTGCCGCAGCGGCCCACAGCCGTGACGTCAGCACGTCTGACGTCACGGGAGAGCTTCTTCCGCCAGCACCCCAGCAGCGCGAGACCATCAGTGCGCCACAGTATTCACAGGGGTCAAGAAAAAATATTTATATATGAAAAATAAATTAAATAAAAAATAAATAAAATGTATATATATATATATAAATATTTCTTTAATTTATTTTCTTCTTGTCTTTAAAAACCAACCGGGACTGTTGTGCTTTTGCTTTGAACAGTTTAAATACAGAAGGCACGTGTTTAATGGTGCATTTGCATTACTATTATTTGCTCTGTAAGGTTAATTAGTGCCTAGCATTAAATTAAGATGACTAGGTAATACATCAAATTAAATATAGCTTCAGTAGAAAAGAAAATATTGACAGTTGTAAAAAATACAATTTCAAAAAGCCTGTGTAGCCTATATGGAGACAGTCCTGAGCCACAAACTCCAACTGAAACCAGGTTATCTATTTGACCACTTTATAGTTTATTTAAGGAAAGGGAAAACTTGGGAATTTAACATAAAAGGGAGATGTGGTATGTGAAGTGATTCGCGAACAAATAAAGAATGAGTTGTTATATTAAAGGAACGAGAATCACAAATACCATGTAGACTGGGGAGCTATTTAAATGTAACTTCTTGTCCCTTTTGAATGTTAAAAATGTTGTTTTTTTTAAATGAGCATTACATTTTATAGGGAAATGCCAACATACATCGTTGAAAAACAAGGATTTTTGATATCTCCTTGTAAAAAGGTGACGCTTTTTACAAGTGCTTGGATTCCATTCCTGATTGGAAAAGATAAACTCTGAGAAACATCTGTGGGAGTTCACCAGCCACTGAATCGAGAACTGAACAGAAAACATGCCTTTCACAGTGTTTTCCTGTTGTTTTCATCAGCTCTACATCACCGGTAGATACGATATGTGATAGGCTGCCTCCTCTCCAAATTCAGCTTACGGCAGCTTCTTCTCTGCTGCTAGTTCCTTATGTCAGCCTGTTCTATTAACTAAATAAACATAAACACACGTATAACAATTCATCTTTGGAAAAGATTTTAAATAGACACTTGCCACTTCATTGATAATGTGCCAACAACTTACCTGTCTATTCCTCTGCAAGGTGTTCCCTGGGGGGCCGGAAAAACCTTTTTTAAAGGTTCTGGGAGAGACCATTGCAAATTGAAGGGGAGAACTAAACTATGCACTTACAAGATGAATGGGAATAACTTCCAGATATACAGTTCAGATATCAGTGACAGTTAATGCTTGATATGTTGACATATTAGCTAATGGTGGATGTTTGTTGTAATATATATTCTCCTGTTTATGGGGGGGTCTTGATTAAAGTAGGTTGTCACCTATAAAAAGGATGCTGGCTCACCTTTTTCTACAGTTAGGGAAAACATTGGGATATTAAAAAAAGAAAAAGAAAAGGAGAATAATTCTCTTTAAGTGGTAAAGATCAGCAGGGTTGGCGTCCTCTTCAAAAACTTTGAGACTGCATCATATATAGCAGGTGATCATGTCACTGTTAGACTTTTCTGTTCTAATGTTCTAATTATCCTAAAAGTTACAATCATGAAAATGGAAAACGCAACCACTCGAGACCCAATTGCTTTTCATATCGATATATTGAAAAGTTAAAATATTATAGGAGGTTATGAAATGAAATGAAATTTATTAGAACATGATACAAATATAAAAATAAAATAGTGCACAGTAGCAAGACGTGCATCAGAAAGAAGAGAAAATACAGATTTTTAGTTTCAGTTAACATATCATGCTCAAAATGGGGTAGGAAGAAGTGAGAACTTATAAACTCCTACCCCTAAACACTTGAGACTAAAGTCCTACTGTCATTAAAAAAAATAAATCAAAATCAAAGTGGCAGTCAGAAGTAACAGTTACTAAAATGTACATATACATTTTCCCATTTTATGCTGTTTATCTTTCTAAACCCTTACACCAAGTTGTTATCTTCAATACCCACCTTATTGCTTTCTGTCCCCATGTGTGTATCTATTGAAAATTACCTCTTTGTACTTCCTTTTGAATTGTGTTAAACTATTGCTTTGTTTTAAATCTTCATGTAACGTATTCCATAACTTTACACCTTTAATTGAAATACAGAAGCTTTTTCTTGTTGTTCTAAAATTGCGGATCTTGAAGTTTGAGTGACCCCTTAAGTTATACCCCCCTTCTCTTTCAGAAAACGTGCTCTGTATATGCTCAGGTAACAACTTTTTAGATACCTTGAACATAAATTGAGCCATTTTAAATTCTACAAGCTCGTCAAATTTGAGAATTCTGGATATTATGAAGAGCGGGTTTGTATGCTCATAATAACCGACATTATGGATGATTCTAATGGCTCGTTTCTGTAGGACGGTTACCGGATGTAAAGAGCTCTTGTAATTAACTCCCCACACTTCACAGCAATATGATAGATATGGTAAAATCAGAGAGTTATATAGAATATAAAGTGATTTTGCATTCAATACATGTCTAGCTCTAGCCAATATGGATATACTTCTACTGAGTTTACTCTGTAAATGTTGAATATGAGGTTTCCAACTGATTTTGTCATCTATTATTAAACCGAGGAACTTATTAGCAAAAACCCTTTCTAGAGTTACGTCCTCTATTTGAACTTGGATTTCAGTATTTTTATAACAGTTCCCAAAGACCATGAATTTCGTCTTGTCCAAATTTAGGGATAATTTGTTATGGTCAAACCATATCTTTAATTTACTAATCTCTGAAGTGACTGTTGAGAGAAGATGCTTTAAGTTGTCTCCTGAGGCTAGAATATTTGTGTCATCAGCGAATAAGATAAATTTTAATACATTGGACACTTTACTGATATCATTTATATAAAGATTAAATAAAACTGGTCCCAATACTGATCCTTGTGGTACTCCACAGACAGTCTCCTGCCAATCAGATTCCACATCTCCCAATTTCACAAATTGTTTCCGGCTCTTTAAATAACTCCTCATCCAGTCAGAAACTACTCCCCTAATTCCATAGCGTTCTAATTTTTTAAGTAGGATTTCATGATTTATTGTATCAAAAGCTTTCTTTAAATCTATAAATATCCCTACTGCCAGTTTCTTACTATCTGTTGCGTTGGTTATTTCTTCTATTAAGTCAGTTACGGCCAGCGATGTTGACCGGTTTGCTCTGAATCCATATTGACTGCTGATAAGTAGCAAATGTTTTTCTATAAATTGTTCCAGTCTTTTCTTAAAGAGTTTTTCCAGGATTTTAGAAAATTGTGGGAGAAGAGAAACAGGCCTGTAGTTAGTGAAGAGGTGTTTGTTGCCAGTTTTATACATTGGTTTGACCTTCGCTATTTTCATTTTGTTGGGAAATGATCCTGTTTGAAATGATAAATTGCAAATATAAGTTAGTGGTTTAGAGATTCCTTTAATTACTATTTCAATAGTTTTCATGTCCAGATCATCACAGTCAGTGGAAGTCTTATTTTTACAGTTATTCACAATGTTTATGATTTCTTCTTCTAGTACAGGGTTGAGAAATAGGGAGCTGGGATTATTCTCAATTACATATTGCTGAGTTGCAGTTTTTGTAGTCGGTATTTTTTCTGCTAATTGAGGTCCTATATTAACAAAAAAACTATTGAATTTATTGACGACACTTTTCAAATTAGTAATATTCTGTTCATTATCTATAAAATAGTCTGGATATTTGTTATTGTTAGCTTTTCTAATAACTCTATTTAAAATATTCCATGTTTCCTTAATGTTGTTTTTATTCCTATCCAGTAATTTATGATAATAGTCCTTTTTACATGTTTTTATAATATTAGTTAACTTATTTTTATATTTCTTATATTTGTTTTCTGATTCAGACGTTCTATGTTTTAGAAATTCTCTATAAAGTTTGTTTTTCTTTTTACATGCCTTTTGTATTCCTTTTGTGATCCACTGTTCATTTTTTTTATAGCTTTTCCTGTTATATTGTTTGATTGGGCAGTGCTTGTTATATAATATTTTAAATATTTTTAAAAATTCTTCATATGCTAAATTCACATCATTCATTTTATATATTAATCTCCAATCATGGGCCAACAACTCAGCTTCTAGAGCTTTTAGTGTCTCTTCAGACGTAACCCGTCTGTAATGCGTCTCTATTTTTTGATCGTCTGTTTTGCACTTACAGTCGTAGACTATGAACACTGGTAAGTGATCGGTTATGTCATTCATTAATATTCCACTAGTTAAATTATTTTCCAGCACATTTGTAAAAATATTATCAATCAAGGTAGCGCAGTGCGATGTAATGCGACTGGGCCTGGTGATTTTAGGGTACAGGCTTAAACTGAACATAGTGTTAATAAATTCTTCAGTCATTCTATGTATATTTGGATTGAGAAGGTCAATATTGAAATCCCCACAGAAAAATGTTATTTTTTGATTAATTGTTATAAATTTTTCTTCTATCCAGTTGTTGAATACTTCAATGTTTGATCCAGGGGCTCTATAAATGCAACTCACTAAGACATTTTTCCTTTTTTCTACGAGTATTTCTATAGTCACACATTCAAACATGTTGTCCATCACAGTTGACATTGTTTCGATCAACTTATAATTAATCTTCTTGTCAACATATAAAGCTACTCCCCCTCCATTTTTGTTTTCTCTGTTCTTACAAACCATTTCATAACCATTGATTTCAAAGTCTATGCCCTTATCACTATTGAGCCAAGTTTCTGATAAGGCAATAACATTGAATGTCTGTGAAAGTTGTTGGAGGTATTGTTTGATGCTGTCAAAATTTGCATAAAGGCTTCTGCTATTAAAGTGAATTATTGACAGCTTTTGTTCCATTTTAATGCTATTGTTGAGCTGATCATCGCTATAATAGTGACAACTATCATTGCTGACATTATAGAAGTTGTTATCAGGATCAATGTCAGTTTCAATATCTTGCTGATGATAGTTTCTGTGTTGGAATACGGATAACTCTATATCCTCATAGGCCGTGATCTGTTGCATGTTTCTCTTTCAGAAGTGAACGTCAGCTATGTCTGGCTGTCTGTCATACATTGTTGGATAATGTAGGGGTACTAGTGCGTGGATGGGTGATCAACTTATCATAACGTAGGTAAGCAATGTCCCCTCTTTGACGTGCTGCTTTTAAGTCCGGCATTAGTTCCGCCCTCCTTTTCCTTACTGCATCCGTGAAGTCTTCGTTAATGAAAATCTTAGATCCCTTAAGTGCCTTGGTGCTCTGCAGAATAGTTGATCTGTCCTTGTATCGTAAAAATTTGACAACAATAGGCCTGGGTCTGTCTCCTCTATGTTTACCGGTGCGGTGAGCTCTCTCAATGTCAACCTTATGTTGAAAGTTTAGCTTTTCATTTAAAATAGTTTTCACTTTCTCCTCAGTCTCAGCCCAAGTCTCATTTGGTGATTCAGTAATTCCATCAAAAACCAGATTATTTCTCCTTGATTGCCCCTCAAGGTACTCCATTTTATCCGTGATAGTCATCATACCCTCACATACTTTCAATATGTCTGACTGCATCGTGTCCTTTCGGTCCTTGTGCTTAGCACTTTCTACTTTAATGTCGTCAATGTCTTTCTGTGTAAATTGCAGGCTGGTTTTAATGTCCTGTAGTTCTCGTGTCATTGCGTCCATTCTGGTGTTAGTAGTGTCCACAATGATTTTAACAAAACCCTTAAAATTGTCCTGTTGTTGTTGGAGTAACTCCGTATACATTTGCTTTTGCTGGCTCAGCAACTCTTTGACTTGCGTGAGTGATACATAGTCCTCATCTTGTCTCCCGTCGGCCTTGGATCCTTTTGGAGGCATTATTTAGCTTCTTTTTGCCTGTCGCTTCCTTAAGGCTCCTTCTCAGCAGTTGGAGGCCACTGCGCTGTCTCTCTGTAAACACAGACACCCTGGGCCAGACACGTTGTCCAATCACAGCCTATCTCTCGCTGTTCAGCTGACTGTGGTGGATAGCGGTACTTACGGACAAGGCAGAGTTTTACCTCTGCCTGTTGTCAATCCAACGCGTCGTTTTCCACTGGTTATCATCCCATGGTTTTGCTGTTCCAAGCCCAGATTGCTGGGGGACCTCCCATGATGCCCCTTTCCTCACTCTGCTCTCCTTTTTTGCTTTTCCCCCCATCGTCATGCGCACTTAATTTAGTTAATAATTTGTGTTTCTGCGTCATCCCTGTGCTGCTGCCGCAGTTTTCATCGTCTCTCTTTACCATCCTCCCAAACTCCAGCTGGTTGGAGCAGAGCTCCACCCTTACCGAGTCTGGTCCAGATGGAAGTTTCTTCCTGTTTAACGGGATTTCGCATTGAAGTGAATCCTTAGCTAGGAAACTTTTTTTTGTTTTCACTTGCGCAATATGTATTCATTTTTTGCACCAAAATACAACCGAAACAAACCGTTTAATTCAATAAGAAGAACACAGTGATTGACGAGGACTAAATATCTCCAATTTAATTTTTCTAAATACCACACAAGCTCTTGGATTAGCCATTTTTTCCCCTAAAACATCCCACGCCTGAGCGCGGCCGGCCAATAAATGTTCAGCGCCGGTCACAACGCATTCTCCCCGGTTTCTGTGAGAAACGACGGAAGACTTTCACACATCTATACACGGAAACAAAAAGTACACATGAGCATGCCGGCAAACAACTTCTACGCAAGCTTTCAGCCTAATCCCATCGAACGGAGAAAGGACAGCATATATTTAAAGACGACACTACAGATTAAAAGGCAGATTTCAGTTAAACATCGGGGGGAAATGACAGCATTAGGCATCAGTGTTCCAGTGTGGTAGCACTTTACAGATTACACACCCACAGACGGCCGTGGGTTGCTTTTGTTTAGCTTTTAGCTTTTCCGCCCGACTCCAGGATGTCCACAACCCAAAGCAATCTATTGAGATCAGTTGCGATTACAAATGTGGAAGGAATGGGAATGATTTGGCAGCAGCCGGAGTTCGGCCGCCTGCTGGGTTTGGCGCGTTTCGAATAAAAAGCCGAGAGCTCCAGAGTTTACCCGGCGGGCCTCCGTCCGTTTGGGGGGGGGTTTGCTGCTGTGGCGTGGAAGCGGCGGGACGGGGAGCGCCCTCACACGGCCGCCACGCATCTGTTCAGGAAGAGCTCCTCCACCACGGCCGAGTCGGCCAGCGTGGAGATGTCGCCCAGCTCCGTCTCGTTGCAGGCGATTTTCCGGAGCACCCGCCGCATGATTTTACCTGCGAGACAGAGAGATGAGGGGTGGACCGACTCATTTGGAGCGAGCTGTTAAGAAAACGGTGCTGCTTACACTAGGAGCTAATTTTACCTTGCATGAGGCAGAAAAAAATGTAATAAAACTCTATTTATCCCTCTTCTATAGCCTTGGAGCATTGCACCACAGTTCAGTCCTACTCATTAAAACCTATTCAAGCTCTTCAACCACATCTCAAGCATTCGATTTCGTGGCAATTACAATTATCTGAAACTAAATCCGAAAATCTCTATGACTAATAGAAATTCGTTCACATTTCCGAGGCGTCCGCTTTGCATTGAATTGGTCATAATTTAGAACAGAGTCCTCTCTAAAGGAGAGGCTTTAAACAAAAGGCTGTGGAGGAAAACCCGCCACCGGCGTCTCTGGGAATATTCTAAAGACGGAGGTCTTTACCGGATCTGGTCTTTGGCAGTCCCGGTGCGTTCTGGATGAAGTCCGGTGTTGCAATGGCTCCGATCTTCTCCCTCACTGTTCAGCCAAACGAAAACAGTACATGTTGATGTCTTGAACTGTTATTTCATAAAGTGAGAATCTGCATTTGCACTTCCACTCACTCCATAACACTTTCCCACCCTCATTATTACAAAATGAACAAAAAAATACTAAGGGTTTTATGTTGGTGGATCTAAAGCAACACCAAAGGCCGCTTTCTGTCTTTAATAAAAACACTTAGAACAGCTGAAATTCAAATGGAAAAAGTTCTGTGCTGTTTTTTTAATCCATATTTGGGAAAAAGAGTAAAATTGTTAAAAAACAAAACAAAAAATGTCTGACCAAGCAAAGAATAAAACGTTTTTTTATTCTTTTTCAAATGAGGACCTCAAACCTGCTTGCTAGTGTATGTAAAACCCAGCTAACATGGCTGTAATGGCTAGTCCTAAACACAGGAACAAAACCTTGTAAAAAAGCGTTGTGCCACCTAGTTTCCTGAGTTCAGCCTCCAGGCTCTGATTGTACACTGCTCCGTCTCTGAGGGTTACAAAGCAGTAGAGGGCTTCTCCTTTGACGGGATGAGGTCGGCCCACCACAGCCGCCTCGGCCACGACCTCGTGCTCCACCAGAGCCGACTCCACCTCTGCTGTGCTCAAAAGGTGACCTGGAGGGACATTACAGGACGTTCCAAGTATTAGAGTAAAAAATAAAATGTTTAAAAAACGTTCCCATCGTGTGGAAATCTACCTTTAAACTTTAACATTGTAGTTTTCTCATTAGGTTAAATCAGGTCCCTGTCATAATTGTGATAGTAAAGACTGCTAATAAGATATATATACATACACATTTATACACAGACAACTATATTTATTAGGGGTGGGACGGTTCACAAAATCCACGGTTCGGTTCGATTCACGGTTTCGTGGTCACGGTTTTCGGTTTGGTTCGGTATATGTTGATTGTTAGGAAAATATATTATGTCTTTTATAGTCAGGTTAAAACTGAAAGCAAAAAGCAGTCTGACATTTGATACATCATTGTGACAGTCTTAGGTTAAAAGTAGGTGAGATTCTGGCATTGCCAGAGAGGAAACGGTGCTAATTCCAACACGAGCTTCTCTCTAAATGCAAACTGGTCCATACAGCAGACCTAGAAACTGCTGTTGGCGCGTCGGAATTTTATCGGCTACGCTGCTTTGCTTCTTCTTCTTGTTTACTACTGGTGGTTGGCTTTGGGCGCAGTAGCGCCCCCTTCTGCTCTGGAGTGTAAACACTTCCCTATGAGAAAAAGGAGCAGCATGAACCGTACGCAACACACGCCAACCGAACCGAGACAGTCCAACCGAACGGTTCGGACGGTTTTCAGAAACCGTCCCATCCCTAATATTTATAGATTTTGAATTGAATTGTAAATGTTTGTTAAGAAACATTTACAATTCATTTAAAAGATTGAGGAAAGGCAGCGTTAGACTGGTCTCTGTTCTTACCCGAGACGTTCAGCATGTCGTCTATCCTCCCCGTTATCCAGTAGTAGCCGTCCTTGTCTCTGCGGCAGCCTGTGGGACATCATTTCATTTCCATTAAGAATATGTCGGCCTGTCCTCTCGGTGTAAATCAGAACAGTCGTCCTGCTGCAAAACCCTCTCTGTGCACTGATAATCAAGCAGTACTAAACACACAACCTGGTTTCTATTTAAACCATCCTTTAAATAAACCAATGGCTGAAGCTTCTTTGTGTCCTATGACTAACAATCATTTATTTCCACCTATACTTAATAGCTTTCAGTCATCCTGTGAGTGAGTAAACAACATATAAATGTACATTTAACACTTTCAACACATTTAAAACTTCCTCTGTCATTCACATTATATCATGTATTTGACATTGATTAGATGGTCAAAAGGTAATTTCTGATACAAATGACTTAATGGGCAAATTAATATTAATACTTGTGACTCTGGATTAATTTGGTGGAATCTAAAAGGGACCTTGTGTAGTTTGCTCGTTCTGTGTCTTTAAATTTATTAAAACAAATGGAAACCATTACCTGAAAAAAAAAACTATTGAAACCATTATAACAGTTGAATACGGAATGCTAAATATCTCTTGTTTAAGGTTCTTTTAGTTGATTGGTGATCCTCAAGTTGATTAATTTTGTCCAACAGGTGGTTTAGGATTTTGATGATATCAGCAACAAGGAATGATCCTCCTTTAATTATTCTAACTTCTACTATCCTGGAACAACACACCCCAAACCGGACCAACGACTATCAGTAAAAAAGTGTTTTTTAAAAAGGCTGCTAAATGATCGTCTCAGCTCATTTAAATGTTTGCCTGACTACAGGGGTTGAAATACTGCAAACATTTACACGCTCTTTTCTGATTTGAAAAAAAAAAGAAAGAAAAAAAATTCTATCAGCCATGATCATCTGACTTGGGTACAAAGCTTGTGAAGTACGTTTCTGTATGTTTTGTTTCTCACCATCTCCTGTGACATAATATCCGGGGAACTTCTTGAAGTAGGTGGTTTCAAACCTCTGGTGGTTTCCGTACACCGTCCTCATCAGCCCTGGCCATGGCCGCTTGAACACCTGCATGCAAAAGAAGAGTATAATAAGAGTACAACTGTCAATCCAAAAACAAAGCACAACTGAATCGTGATCATTTAAAAAAATATATTCTTTATTTTTGAGTCAGAAAAACAGAGTTTTGATGTGAAGCGATGAAAAATACTCAGGTCAAATGCCATCTTTTTTTGTTTTGTTGTTATATGAACAACAATCCTAAACACACAACTATGAACAATTTGGGAGATTAAGAAGATAAACAAAACATCCCCAAAATAGCAGAGCAAAAAAATTTGTTTTAAATTAGAAGACAAAATAATAAGAAGTACTAAAATAAATCTTTAAATAAGGGACATAAGTAACAGTATATTATTTGTGTATTGTTTGGGACCCAGTGGGAGAGAAAGGGGAAAAAAATACATACATTTACACTCACAAAAAGCACAGCAGGGAGATGAATATCGCACCTGAATCTTGTTACCATAAGATTCCTCTTCTGTTACAATGAGTTCCTAAGGTGCTGATCTTTGTAATAGAAGAACCAAGTCGATGAAGTGCAGCAGTTATATGGTTTCTTACCAGATAACCTTCACTTGGGCCCTCTAGCTCCTCACCAGACTCACTCAAGATGGCTGGCACCACTCCAAAGAAAGGAAATGTCTTTTGGAACAAACAAAAATAAATCAATGAAATTGAATCTCTTATTCATTAGCTACACTATATCTATATATATCTCTGTTTTTTTATTTGTTTTTTTTTTATTACACACATGCATACATATTCTAAACAGAAATAATTCAGCCATATATATCATATTTCTATTTATTTGTTTGTGCCTCCTTACCGCAGATCCCGGTTTCATTGGTGTAGCCGCTGGTAGGGGAGTCAATGCATGTCCTCCCTGAAAAAAGCAAACCAAAAAAAACAATACTCGGTTAGATTCTTTACAACTTTTTCATTCGTAGTTATAAACTGTAACTACCAGGCCAGATGTCCAGTTTTGATGCAATTTTTTTTATCTATTTTCTTTAGCCCAGATCATAAAGAATTCCATTAACTGAGGAAAACCCAGCTTTACATTAGATGGAAGCAGGGAAGTTTCCAGGATTTCTTTCTTGGGGGGGGGGGGCAAAGGCCATAGAGGATTGAGGGGGCACAATGAAATGTATATTGTTCTAAATGCCCTATGGATTCCACTTCTTCTCTGGTTGAGAGCAGACCTGCTTCTACCTGCTGCCTCCTTAGCCTGCTGCCTTTGTCCTGTTGCATCTGGGAGCCTTTTTCTGCATCTTCCCCCTAAATCCTAAAAACATGAACCCTGGATTTGGTGTGCTACTCTCTAAACTCCACTGAGCAGGTCTGTTCCAGCCAAAGAAAAGCAGCAGAGGCTGCATCTGGTCCAGCTGGGTCTCACCTTGCTGGTTAAACTACGGATTCCTGGAACAAAGGGAGGCTTTTAGGTCTTTATGTTCTTTCTGTGGAGGATGTTTAAGACCTAGAGTCCAGATGGAGTCAGATATGAAGACCAAGGGAAAAGATGGCATCGCCTTGTATGCGGGGGGGGGGGGCTGCACCCCACCCTGGATGTGAGTAAAGAATGGAATCAGTACTAACAGTTTCAGTTTGCCAGAAGGTATCAACAATAGGACATCTCTCCTCGCCGACCACCTTGTAGTACCACTGCCAAGCCTCAGGGTTAATGGGTTCTCCCACTGTCCCCAAAATCTTCAACGACTTCCGCGTGTACCTGCAGAAACACACAAAAGGTAGCAACTTACTTTTATTTGTCTATAACAAAGTTAAACTAAACTACTTTTCTTCATCATGTGAGAATCATATGTCCGATTGACAACACACCACCTAGGGCAAATACAAAGTAAGCTCCAGAGGATTTATGGGAAAGAACGACCCCTCTGATCTCAACCAAGGAGCTTTTCTTTGTAAGTATGCTTTTTACAATGGCAGTTCATGGGTTAGGTTGATGATTGGGTGTGAAGTTGTGTGTTAAGACCTGAGACTGTGAGCGTTAGTGACCAGCGTGTCACAGAAACCGAAAGCAGAGGTTTCAATTGATCCCTGCCTCGTGGTAATTTGAATCCAGGGACTAAAATGGACTCCAGGACAAACCTTGTAAATACCAAAGAGTGGTGAGCGAGAGCAGCGAACCCTTTTGATGACCCTCTCATGGGTCAGATCTTCAACACAGAGCTGCAGAGGAGTTTTCTCATTGGAAAAAGAGGAGATCTGGAACATGGAATCTCAACTGACTGTGTTCAGAGGAAGTGGGAAGTGGCAGAATACTGGGAAGATCGTTCCCATTATGCAACTGTGATTTAGATCCTTCTCACCTCTCAGGCTGCATGAGGTTATGCTTCCTTAAGTCTTCTTCATTAACATGTGGCTTGCCTTTATTTCATGGTGTATTAAATCCCCTTCCTGTGCTGGGAAAAGTGGTGTACAAATACATACCGGTTCCTGAATGGAAAATAAAGTTCCCATCATACTGATATAGTGCTGTGTAATATCAGACTACACACACCGCATATCAGATAGAAACCCAACGCTGGTATCGGCATCAGTGAAAGTGAAAACACAAGCATTTCTAATATTTCAAAATAAGTTGTTTTTTTTGTCTTGAGTAGAACCTGGAAAAAAATATGGAAAGTACCTCCACCTAAAATTCTAAGAAATATAGAATCACATCCAAACGTACAAATACTTAATAGGGAGAAAAGGGAATGCTACCACTTATGGAAAACAAAACTGGGAACTGGGAGGGATGATCAGATGATGAATGGCAGCACAGCAGACGTGCACATCGTCACAGGTTTGGAGATTATTCTGCTGGAAGAACTCAATTCGATTGTGCTGTGCTGCAGCCATGTTGGAAAAAAAATGTGTTGTTATGAATACAGATCATTTGCATGTGTTTGGGAGATAAACATTAAGATTCTGGGTTATAATACAGCTATGACGTGTGTACAAGTGCACCAGGGAAACATGTCAAGCAGTCTTGTACTAAAAGAGGACAGATATTTACTGAAGATTTTGTCAGCATTCTGCCAGAAGCAAATCACAAAAGAGTGGTACAAATCAGAGCCTCCAACACAGCATTGGTTCATTATGTAATGAAATTGTTGACACTAACGATCAAAATTCAAGAAGAACCAGCAGCATGCTTATGTTTGGATGTTTCCCCCCTTATTTCCTCCCTTTCTTCTTTTATTCCTCCCATAAGTCTATTTTTTCTTTAATAAAGAAACAATAAAAAAGTGTTAACAAAAGAAACGGGGTGAGTGTGGGGACTCACTTCTGCACCGGCTCGCTGCCGAACTTCATGAGCAGCCGGATGGCGGTGGGAGCCGTGTAAAACTTTGTCACGCTGTATTTGTCCACGATCTCCCACATCCGGCCCACGTCCGGGTAGGTGGGCAGGCCCTCGAACTGGAACGCACAATTACAAGGATCACTGAATGGTCAAAAACGGTTAAAAACCACTAGTGTAGACGCTCACCGTTCTTTGCTTTATGTCAAATAAAACCATTTTAATAATATTTTTGTCATTAAAGGGTGTCTAGTTTGCATTAATTGAATGATAATAAATAAATTAAATCAATTTATTTAAATAAACATACATTTTGGAAGCAAGGTGAAAATCAATGCTTCAATTTCCTGTAAAGTGCTCAAAAATAAAGCTCTAATCCAATAAAAAACAGGGATTTAAAGCCCAAAAAAAAAAAGTATCCAAACTGGACGCACTCTGCCCCCTTAAAGCATAAAGCTAGACGAATCTGTTGACTTTCACTCACCAAGACACTGGTGGCCCCATTGGCCAGGGGCCCATAGGTGATGTAGGAGTGTCCGGTGATCCAACCAATGTCGGCTGTGCACCAGTACACGTCATCGGGCTGGTAGTCGAACACCAGTTTGAAGGTGGTGGCGGTGTAGAGCATGTAGCCGCTGACCGTGTGAAGCACTCCCTGCAGAGGGGAGAGAAAAACAGCAGCCATGCTGTAAAACCACACAGGAGGATCTGTAACAGTAAAACCTGATAGGACGGGTGAATAATCTACTCTATGGAGACATGCAAAGAAAACAACCCTATTTAATACTTGGTCAATCATTCATAAGATTGGTATGTTGAGAAATTTACAATAAAGCCAGCATCGAATTGCTTTTGTTTTCATTGAGGTCCATAAAATCTAATTCAGCTACGCCTCATTTGACTCAGTCTTCAGTTCTTAAGATGTTAATATATGTCCAGAAAGAGCTGAAACTTTACAGGTAGACAAAGGTCGAAGCATATAAACATGCCTCATTCACTCTTTATCATCACTAAATATGAAAATGACCTAAAACTATGATGACAACTAAATCTATGAACAGAGAAAAACATCTAACCAGATGCATATTCATACTTTTTTAAATACCGAGAGCAAACTCTGAAACACATTTTGTCTCGAGAACTAGACTGGGAAAGCCTAATCTTGTGAGAAGCTCAATATTAGGAACTAATTTTATCTATATAGGTAAGTTACACTTAGGTCTTAACAGTTAATGTAAAGACTGGAAAAAAACAAATCAGTTGGTGCATAAAGTGAGAAGAAAACATGAATAGGCTTTTACGCTTTCATGTTAAAGCTCACTGCAACAGTTTTATGATAAGTCACTGCCATTTCTGTGGCTCCTTTACTTTTGGTTTGCCGGTTGAACCACTGGTGTAGAGAATGAAGAGGGGGTCTTCAGAATCGCACCACTCGGGCTCGCACTCGTCCGAAGCCGCGTCCATCAGTGTGTGCCAGTACAAGTCCACCTCTGGGTTCCAGGGAACCTCGTATGAGAAAGAAATGCACAAATCAGACAGTCATTCACATCAAATACGAAAAACATATATACAGGGAGGGCAAGGTGTTGGGAATCAAATAAGAGGAGAGAAAAAAAAAACCCAACAGAACAACTAAAACCAAAGCGATAATAAAATCAAGCTATTTTCATTCATAAAAATGTAATCACTTTATTATACCAAATAATCATTCTTACCAAGCTAAGCATGACATGAAAGCACCTTTGTCTACTGATATCACTCGAATGCGAGGGAAAAAAATGATAAAATTCACTTGCAATCTGTATCTTGCACTGCCAAAGTTTCAAAATGTAAATATGTCTGCAGTTGCAAGAAGAAAAAAATATATATGAAGAAAATTATTAAATGAATTATGAAAAATATAAACAAACAATTATGTTAAACCAAATAAATATTTATATAAGTAATAAAGTATAATAAATAAGAATATAATAATTAAAGAATTAAAGAACTTTTCAAGCTGTTTCACTTGTTTGACAAACAAAATATGAAAAATAATAAAAACCCCAACATGAGAACTGCCGGTGGAAACACTGTACTGAATTTTCAGCTAATTTTTCTCTCAATTAAAAAAAAAAGAAAAAGAAAAGATGATGTTTATTTCTAGTCACCTGGGTCTAACTTTAAAACCATATAAACACAACACATGAATCAGGTCAGATACGGAGGACGGCTAAAAGCAGCAGGGTAGAAAACATCTAACTAGTTTTCTTGATAAACAGCAGAATACACCACAGAACAAATTACTAACAACTTAAATGGATCAATGTGTTCCAAACTATAGAAAATTAGATGACGAAAACGAGGGTTTGAACAAAAATACGAATAAACACCTAAACAGATGAAATCCAGGTTACCGTGGTCTATAGAACAGAATGCGACCATGGACTGAATGATTAAAGTGATAGTCCATGGAGATGCAACTTTCTGTCATAGAAGAAGCAAAAAAACAAACAAAGACTTATTCATTATTTATTTAAATAACAGATCTATAGGGGAATTATGTTTAGATCCCCTGCTGACTCATTTATTTAAAAAAGTTAGCTCACAAAGAGGGCAGCGGCTTGTAGATTCTATGGTTCTTTATCAAATGTATTGGTTAGCAAACAGAAAATATAACATTGTATTAATCTCCCATGAGGGAAACTCAAATTCCCACCTGTTCATAGGCCTTTTAAAGTGGTGAAGTCACTTCCAGGTTGGAGGATGGATGGTGTTCTTTAGGTAATTGATCCATTCTTAAAGCTCAATAGGTTGCATTGATGCCAAACAGCCCTCATTTCTTACTATTCTGACCAAACTAAGCCTCCTAAGACCTCTTAAATGTTTACTGGCAAACCTTAGGTGGGCTAGTGCATGTGCCTTCTAGAGCAGGGTGATAATTCTAAAATAAATGCATAATATACACTCATTATAACATGTTTTTTTTTTTTACTTTTATCAATTTTAACTGAAAATTTACTGTTACCATGATCCAAGAAATAACCATCCAAATTAAACTCAATTGTTTACCATAAATGCCCGTTTCACTTTTTTTGTTTTCTTCTATACAAAATATGATGGCTCAATTAACTTTTCCTTTAAAAATGTAAGTGAAAACACATATGAAAGAGGGGTCAAGTAGAGTAACCTGATGGTAAAAATACCTGCACAGGGGTGCGCTTTTTCTTTACTTTTCCAGTCTGTTTCTCCTTTACGATGAGACAGGGACGAAAGGAGAAAGAGGAAAAAGAGGAGATTTATTAGTTTGAGTCGTTCATTTCTAAAAACAAAACTGGATTCATCTAGATAAAAATGTAAAAAAAGTTACCAATGTTAAATCGAATCATTCAATTGATTTCAGTTTTAAATATCTTCAAACATGACAGAGATGATGAGGTCTGTTCTAGCTTTAACCCTTTACCTACAGCCATGGTTCCAGTGTTGGGTTTCCATGTCCAGAGTATTGTTATTTTAACTAACAGAGAGTGGGAACTTTCTTTTTCAGACAGACTTTGATTTGAAGGGACGAAGAGGAGAGAAACCAAAAGAGTGGTGTGTTTTTTTTTAGCTTTGGATAACTGTATTCGTTTGCGTCATTACTCATGTCTATCGTCCTGAAGACTATCAAGCAGTAAAACCACTTCTTGTTTATCAAGGAGGTGAGCGATTAGGAAATGTCTCTTCTGTACGAAGGCAGGACGGGACATGCTATCATCTGTTGTTGAAATGTCACCATTTCAGCCTTAGTAGGTAAAGTCTGGATATTAAGTTCCAGACTTTAGTTCTAAACTTAACTAAAATAGCTAAATTAGAACACATTTTTCCCATATTTGGCCCAATAGATTCTGTCAATGTGTTACTTTGCAATAAATATCAGTTTCTAAGTTAATAACTAACCACAATAACACGTTCAAGATTACAAAATCTTACTACACTACCTCCATTCTAAGTTTTTTGTGGAGTTTAAGGCATTTATTTCGTGGATTTTAATAGAAGTCACTCAACAGCCTGAAAATGTCAACAGCAGCCTTCAGTTTTTTTTCTGTTTTTTCTTGTTTCTTAAGCCATTCTCACAGGACTTGAAAGCTACATTTGTCAAGGCATGTGAACAAGGGCAACATTCACACTGCAGGCCTTAATGCTCAATTGCCATTTTTGGTCAAATCAGTTTTTTTTGTTTGCATGCTCGGTCACATTTCCAAATGCATGCGACTAGTATCTGATATCCTGTGCAAACAGCAAAGCAAACTGAAAGTAACGACACAATAATGTGTCACATACCGAGTGCTCAGTGTTTTAAACCTTTTGTTTTTCTTTGGCCAGGAGTGTTTATACCCACGCTCGGCCATTTCTTGGGAAAACCCCAACAACAACCAAAAATAAATACATTTTTAAATCACCCATGTCCCAGATGCGTCTGAATGTGGTGTTTTTTTAAACTTTGTCTCCCTCATCATTCCACTCTCTTATTTCTACATATTGAACCAAACTGAAGTGGTTTTATGACACCTTGGGAAACCCGTGCAGGTGCTTTGAGTTTAGTAGATGGTGAATGTGTGACACTCGGTTTAAAAGATTCATGCCCTGCAAAATTTGGGTTAATTTCTACACAGTATTTTAGTTTGAATTCCTGTTTTGTTGGGTTTTATGATATAGAACCCCAAATTATGCAACAAACAAATTCTTAAAGTTGTTTAAATTGTGGGTTCTGCACCTATAAACTATGAAAGTTAGCTTTTTGAATGGAAATTAAGGGAAATTAATCAACTTTTCCATGATATATATATATATTTTTTGGAATCTGTTTCTTTCATTGGGCCAAATTCTAACGACCACTTATATTTGCTGTTCAATTTGAGGAGAATATAGTAACTGTCGTGCTCTACTTGTTTTGGATTCCAGACCCCTCAAACTACTGTGAATAAAAGGATATTACACTTAAAAGAATGTACAATGATAATAATTTTATGGGCTCTGCCATGACACAACTACATAATAAATCAACATATAACAGGAAATCATGGGAAAGGTTTGACTTGCGTACCTGGAGATCAGGGCACAAACGCTTGGCCGGAGGAGAATTTGAACCCACGACCTCTCCCGGTCCTCTGGATAGGTGCTTAAGCATTATACACTTCTTTATGGGGAAGCCTCTGCACAGACAGCGAAACAATGTGTTCATTAACACAACTTTATTGTCTGTGCACCCGGAAACAAGGTAAAACCGGAACTATGAAGAGACTCATATAAATCTGAAGGATCCAAAGAAATAAAGACGAAAACAATGCAACTAGCAGTACTACACAGACTAAATATACATTTAAAAACATATCCAACACAAACATGATTAATTGGCAGAACAAGTCAAACAACTTCAAATAGCAGTTTGAAAACTCTTAACAGTGGCAAAAAGCATGTGATTTTCAAAAAGGGTTAAAAACAGGGAATAAGTCTGAATGACATCTAGAAGCAACCTGCTCCAGAGTCTCCTCTAACCTTAAACTTGCATTTTGTGTTAACCCAATAAGATGGTCAGCATTCCTCGTAAGCAACCTTTTTGCTGAAGAAGGACAATTAGGGCTGACCAGGACCATCCAGCAGAACTTTAAAAATTAATAGATAGCTACCTAATGCTCACCAGTGTCACACACAGAGGCTAAGTCTAAATCTAGAGGATAATAGAGTTACCAGAGCTATTACCTACAAAATGCGGTCAAAAGCCCTTTAAAAAATTGTTGTTTTTTTTTTAAAAGGACTGTAGTCAGGTTTAAAATCCAGTCTAAAACATGTCAAAAACATGTCAAAAATACTATTATTCAAAAAACGAAAAAAAAAATCTCAAAAACATTATTTAATTCAATGTAGCCTCCTATGTTACTATTCATCCATTTTCAAATCGATGGACTCCATCAGGCTGAAGTTAGAGCAATCATTTGCATGTGGGGTCGATTGAGAGCACATCACTGCTGAACTCTGCAAGCGTGAAGGCATCGATTAAAGATATATCACCTGGAACTGCATCTAAGCTGCTTTTGCACCACCACTTCAGTGTGTGTGTGTCTGTGTGTGTGTGTAAATGCATAAAGAGCTTACTTGTCTCTGCATTTCTGCAGTGCTTCATCAGCTATGATCTTCAAGTTGATCAGCTTATCTCCTCGATAGAAGCCATCTGGTGAAATGGAGAATGCACAGGTCATTTGATTTTATTATTATCTGATTACTTATGACTAAACATTAGAACGATCCAGATGTATCAACCCCAAAAACCAACATGGCACCCAGCTCCTGGTGCAGTCTAGGGTTATTTCCCACATTGACTATTGATTAGTCTCCCTGCCTGTGCTGTAAACCCTCTACAAATCATCCAGAATGCAGCAGGACTAGACAGGAAGTCACTGATGCTAGCCTATTAATCGCTAAAGGGCACGGCTCCCATCTACTTGAATAGCTTTGCAAAAGATAATGTCAAAACTTGGTCACTCCCGTCATCACTGGATTGTGATCTAACAGTGTCTACACCACGATGAACACAAACCAGACTCATTTCATGAGGTTGATGCTAACTAATCTATCTGCATTGTAAGTCACTTTGGCTAAAAGCATAAACATAAACAACATTAGCTTAATTTATGGAGCAGTCAGAGCAGCTTTGGCTTAAAAAACAAACATGTTAGCTCTAGCTAAAACCAGATTAACCAAAATCATATGTAGTAAACTATTAATTTGGCATAAATACAGAAACATCATTAAACACAGCACTCGGTGTGGCCTTCAATTAACCCCGAACAAATAGAAAAAATGGGGGGTTTGTAAAGAGGGAATCAAGGAAGAACCACAGAACATCAGTAGGTTAATGAAATTAGATATTTTGTTTTTTTTAAAACAAAAAAAACACAGTGGGCTTTCGGAGGTTAACGTCCAAAGAATATAAAACCAAAGAAAGCTGAAAGTAATTGGATTTGATGTCCTGTTCCCAATTGAATAATTTTCTCCTTGTAGTATTGTTGTATTTCAACCAGGTTATGAATAGCCAGGTGCTGATTGGAAGGTAGCCCCCACTTATTTAAAATGGGGTAACAACGAAGGTACAATTTCATTACACCATTAACAGTCATTAAGAAATGTTGTTAATGCCTAATACACAAAACAAACACAAAGGTTTAGAAGGTTTATAGTTATAGTCGATTATTGTAGATGATTTTTTAAATGATTCTATGACTTTACAGCCTCCACCCCCATGTGACCATTTACAGCAAACACCACCATCCAGTGATACAAGCACAATGCTTTGAAAAAAATCACTATATTTTTGCTCTTTCTTCTCTGGAACTGACCTGCTGTGATGAGCAACGAACACTGGCTGTCCAGAATCCTCTCACACAGAGATTCAGCTGAGAAACCTGCAAACTAGAGGCAGCAGCGCGTGAGCGGTTCGGCTCTCGTGTGAAGCAAATCTCACTGGTCGTTTGACTTTTTCTTTTACGTTATTCTCAAACTCACGACTATGGAGTGAACGGCTCCGATGCGGACACAGGCCAACATGGCGACGACCAGCTCCAGCACCATGGGCATGTATATGGATATCCGGTCGCCCTTCCTCACTCCTTTAGATGGACAGAAGAACACAGCCAATGTTTATTTAGGTACATTAGATAGATTAACAAGATACAGGATAGATAGATGGATATATAAAAAAGATACAGTGGGGGAAATAAGTATTTGACCCCTTGCTGATTTTGCAGGTTTGCCCACTTACAAAGAATTCTTGTTTTTCCTCATCAGATGGTTATCAATTTTTATAAATTCACATGATGTGATTTTCTGGAATTTTCTTTGGGATTCTGTCTTTCACTGTTAGAATGTACATATGATTAAAGTTATAAATCGTTGCATTCTTTGTAAGTGGGCAAACCTGCAAAATCAGCAAGGGCTCAAATACTTATTTCCTCCACTGTAGATAGATATGAGATGGATTGGATATCTTTTTCCTAATAAGAAGATTAACTTTTACTTACCCTGTGATTTCAGAACATTGGAAAACTGACAAACTTTCTTCAGCAGCTGTCTGTAGGTCACCGTCAACTCGTCGCCCGGCTCATTGCCTTCCCTGAAGCAACAACCGAAGAGAACATTTTAACCACTGTCATTGAAATGGCTCACACCGTTGGTTGCATTGAATGATCAGACCTAGCGTGAATCAACAGCATAAAACGTTAAATATTCTGACAACTTGTGCTTCCTTTCTAATTAAAAAGAAGGCCGTCCACAAGAATGAATAGATCAGACTCTATTTCTAAAAATCTAAATAAAAAGTATAGGTTCTTCCATTTCTAAACAAAGATGTGAAGGTCTTTGGGTGGGAAGCAAACTGTGCTGGAATCCTCTTAGACTTAGAACAAGGGAGTCAAAGCAACTCAACATATGTATAAAGGTGGTTGAATCTGGGCTGAAAACTGCAGCAGAGACCTTAAAACTGACCGAAAATTCAAATAAAAAAAAAATAGGAAACTGTCGACTCAAAATGAATACATTATAAGATACCATTAAAAGAAGGAATCCAATCGTGAGACTAAATAGTGTTGATTAAACTTTTTTTTTTTTTTAATCAAAAAGCAATATTTGCCAGAGAAAGCACAGTTTATCCATTTCAAGGTTCAAAAGTAACAATTGTTTTGGGGATTTGTTTGGGGGAGGGGGTGTAATCGCAGGATACACTTCTGTGCAACTCCTTTGCAAGTTGGCCAACCATCAAGTTTGTAAGAAATCAGGGAACTGAAAAAATAGTGATTGCAACATCTTTTTAAAAAAATCTGGAATTACTTAACAGAAATGAAGGCGTTAACGTTTCAGCCCTAAAATAAATACATCCAGCTCCAACATCATTGTTCTGTTTCACAAGACAGATAGTGTAAAGGGTCCTCAAACAGAACACACACCAGAAGAAGGCAATTTTGTCTCCGAGGTTCTTCTCGTGCACGTTGCGGTCCAGGACGTTGTAGCAGATGTTCGTGGAGGCTCCCTCCATGCACTTGATGAAGATCTCTCCCTTGGTTACATCGAAGTTGTAGTCAAGGAAGGGGCCGGTGGGCTTGGTCTTCCAGAAGAAGTCTTTAGCTATGGCGCCCCAGAACTCTGCAAGGCAGGAACAGGACCCATTGTGAATTGTTTTGTGTTTTCTTAGAAGTGAAAAACGTGTCAAAGATTAACAGGAAAGAAAACATCCCATTGATTCACGTCTGTCTTCACATCCCTCCACGTGCTTTTAGTTGGATTATAAAGAGTTTTAACATGACTACGTGTCATTATTCTTCCAATTAAAAGAGAAACGTTTTTTGAGGGGGTTAAATGTAACTGCACTTTTGCAAAATTGTGTGTTGTGAAATACCGTTGGACCACAGGAGGATTTTGACAGTGCTGCATGTGAGGGTTTGCACAAATAACAGCTGCAGTCACACTGACAGGCTCAGTGATATCTGCTGTTAAGGAAACCATCATTTAGATACTTCATTTAGATAAAGAAAAGCCCCATCATAGCTTTCTTTTATATCAGTTTTACATGCAGCAATGGATCAAAGCACCCATTTCTTCTAGAATCGGCAGGGAACTCACAGATATTTGATCCTTGCTGGACATATACAGGACTGTCTCAGAAAATTAGAATATGGTGATAATGTTCTTTATTTTCTGTCATGCAATTAAAAATCATGAAATGTCATTCATTCGGGATTCATTACAAATCAACTGAAATATCGCACGCCTTTTATTGTTTTAATATAGCTGATTGTGGCGTACAGCTGAAGAAAACTCAAAGATCCGATATTATAATATTTTGAGATAGGATGTTTGGGTTTCTGAAGCTGTAAGCCATAATCAGCGATATTCAAACAATAAAAGGCTTGCGACATTTCAGTTGATTTGTAATGAATCCAGAATGTATGACATTTCATGTTTTTTAATTGCATTACAGAAAATAAAGAACTTTATCACAATATTCTAATTTTCTGAGACAGTCCTGTACATGTAGGAATAATTCAGATCACAGTTGTATCCTCCAGATGTGTTAGTCCATCACAAAGAAAATCTTGTATTGTGTCTTTTTTACTAAAATATTCAAATGGCCTTATGCTCCATGAATTAAATTGAATGTCTCAAAAGTGATCTTGCTTAATTTTAAAGCCCATAAAGTAAAGAAAAAGGCGTGTTTTCCCCTCTGCTGCAGAGGGGATGACAGCGTTATCAGATCGCCGCTGCGCGTGCGGATGAGCGCGGACAGCATCCTGCGGGCACGCGCCCTGGGCAAAGTTTCTGAACGTATCTCGGCGCGTGGAACGTGTTTGTTCGTGCTAAAATAAAATCACAAACGGGCGGTGACTCACCATCCGGATGCTCCACGGACTCCACGTACAGCTCTTTGTACTTCTCGAAGCTGGGGACGTGAGCGTCCCTCTTCAGCTCCGGACACCCGTGATAGACGCCCCGGTTCGGGACTTTGTCAGGAATCATGCCCGTAATGTCTGGTTGGCTGTCTCCGGAAGAAAAAAAAAAAAGACGGTTGCACAAAGTGCTAAATGGTGTGCCAACACCAAATCCGTCAACAGTAGGAGACTGCCCTCCTTTACTGTTTTTTTTTGGGACTTGTTTATTGGTCGTAGCGGGAGCGGGTTTGCCCGCGAGGACGCAGGCTAGTAACCTATTTCACTTTGACTTCCTTGTTTAGTGGATAATTCCTTCCCACTTTATTTTCCCTCGTCGGTCCTAACGTCCAAAAGCGACGTTCGGAGAAACAAAGCATGAAAAACCAAAAGCATATGTCCGTACTCCCCTTTGCTCCAGAGGTTAGAGGCGCTGCATTAACGTGAACGAGCGAGTGAGTGAATTTCTTGCTAAGCTAACAGCTAACTTATCAAGCATAGTAAAAGACACAAGACGCGGTCGTGAGTTCGTAAAAGGCCTCCTGCTTCGGCTGTCGAGGCTGTGTATATTCAACCATTAAAAGAGGAAACTCTTCAGCCAGTTCAAATCTGGTCAGTGATTTCCAATATGATCCCGTCGAAAGGAGTTTCTACCCTTGTCTTTGACCGTTGTCTCTTTCGTCTGTGCTAAAAGGTACGAGCGTGTATTGCTGAACTTTGTTTGGCCCCAAGTGGCAGCCAATGAGAAAGCCCGATGCATTTAATTGCTGCAACAAAGCTCGGAATTTGGCCCATTCAACTCCATTTCTTGCGTCTACTCTTTTCGTACGTAAGATGCGTATCGTCACTATAATAATGGATATTACGATGGGATTTTCTCACAAATTCGTCTCTTGTATTTTATTAATGTTGATATGATTGACTATAATGCCATATAACAGGGCGATTCAAGAGAGCAGAGTGAGAGGTCCTCCGATTTTGGCATAACACTGGAATGTTTCAGGGTTTCTTAACACAACAATGAGCTCTGTCATAAAAAAGGTTTTAAGTCCAATGTTGAAAATGGAAAGCAAAGTCCTTCGTTGGGAAAATCTTATTGGGAGATCTTTAAAATATTGTGAATGATTTTCATGGGATCTTTAAAAGTGGGAAGAATAATTTTAGACTATTTCTGTATTCCAAAAGTCTGTTTATATCTATTTGTTGTTGTTTTTCAGAACAGAAAGGGACAGTGCATGGAAGTTAAATGTGTAGATGAAACAGTACTCCAAAAGGAAATAAATGCAAAAAGAGAACAATAAACTCAAATCAATACAGAATACTCATCCATCCATTTTCAACACCCACTTATTCTAAGCAGGGTCACAGATAACTGGAGCTTAGAACTAAAGGAGATACTATTTAGACTTTAGATAAACGTTACTGCAGATTGCAGCTAATCTGTCTTTTGATAAGGGACGTCTATGATCTTAAAACGAGTTACTATGTGTATTAAGATATATTCTGAATAGTGCCAAACATCATCCTATATCTAATTTACAATATCTCCTTCCCATCTTTGTTTTAAAGAGTCTAATAGGCACTTTGTGTGCCTATTAGTTTAAAAATTGTATCTATTGAATATTTTGAATCTGCTCTGCAATTAAGATCAGAACCAGAAAGATAAACCTGACGACTTTGTGAAAAGAAAATAGCATTAAGATGATACAAAAAAGAAAAAATCTTAAGATGCAAATAATGTAATAAACGTTTTTGCTGTTTGGAATTTCTCCATCATCCGTTCAAATTTAGATTTGGACTCATAGCCCTTTTCTGCTTGTCTCCACCTCTCTCCCTCTCTCTGCCCCATTTTCTGTCGAGCCACATTCAAGTAAAGGTCACAGGAGTCAACAAAACCTTCCAAGGAATATCAGAAAGGAGAATTGGAAACCTGATATCCATCTGGATATAGGAATCCATCACTTCATACACCTGTGATTGTTAGTTTAATTCCAAAACAATAAGACTTTTCTCTAAATCTGTGTTCTGTTTTGTTTTTTCTGTATTTTCAGCTGTTTTCAATAAGCCAATGTCTTATCTTCAGTTCACACAGATGGCATCAGGTTAGCCGACAAACCTGGCTAACCTCCCACAAATACGATGAACCAGTTGGGCTGGGTGGATCTGCAGTACATCTGTGGATAAGAAAACCCAGATCCACAGGATCCACAGGATTAACTGGTCATCCATGTGTGGGGACCAGGATGTGGGAACAGATTCCATGCTAAAAAACTTCATCCACGCCTCTGGCTGCACCTTAAGTATATTGGAGTCTCTCCAATTTGGTGAGTCGTTTTTTTATGGCCCTCTCCATGGATTTCATAGCAAGGGAGGTGAGATCCATGGATCTCAGGTCATTTACGGCTCTGGTTTTGTTAATTCATTCAAAGTGCTCAGAAAGAGGGTCTGAACCCTCCCCTCATCTTTCTGATTCAGAGCCGGTAAAAATGTTTTGAAAAATCCTTGTTAAGGATTTCTCTGAGCTCTTAGGTCCACTAGGGTTTATTATTTGGGAAAATGGTGACAGCAGACATAAATTCATAGAGAAACAGACACTGCAGGGTGTAAAAACCCATCCCGAAATATTCAAATTCAGTTCAGTTAAAAAATACTTTCTTCATCCCAGAGGGAAATTAAATAATTCCACATCATTTTATTTATTAAATCGAATATATAATTCTATTTAAATAAATTAAATTAATTGCATTGTGGGATTAATAAAAAAAAAAAAGCAAAATCCTTAATTTAAGATGATAAAAAGAGAACACATATCTTTAAAGTCAGACAAAGAGTAACCAGTCAGGAATGTAGAAAACGGAAAAAATGAGAAGATAAATAAAGAACGTCAAATTAAAGAAGTAAAACAGTAAAAAAAAACAAAAAACAGAAAGTTGCCCCTCCGGTCCACGAGTCGACCGCATGAGCAGCAACAGAGCACGTATCCTGTCAGGGGCCATGGCCTGAGGGGAAAGCAGAAGAGTGTGGAGTACATCAGGCCTGACTAGTTAGAATCTCCTAACTTTTATTTCACTCGTTACACTGCTTTGCACCAGGAAAATGGAGTCGTGGATTGAGCCATTCCATTGATAAATTAGTCAGGTACAAGATGGAGTCACCAGTGACTTTAACAATAATAGAATACGCATGCTTTCTATTTCCCGTACACAAATTTGTTGTTATGTGGAGCCCTCTTAGCATTGTGAATGCAGCCTATTGTTCCAGTTACACAAACTGCCTCTTAAAGTTTGTCCTCTTCTGCCACAGTGTAGGAGAATATACTACCCTGACCAGTCATGTTCAAAGATTGCATGTTTTTTTATTGTCAAAGGCACAAAAGACACAATTTTCCTAACAATAAAATTCTTACTTTGCTGTCTGCAAGAGGGCCAGTCAGAGTACTGGTACTAGTTCATGACTAGCAGGGAAGAAAGAGTCCTTGAGCCTGATGGTCTTGAATTGACCATTTCGGTGGTAAAGCTGGTCGCGATGCTCCCGTAGATGCAGCTGCAGAATTTTCTGAAGATCTCGGCCGACACGCCAAACTTCCTGAGTGTCCTTAGAAAACACACCTGTTGTTGAACCTTCTTCACCAGCTATGTGGTGTTCACTCTCCTGGGTGAGGTTCTCCCTGGTGTGCACCCCCTGGTCTTAGCATCCAATGACTACTGGCTGACCTACTTTCCTTCCTCATGTCACCTGTCATCTTTTCTGGGTTGAGGGTTGGGTTGTTGATCTCTCCCCATGGGACCAGATTTGCCAGTTCCCCACTAGTGTTACAAAACTATATGGTGTCTTTCGCATACTTCAGGATCGTGCGGTCTTTGTGGGAAGGGCTAGGTATGGTAAGGTCATCTCCCGCCTCGACAACTGCAATGCCCTCCTAACAGGCCTTCTGGCCTGTGCTGTAAGACCGCTACAGATCATGTAGCCCGTTTGGTTTTCAACCAGTAAAAGACATTACATGTCACCCCCCTGTTCACCTTTGGCTTCCCTTAGCTGCTCGCATCAAATGGAAACTCTTCTCATCTATGGTTCCAATCCACGCTGGTGGCAAGACCTTACAAGCACTATTAGAACATCAGATTCTCTTACCACCTTCAAGAAATCCTTGAAGACCCAGCTCTTCCCAGAGTATCTCTTGTCCTGAAAGCTCTAAATGCACTTATTTCCTGATAGCATGAAGCATCAATGGATGGTACTTGTGTAATCTATGCTCTAGTTGAATGTTAAACCCTTAATGTTGAATCTTCTTCTAGCATATTGCACTCAAGGTAAGGTAAGTTTGTAACTGGTGTTGTAGTTGAAGGTTAAACCCTCTTTTCGTAGGTCACTTTGGATAAAATCTTCTGCTGGATACAGAAATGTAAACGTAAGGGTTACAGTCACAGGTGAAAGAGGGTGCACCGGATAGGGCTGAGGACCCAGGGGGCCCCAGGGGGTGCCCACAGGTAAAAAGTCAAACTGTGACCACCTGGCATTTCTTATGGTTGTTGTTTGGGTCTGTTTTAAGTCTGTTTTTAGAATAGAAATATCGGATACTGATGATATAGATCTCGAAAACCAATCCAGACAAGAGTTGTAACAGGTATTTTTTTAAAATGGGGAAGAAGTTTGTATTTTTTAAAAATGTGTTAGCATGTAAATTGTAATGTCCCAACTGTAAAAACACAGATCTGCTGCAGTCAGTATGGGGAATTTCTAACACACCGAATAAAAAATGACAAGAACAGTTTATACATTCATCTACTGGGTCGTTTTAGCCTCTTTATGTCTTTTGGATGTTTAATGCTGTTTGATTGGGTGCTCTAAAAGAATGCATCGTGACAGATTGTTAGAGACATGTGGCTGGAGAAACGAAAGGAACCGTGGCAGACCACGCCCAGCCGTAGATTATTGACCGGCACTCATCTGTGATTGACAGGACGGATAAGACTCTGAGGTGGTCGGTCAGCCCCTCCGTTCCTGACTGGACTAAAGCACCATCCTACTTTGCTGACCCCTGTTCCGAGCCGCTTTGATAAGTGACTCACCGGCTTTGAATTAGAATTTAAACCTCACCTCAGCCCTTCACGGAGTATAGGGGCTTAAAAGATAGTCAAACCTAGTGCTTAATGGCCAGACTATCTTCATGTTTGTGATGGTTTACAGGTTTTTTCATTAGTATTCTCTTGGAAAACCACACTACACTTGAACACTAAACCTGAACATTTATTTCTTTAAAGCGCTTCCTAGTTTTGAACCATTGCCAAGAATTGAGTTCCGGGATCTCTCCATTCCCAGTGATAGACATGTACCAATGGGCATAAATGGCCACTCCTGGATACAGTCCGTAGAAGTCACAAGAGTGGACTGTGGAATTCAAACCAGGATATAGTTGTCTATAAACCCCATAAAAACCCCAAGTGTTTGGACTCTAAAAAGGTATTTGGTTTTGGATTAAAACACTTTTATGAGCATGTTTTTTTCTCAGTCAGCATTTTGACAGTTGTTTTTGATAGACGTCTTTTATTTTAATCTATTCAACGCCTTTAAATAATGAATCTGTGGGTGACAAATTCTGTACACGTTCGGCCACCAGTTCTTAGCTGAGCTGTTTTTTTGTAAGTTTCAAATGCAGTTCAGTAGAAGACTGCGAGTATTATGTTTCTGTAAATGATTTGTCCAATTATAAATTATGTAATTTTAAAATTAGAAGTCCAGTTATTCCTGCATGTTGGGTCCCCACATGGAGCACTTGTCGGATGAACCTCAGAAATAGATCCAGTTCACCCTGTTCGTTTTTAAACCCACCATCTCTGGAGCTAAACCTACATTAAACATTTGATTAAACATTTAAAATAAAAGGAAAACAGAGAGAGTTCATCCAAGTCTTATCTGTGTGGACTACAGTGGTGAATCCTGTGTAGAGCTTCAATTTCTGCCCTGGTGAAACTGTTTATTCACCCTTTATCTCTGGTTGTGATTGTCAAAAAAAGATAAGATGGCTCATTCAAATGCATATTGATGTTCAGGAGTTACTTTTCATTGACCATTTAGAGCTGAATGTTGAAGTTTAGCTGTAATATCTAAAGGGGAAAATTGCTTGCTGGCGTGCATGTGCATGGTTGTATGAGTTTAATAAGTTTGGATTTTTGGGGGCAAACACCATTTTCAGCCTTTTGATATAGACCCTACTCAGTGTTTTGAGGCCCCTGTCCACATTCTTGGTACTAAGATGAACTTCCCATTTCATTTGTGATAGCAGGAATGTGGTCTCACAGGATCAACTTGCTCTTTTTGCAGATGATAGTTTAGTTTTTCCTTTCAAGTCGAGAACCTCAGCATGCATGGCATCAGTTTTTTGCAGAGAAGTGGCCAAAATGAAAAGTCTGCTCTTAGAAATCTGGCAACTAGAAAAAGGTGGGGCGCTCTGTGTC
>CAJRST010041110.1:18608200-18620860 GCA_907169785.1 Menidia menidia | reverse complement strand
ATCTATCTATCTATCTATCTATCTATCTATCTATCTATCTATCTATCGTTGACAGAGACAAAAGTCTGTAATAAAACTGATGAAGAGACAGGACAACAAAGAAGAAGAAGAAAGTCTTGATAATAGACAACCCAAAAATATGACAGAAGCCCCCGTGGTCAGATGAGACTACAGTTGAATTTTTTGGCCACCATGAAAAAAACACCACAAGCATAAACCTCAAAGCCTTTCATCACATTAAGAGCCGGACAGAATTGAGTAACTTATAGATGATACCAAACGCAGGCTTTTCTTCTTAACCTAAAGCTGTGTCGTTTAAACATATTTTAGATGTGTTACTTGTTGATACCCAGACTGAAATCCACAGCGACAGCAGTAAGCAGGATGCAGAAGAAAAAAACAACTAATTGTATTATTATTGTATATTGTATTTTCCAGACTATCAATCAAACTTTTTTTAAAACGTGTTTTGGATGGGGGTGCGACCTATAATCCTGAGAAATTTCTAAATGAAAAATATACTGGTAGATTCTCAATCATATTACAGTAAGAAAACATATTTACGTCGCTATGTTTTAAAATGGCCATCGGAAACGGAAATGCAATGCATCATGGGTACTGTAGTTTGACAAATCTATTATCTGAAATTTTCATGTTAATTTAACATACCTGTGAGTCCATGCAACTTATAGTCTGGAAAATGTGGTATTGGCCAATTATGGTTAATGCTTCCATGTAAAGTTGTATTCTCTTTTCCCCTTTCAAATCCTCTTTGCCAGAGAGAAACCATTCTTAGACAGCTCGAGTTAAGAGTGATTCTAGCCAGTCACATTTTATAGAGAATAAAAATCACTGACTGAAAAGCACACCATTCAGTAGATACGGCAACGGTATCAAATCTTGCTAATAATTAAACTTAACATATAGAACTATGTTCAAATAAATAATAGTATGGTAGGCCTTATGTAGTTTATTCCTGAAAAGAAAAGTTTTCATTTTGAGTTTGACAAAATTTTGAAAATGGTTAGATAATTGCCTCCTTAACCCCATAGTAATATATGTATCAGATTCAATAAATGTGGTTTCTCAAATATTTTGTATACGAGACCTTTATCATATTTAGTTTAGATTTTTTAAAACCATTTTTACCATCATTTGGTGATAAAAATTCTATTGTGCACAATCAGATATACCTGATAACAGCAGGCAGAAGACTATAGACAATAATCTTAGCTTATTGCATAGTAATAAATGATAAATATTCAAAAATGATTTTGTTAAAGGGCCAAATACAGACTTCAGACTAAAAAAATCATTTTAAAATGTGGCTCTATTTTTTATTGGATCACCTTTTATTGGGGTTAAAGCTCATTCTTGACTTTTTACCTTCCCAAACAAGAGTTTAATGAAGACAGTTCTTTAAAGAAATAAAATAAAACACTTACATCTGTGGCATAGAGGATGTCAATAATCCTCTGCAGTGTGGGGTCACCTTCTCCCTCCTTCTCCTGGCAAATCAGCTCAATGTTCCTCAACTTGCCAAAATAAAAATCTCTTTCCTTCTCCATGTCCTGAATGGTGGTTTTCAGGATCTCCATCTGTTTAGAGACGAGAACAACTCAATTCATTGTTTAAAAATCACATTGGCACTTCGTAAACCCCAAGAATAAATTCTGCTCAATTGGCAATAATCCCACTTATTATCATGCACAAAACCATTTTTTTCTGACAGTGCTGTGCTGACCTCATTTATGAGCTCTGCCCTCTCATCTCCAACACCCATCCCCGGCTTCCTCGCATTGACAGAGGCCAACTTAGGTGCTACCTTTGCAACTGGAGGCCTCGGTGGAGCTGAAGAGATAGAAGAAAAAAGTCACTTTTTAATTTAAATATACTCTTTTCCAAAGAAGCTGTGAACCCATCAGACTAAACGTACTGACTTTGACTCAGGGCTTTCTTGGGGGGCTTGCTGAGGGCCGAGGTGGCGGGGCTGGGTATGGCGTCCTGCCCCTGTCTCGCCTCCACGGGGTCGTACTCCTTTCCGTCGTAGTTGGCGTCAAAGAACTTCTTAAACCACTGGACAAACTCAAAGTTGTCCTGGAACTTCCCCTTAACCAGCTTGTCTACTGGAATGATCTGCGGCAGAACAGAGATTTTGCGTTCGGGGAGGTTAGTAGTCGTAACCAAAGCTCTGAAACGTTTTGTGGGTCAACCACCCCCCAGGATGATTCTATCCAATCAGACACCTCAGTGAATCCAAAGGTTCACTCATTTCGCTTTTCTAATATCCATCAGACATATTAGTTGATCCAATGTACAGTTATGACATACACGGCTTAACTTGCAGGCGATATAGAAATTCCACCCACAGTTGCCATTTAGGGGGACTTATTTACCAGAGTTTGCTTCTTATATAAAGAGCAGCCTTTGAGGTTTGGGGTGGGGGTGACTGATTAACTATCAGTTGAAGTCCGGAAACTACAAACACTTTGTAAAGCATATTGCATCACTTCAAGTGTTTGCAAGCGCCTAGCATGTGCTTTGTATAAGTGCAAGGTTCCTTAAGTCAAACTGGGTAAGTTGACATTGTAAGAAAACCAATGAAGAAAAATGAGCTCTCTTGTGTTGCCAATTTACTAAAGCAAGCCTGCGCTTATTCTGAATCATGTCTGATAGCAGATATGCACATGCAATGACTACCGTTTTAGAATCAGTGCTGAATTTACAGAGTTTTCTTATCTTATCTGTGTTCCACAGATCAACAACACAATAAACGTGTGATCTTAATAAGTCTAAACCCAGATAAATGGTAAGTTTTGGCCCAAACTTGGGGGGGGGGGTGGCCGAGGAGAAAAAAAAGTTCATCTAAAGTCCTGCCGGTCTTTAAACAAGATGGATTCATTATTCATGAGCCATGTTAATCCTGATCAGCAGGTGCTTATGGACTAAATCTAATGCGATGCCTTGTACAAAACAAATGGAAAGGTTTCGCCATGACACAAACACTGACGGTAAAACCAGATGGAATTCAGTATGCCATCGCTTTCTTAGCCCACTCACATCTGCATATGGCAGAGAAACTGATTTGCCATTTACAGGTATTGTAGTTTTGTTTTTTAATTCATGAACATATTTGGTTTTAATTGCCACATTGTGGCCTCCCTTTCGGAAGGTGTGGCAAAGGGTTAAGCGGGTTGGTGGTTCAAGCTCCGGTGGCATATCGAGGTGTATTTAGGCAGGACGTCAAACCCCTGGTGTCCGCTCCCAAGTCCAGATGGATAAATGTGAGGGCTGCGTCAGGAAGGGCATCTGGTGTAATAACTCCTGCCAAAACCATGGCGACCCCCGACGGGAAAAGCTCAAAGGCAGCAACATTATGACCTCTATTGAAACACCTCGTGTGTATTCTGAATTTCTGCACAGAGCAGGCTGACAAAGTCTTTCCATAAAAACTAAAAACAGAAAGAACACAAATATGCCGGTCTCATATGTCTACAAATCAGCCCTGGGGGTGCGCTAGCTTCCGCTAGGGGGGTGAATGTGGTGTAAAATGTAATGGCATCTGATAATTACACCATTAGTGTTCTATCCCCACACAAAACAATGTAATTAAACATTTCCTTTGTAAAAATTCAATTTAAAAAACGTAATTTCAATAAATTAAAATGCATCCGATTGACTAATTTCTAGTCAGAATATCCGATTACACACTTAATAATAGACACAACTGCCAAACAGGTACCATTCCAGCAAGAAACGGGGACTTGTTTTAATAAAATAAATCCAAAATATCTTGTTAGGTAAAAAAGCCTTTCAACACATCTTGTTTTCAGTCATATGAAACAAGCTTTTTTGATCTTTCGACTTACTTTGTCGACTCCCATCTTTTTAAAACCCACTTGCAGGAGCTTGTAGTTGTGGATGTATTCGTGCTCCAGTTTGGCACCGAATTTGACTTTCTTCAGAGGCACAGAGTTGGGGAACAGCATGTCCATGAACTGGCAGTAGGCAGCACCTGGATATGATGGGACACACACAGCAACCTGAGTGAGAGGCGGTGCAGGCCTAAAGTCTCTATGGACAGTTTACTGAGGGTCAGCTAAATGGATATGCCAAAAAAATAAAAAAAAAAAAAAAAAAAAAAAACTCCTTTTTTTTTTTGTAAAGAACCATCAAATTTGAGCAGTGACAGAAGCTTTCTTGACATCAATTCTGCTGTTTGGTTCTTCATTTTCAATATATATGCACACACCAAAATAAATAAATAAAATGTATATACACACACACTATAGATAGATTCCACGTATAAGATAGATAGATAGACAGACAAATAGATATTCCTGAATAGTAAAACTAAATCATTGAATTTCTTTTGTGTTTTCATTGGTCAAAACTCCCCACCTGTGCACAGCATTTCGATCTTGGTGAGGTTCATCTGTAGCGACTCATTGATCCAAACCAGCATGTCGTGCCGACTTAGGTTGTCGCTGGTTACAGAGGTGGCGTATACGTTCACAGCCATTGCCGGTCACCTGCTGACGAGAAGAGAGAAGCTTGGACCCGACGCGTACGTGATCACGATGCAACATCAAAGACAAAATGTGAAGCAAAGAGCCTGTTGTTATCGTTGTTATTACCATCAAACATGACATTTGGGTATCTGGCATATCAATCCAATGTGCACCAATATCCTCATACAAGATCAAAGTTAGTCTAAGGACAGATTTAAGTGTCTTCATTTCAGGTAGCATGGTTTATAACTGGACCTCACCATCTGATATGCTCACTATAAAATTTGTAGAGTATTAATACAACAGTAATTGTCCGACATTGAATGCAACAACCACCGTTAGAGTACCAATTCATAATAAAAACGTCACGGTAACCACACCATTTGGGATATTTTCAGAGATATCAGAACTAGAACGAGGCCTCTGGCATTTCCTCGGTTGCACACAATCAAGATATTCATTTTTTGAAAGATCTTTTGTGAGATTACTTCTTAAAATGACGAGATAGTGAATAAAATAAACGATTGAAATTGAGGAACATATTTTACATAGACGGTGTATTCCTAAATCTTTTTGGTTTACAAGTGGTCAGCATCTTAGAATGTCATAGCTGTACTTTACTGTAAAGACCACTTAACCAGGATTTGACCATTTATTACCAGGATACAGACTTAAGATATGGTCAGACCACAGACAACCATTTTTATTTATAAAACTATCAAATATTTGCATCATAACGGCATAAATCCTCATAGCTCTCATATGACCGAATGAAACTTGATTTATTTACTGTTAGGTCGTGGGATTTCCTTAAACTAGGCAGAGACTGCTGAACATTTCCCACCATTCTTGGGTTTAGTTTCACTTCCACACTTTTGACAGCAGCCAGTTTGTTAAAGAAACCAAATCTGCGCTGTCTTTTGTTTTTCAGGACTAAAAGCTTGTGAAATTCTCTGTAAAGGGCTGTCCTGTATGAAAAGCAGGTGTGGCTGTGGTGCTCTGTACAGCAATACATCATCAGTGACAAAGACAGAGAGAGAGAACACTACCATTAACTCTATGTGTCATGTCCCACTGTTAGCTTACAAAACAAACGCATACCCACGTTTTAAGGCCCATTTAGGCTACTTTGCTAGTCAACGCCAAGGTTTGGAGCAGCAGCCCAAACAAAGCTGCTATCAGAGGAACTCATTCTACTGCATTAAACGTTGAACAAGGAATGGCCCTTAGCAGACAAGCTAAGGGTTGGGTTTTTAGTCAGGATAAACCAGCTGCTCTGCTCTCTGGACAGTTGGGTGTAACGATAATTTGGCCCGCGACCGATTTTTTTTTCCGGCTTAAACCGCAACCGGACGCAGGCAGTTTGAAGCAGAAATTGCTCTTTTTAATCCCCGGTTTAAAGTTTTCGCTGGCCATTTCGAAATGGGAAGCACCACTGTAACAAAAGCTAAAAAAAACGCGTTTTGAAACGGCTTCGTGAAGACGAAATGTTCTGTTTTCATACATTTCTTAATTGTCGCGTGCGCGCAGTTGCTCAAGAAGTTCTTTTTAAACAAAAGCAAACGGCTAGCTGCCTTCAGTTGACATGAGCTTTATTTGATTTATTTTTGCACATCTTACATTAATTATATTGGTTATAACTAAGCACAAAAATACCACCACACTCGGTATGAGAGCTACCGTTAGCTGCATCCAAAATAGAGGCGTTTTAGACATTTAAGCTAACGTTAGCCTGTCGTCTCAAAACACAATAAACATAATAACGAGTAACTTGGTCGTTGCTTTCGCGTTCTAGACTTCTTTGTAAACAAAATTGTGGCTGTACGAAAGCCATGTCTGTGTCAATAGCCAAATGAGACCGGCCTGATGAAACGTAGGTCCTGTCGCCGACATCGAGCTAGTTCCCCCGCCCTAATCATTACGGAGCACCATCCTTGTTAGCATCAGTTAGCGTGTAGCCACCAACAAGTTTGAAAAAAGAAATCTGAAAGGGACCTCAAAGGGCAGTGTCATTCGGATATGAAAAAAGGAACAACAAAAGAGAACCATAGGTATATATACATACGTTTCGGACGGTTAAGATTGTTAATAATAAAATGTTCTATTTAGCTGCCAGCTAGCATCTTAGCTGAGTACCTCAAGTAGTTGTCGTTTCACATGATGGCAAATGACTGCCGTTATGCACGTTAGCCTACCTTGAAAAGATAAGCCCTCAGTTTTCAGACACAGTTATTTGACTTTTTCGGCTATGGATGCGTATCCTATAGCGTAACGCACTTCTGTTTGTTAAATCGTTGCTGCTACTTCTGCTTTTTTTCCCCTGTCCTCTCCGTGCTTCTTGGAACCTCTCAGACTCTGCCGGCTACGGAGAAAAAAACGTACTGATGACGCCACAGCTCAGCGACCAATCGGAGCCCCTTCGCTTTGAACCGGGAGCGCTGGGTTGACGTCATCCGGTTGGGTCGCTTGGACGCCATATTGCATTGGCGCTTGCTGAAGGCCAACTTTTAAATGTACAGTCTCTGGTTCAGACTGGTACCATATAATCACCCACTGCAATCAGATTACTTCATTGATAAATTAGTAAACCCATCTGCCCACTGCAAGTAAAAGAGAAAATAAAGGAAAAAAAAATATTATTATTACTTTTGGTGTATTGTTATCAAGCTATAACCAATTGTATTCCTTGTATGGTGAGTCTCCACTTGTCAGGTCTTTACTCAGACTCAATTAATAAAGCCAGGAATTCCTTTTTCATGAGAGTTGTTGAGTGAATCTACCGTTTTTGATGCTGAGATTGCTATTCGGTGGTCTGAGAATAAACCTGAGATATAATCAGAGGAAGTGTAATTTACTCATGTCACGGGTAAAGTAATTCCCTATTACCGGGTGTGATGTGCAGTTATTTTCTCGGTGTGTACAGTGGAATGCTCTTAATTGAAAGTCTGTTGGCGTATTCATTGCCAGTGAACAACATACTTAAAGAAAGATATTAACGGCAGCTAAAAAATACAAAAATATGCTCCAAATTCTGCTATCCATTATATTCCGTAACAGTAGGGGGCGATAGCGTGCACTTCTCTGCATGTAAGACATTAAAACCAACGATAAGAAGAGTATTTACGTAAACTGCGTAAGTAAGCACTGATACGCCACATGGACAGAGAAAATACAACGTATTTGTTTGTATTTGATGATGAATACATTTTGATCATTAAAAAATTTACGAGATTAAAGTCGTTATTAAATATTGCAAGACGTCCTCCTGGTTCTTTCTGCAGAAAATGTGCATTTTCTACCATTTTTTTAAACGTCCTGATACGTATGACAATTTGACGCTGATGTTCCAAAAGATTAAACATTTCCTTGTTTCCTAAATTAAATTTATACTAAATACCCCACAGCCCTCTTGTTTTGATCAACTCTCGTCTTCTAAAACAGGACAAAATATTTATGACTTTATTCTTGTAATTTATTCTCGCCATATTTAATAACGACTTAAATCTTTTTTTTAAAATGTTATTAAATGTGGCCCCAATGCTCTATCGTATTAAAAAAATCGTCAAACCATTAATAAATTATTCCGAGTGCTTTGTTGGGCGGGGGTTTAAAACAGTTTCTAGTATTTTATATTTCTGCCTCCTCTTTATTAAATTCAGCTCTCATTTAACATAATGTGTGACCCTCAACTGTTATTTTTCACTTTCATTACTTATTCACAAAACATACCAATCCCCTTCTACAACCATCATACAATTTTTTAAATGATTAATGTGATAAATGCCACCTAGATGATGCACTGAGAGTGAGATTTTGGGATGCTTCCCCAGTGACAGTTTTTTAAATTGGTGTGCACAGACTGCTACTACCCATCTTATAGAACTCTTATAGAACTGCTAAGTCCAGTTTAGGGCCATTGCTGTGCTTAATCAATCACCAATGAACTCCACATGCATTTTCCGGATGGGAGGAGGAAGCCTGAGTAGCTGGAGGACCTTCCTCTGGATGCGAGGCGTAATTTGCCTACCAAATTAATTCAATTTCGGCGTCGTTTCGATTCATACTGAGGCCCTCTGGCAGAACTTAACTCAGGGGGGGATTCTGTTTGCTGGCATCCAGGCAGACGGTGTCACATCTGGCTGCAGTGATGGAAGCAAAGGGGTCCAGTGACATGTTTGGTCCATCCTCAGGCCTCCAGTGCTGAGCCGGTGGAGGTCTGTCTTTGCTTTCCTGGTGTTGCAGGAGGGGGAATGAAGTGGAACCACTCACTCCTCACTATTGGGTGTTATTGGCTGCTTTGGTCTGAAAGAAGGGGGGCGTCTGGACAAGTGGTTGCTGTTGGATGAGTGGAAAACGTCTTCACCAGTAACAAAGAAAGCAATTGCTTAGACATAATTTTTAAATCTTCCCAAAAAATTGGATGTGGGATGGACCAATGCGAAAATACTCTTTCTTTCTCCGTCTTCTGAGCTGCTCAGAAAGATGCTTTTTCAACTACAAGTCCAAAATGACCAGCCTGTGGAATGAGTGTGAGACAGACGAGCGTTTGCATGTAATAAAGACCAAAAGAAAGACATGTTTGTGGCTCGCTATGAGTTAAGTTTGGCAGCTTTTAAAAGGTTAGTCTGCGTTCTAACTCTTAAAATGAAACATCCATTTAAATCCCAGCATCTCAAACATCAGTGAGGAGGATCATTTAGGTGCTTTTCTAAAGCAGGAAGTAGAAAATGGTTTTCCAGCTCTCAGTCGACTTGTTTCAAAACGTCGGCATAAAGTTTCCCTTCGTTTCTGGAATGGATGCTGGAACAAAGCTCATTTCTAGGAAATGAAGCCTTATTCTGGAGAAAAACCAGTAATAGGAGACAATAAAAGTGTTGTTTAACACAAGACAACATTCCATGCTCCAAAAAAATGTAGGGAATCTTCTACAACTTTGGAGTATCTATTATTGAGGTTATGTTTAAAAATACAAAATGCAATGTCTCTATAAACATATTTTCAAAGTAAAAGCATCACAGTAAGTCTCAATACAAATACAAATATAAATCAATATTTTAGGCAGCAACAATAAAAAGTTTAAACATTTTTTAACATGTACAAATATTACCACTGTACACAAATTTCACTTGTGACAAAAATCTGCTTTATCCAAATCTTTAATGACAGCTGCTACCAAAACTGTCAACAGTTTAGGTTCATTATGCAAATTGTGAAAAATTTAGGCAAAAATAAAGATAAAAAAATACTTTAGGGAGCAAAAACAAATCCCAAAAAATTTAAATAAATGGTGCTGTCGGGTAAATGGCTGACATTGGGGGTAACATATGGGGAACATTTTTACTAAATCCCATTTTTATTTGACTGAACAAGCAGGGATGGCAGGATCCCCACAATGTCTCATCCTGTTGTGGAAAAAATAATAAAAGATCTTAAATCCACACAGTGTTGTCAAACTTAAAATATTTTTTTATCTGGTAAAAAAAAAAAGAAAAAAAGAAGCAAGATTCAAATATCAGATAAAAACACATGACGGTATAATACAATTATTTTACAAATAAAATGGTTTACTGAAAATATGATTCAGCTTAATATTTCATATGCAAACCTAATGAATTAGTTAGAGAATGATGGAAATGAAGCTGTGTGCATTTGAAGGGATTTCAGATTCTTTACATGCGTGTGAAGCACTCGGGGGGGAAAAATATAAAGTTACTTTGAAAAAGTACTCTGAATCACCTGAGTCACCTGCTGGGATTATAAGAATTCTTCCATTCAACTGTGATCAAAAGTCCATGTTTGTACTGACCTCCCAAAAGTCTGGAACTGGTTGCAGGCACCAAAATGGCCCCCAGTTGAAACCCCCGGGCCTCTGCTATTCCCGGGGCTGCGTGTCTGGAGAGGCTGCGGCTGTGGGGGTGCTGGAGGGGGGGCCGGAGGTGATGGTTCCGGGCGTGGTCGCAGGCGGAAGCTCCACGCAGGCAAAGTAGTCCTTGAGGGGGGCCAGGAGGTGGCGGACCACCGGCACGCTCCAGGACTTGGCCAGCGCGTTCTGCCGCTGCTGCCTGTTCATGTTCCGGACGTCCGTGTAATGTTTGGGGAAACCGAAAATTCTGGCGGAGAGAAAGCATGAATGATTCCAGAGTAGAGGCGTGTCTGATGCATGGAAGTACGAGTGTTAGGGTCTGGGTTGCTTTAGGGCTCAAAGGGAAGGTACGGATAAATTTGAAGTAAAAATTCAAAAGTTTTTAGTACTAATTACTAAATATGATACAAAAAAACCCCAAAACAATCAACCATTACAAATTCAAAATATTCACAATGAGATGAGATATGTTAGATATGTTAGATCTCACTTAAAGGAAAGATACTGATCAATTTCAAATAAAAATCTAGTTTCAGCACAAGTTTCTGGTACTAATTACTAAATATGAGGCAAAACCCCCCGAAAACAATCAACCATTACAAATTCTAAATATTCAAAAAGAGAAAAATTATACAATGACAAAACCAAACAAATGGCTGTGAACTGTTTTGAACACGTGTCTCAGCTGGCAGAGCATCCAGACAGGCAACATATTCCCTTCCCATTAAACTGAATATTCAAATCTCCATTTCCATTTCGATAGGGAACTGACATGCATAATAGAAAAGGGATGTCCGAGGAATTGACTTTGATGAGCACCATCCAGAGCAGAAGCTGAACTTTTTTGCCTCCATACGCATTGCTTTAAAGATCTAATGAACAAATGATGGAACTCCAGCTAATTCCCCACCAAAACTGCGACCAAACTAGCTCTGACAAACACTGAATCACAAATTCTCTTCTATAAAAGGTCCATTTGGTCTGCTATCGTATGATGGTAGTGGTTAAAGAAGAAGGTCAGTGTCCTGAGGTGGGACTTTACTGGGACCAGGGTAAGAGAGCCATGGTTCCAAAAGACCCTTATCTTTTTATATTAGTGATGTACGCAAAGTATGAGTTTACAAAGAGCGAGCGAGTAATGCTAAATATGCAGGTTTTTTTTACAAAACAAAAGAACACCTTTAATATTTAAAAGTAAAAAAAGTAATGTCAAGATTTAGAAAGGGAAACTTGTTTGGGGACTATCCAAATGCTTTGTGGATGAATTTGAATAACAGCAGATCCTGAAGACGAATCTGTTACTGCAAACCAGTGGATGATTAGTTTTTATTTGTAAATCCCTCATTTATATCTGGGAAGGTTGGCCAAATTTCTTGGTTTTAAAACTAATTTTCCACTTCGAAATCTGTTCCTTTTGAAAAAATATTTGTTATTTTTGCGTTTCTGTCCATATGTATTGATTATATGTCCAGTTTTGTATGATACGATTTCGCCAACAAGTTTGTTTTTTTAGCAAATGCTGACATACAGCTGAAATTGTCTAATACTTGTTGCACATAAAATAATAAGCACATTAATGTTTGATAAAAATCAGTGTTTGCCTTAAATCTTACACACCATTACTAAATCTCAAGACTAAGATGAAACCATTTGAACTGCTATGCACAAAGTAAAATGGTTACTAGCAGTAGCATTCTGATCAGACAGCTTGAGAAAATATCGCCATGAATGCTCAGCGAAAACCCATTTCCATGCATTAAACACATACTGCTGCAGTTGAGGCGGATTTAAACCTGTCACTGGCATTTTTTGTGTATTGTGCACCTTTGAGCGTGTTGAAATTCCCTGCTGAAACCTACTTTTCTATTTCGGTAATCCAAAGTTTGTCCCCTCTTCCGTTCTCGGTGACGGGGAGCTGAGACATGCCTTTGCCCTGCTTCAGAGAGTTGAGGTTGCTGGTAATGGTTCTGACCTTGGTCACCTAGAACACAACCAGAACGCATAAAGCAATGATTCTCTATGAGAGCCACACTCATTTTATACGTATAAAACACACCCACACACACATATATATATGTGGTATAAATATAGCAGCAGGCTATCGCTCACCGTTGCTTCTCTACCAATCTCCAAACAGTCCTGCAGCCTCAACTTGTCCTTTTGAGAAGGTATAATTGGCCTGGTGAGAAGAAAACAGGGAGAGAAAAAAGTAAGTTATGGGATAAACCAATTAAAAAAGAGATAAAAAAGACCAAAAACATCCGTGGCATGTGAAAGGCTGGTGAT
>CAJRST010041110.1:18586287-18599002 GCA_907169785.1 Menidia menidia | reverse complement strand
AATGTTTACCTGCAATCGGCCCCCCCGTTAGGAATCTTTAAGCTAATTAGAAATACATTTTTGGTCAAACGACAACATCAGTGCAGCCACATTACAATAAAACTAATCTTGCAGATAAGGTAAGAATACCTGGTAGATTTTCACTATAATCTCAGTCAGACTATGCCAAGCCAATGATTCTATGAGTGTAAGGAAAACGCTGGTGGTGCCGCCAACCCAAGAGAACCAACAAAACAATACCACAAAAGTTTTTGTTTTTTAAAGTCTCTTGTTTTTTTTTTTTGTTTTTTTTGTTTGTTATTTAGGTAACCAGAATGCTATTCAATAAGTGGTCAGACCAATGTAAAAGTTGACCTTTCATAAATCAAATGGAATCAAATTACTTCTTCAACTGGGACACATGTTGATACATTTTCATTTAAATGGATGTAATATGAAAATTCAAGCAGGGATATAGGCTAATTTCCCCAAATAGCTGACTAGGAAAAACCTGGCATAAAACGCAGATGGAGGAATAAATATTAATAAACTGGATTGTGCTTCATACCTCTGAGTTTCTGGTCGGGCTGTGTGTACGCACTGGTCGAGTGGTTGGCCTTATTGTAAAGTTTCACGTAGCTCTTTTTGATTTTATTCAGCGCCATGGATTTTTCCCAGGAGCTGGATGAGAGTTCGTCAGACGAGATGGAGTCTTCACTCATCGTGCTGGAGGAAGAGTTTTGCTTTAAAGGGCTGGAAGCGTCGGGGACATGATGGGAACTCCTGAAGAGGCTCCCCTCCTCCTGCTGCCTGCTGCTTGCTCTAGTAACCCCTGGACAGAAAAGAAACAGTCACAACCGCGAGATTTTTCACACAACAGTATAAAGCGGCTCATCTTGTCATGATTTTAGTCCTAGTCAGAAATCTGGACCCATATTCCAGCTCAAAATCAATCGATATATATGCAAAATATCTATTCATTAATTTTACAAAGCTGTCATTCAACACCTGACATCATGATGGTAGGTTTAGTTCATATTTCAATAAATACACTACTTATAAAGACATTCAAAAGGTTCAGGTGTCCCATTTAAACTCATTTTAAACTGTATAGTGGAAAGAACAAAATTATATTTAAAAAGCCATGTCTTCTGAAAAATGTTAAAAACACAATCAAGAATAATTATTTAAGTTTTTATACCCTGCAAAAAGAAATATAACCATCAAGTCTTTGTCATTTATCGAATACATAATACCAGTTTTGCCTGCTGTTGATCATGTTATCTTTTAATCTAGTCTAATCAACCTTTCTTTAAAACAGATTTTTACCTTTTCTTTTCTAAAATAGTTTATATGCCGTGTTGCTGGAATGAGTAACATCATTACTTCTGGCACTTCACTTCCCATTTGTAGTACTCGTAACCATGCCAACATAAGCACTGTTTCTACGTGGAGTAAGACCCCCCCAAAAAAGAGAGGCCTAAGATGTAATGCAGGGAAAAAGTTCATATTAAACTACTTAATGTGTGGACAATGTGAGATCCAAGCAGAAGGAGCTGGGTTTTTTAGCGCTGACAGAGCAGGAGTGTCATAGACGGCCGATAACTTGATTAAGTAAGACTGCGGTTATAATGTGGGCTCTGTCCATCACAGAGACTGCATTGATAAGAGAGAATGAGAGGGATTTTTGTTGTTTGTTTAGAACAAAGGGCATTATATTTCTATGTGCAAATAGGAAGGAGCTTCTCTGCCCCAGAGACATCTCATTATAATTCTCCTACAGGAGCTTAATAAGATGCACATACTGTTAACTGAAGGTGTGCGTTTGAGTCCACTTGGGCCAGATGGTAGAAAGCCTCCTAAAGCCCAGTCTAACATCTGACGGAGGAGTTCTTCTCTGTCTTTGGCAGGTGTGGAAAACTGCTTCTTGCATCGCAGAGCTGCTTCCTGACGAGCCAGAAAGACATGCTTTTTCAGTAAGACTCAAAACACCCAGCAGGGACAAAAACTAGTCACCAACTTATCCGGGAGGTTTGACTCAATTATTTTTTGAAGACGCACTGATGCACAGACCTGCAGAGACAAGAATATCGCCTCTCGGTAGGTGTTCTGGGTGGCGAAGGAATTAGCACAGAAGTGCTTTCCAAAGGCAGCAAATGGCTCAAGAGTCCGTAAACTGATCTAGCATGGGATGCAACAAGAAGGGAAAATATTATAAAATACTGTATTATAAAAAAGATGTTCAGTGCACACAACAATTCAGTGTTTAAAAAGCATTCAAAAGACCTATGAGGATCATGTCCTCATGGGAAATGTAAAACTTTGCCATTGTTTCAATACAAGCCAGCATTCATAGACTGAAAGAGATGTTTTCCATTCCCGTTAAAATGAAAGGTTCTATTGTTTTTTAAAAGCATTTTCTCACATGTTGTGCTTGATAGTATTTATGCAATCCAGTTTAAATAATAAAACTGACCATAAAAGGAAAAAAAGCAGAGAAATTGGCATGCTCTCATTTTTTGATGTAATCTGCCAGATTCACGAGTTAAAAAAAAGCTAAGAAAAAGCTCAAATATGCCTGTAATATGTTTGTTACTGAGGCAACACCAAAACATGACATTTTTGCGTACCTGAGAAGACATTCTTTGTCCATACCACTCTACCAAGCCTTTCCCTGGAAGCCGAGACCCCCTGCTGTAGGGTACGATGATCCCGGGCCAGCGTGAAAAGCCCTCCATGTTCCCCCAGACCATATCCCCCTTTGTGACACAAGACATGGCAGAGTTAGGTTCACTGCAAAGAAGAGTGAATAGCGACTTTATATTTCGACAACAATAATAATCTGACTGGTGAGTGTGTTCGGCCCTCCATGCTGAATCGCCATTTGTTCTTTGTCAGCAACATAAATAAATAGGGAAAAATGTTGGCTGTGGAATTGTTATTTTTTAAGGACTTTCAGTAAAACTGAAGCCTTAAACAGGCTCTTAAAATTATTTCATGAAAAAGTTATCAAATACTTTTATTTGCAGAAAATTAGTTTTCAATATTAGTTGAAATATGACGACAATTATGATCCGATCAAACACTCTCATGGTACTTTACCATTTCTGAGCCTAGTGATGGATTAACTACTTTTTCCAGCTTTGTATCAGATATAAATATAACATAGCGAGTGAAGTATTGCAGCAGTGTGGCAGACCAAAGTTTCTTTAAAGGATGCAGACTCACAATGGCCTTTTCATGACTCTCTGACTGTGATGTGGGATCCTCATCATCGCTGCCTGAACTTGATACCAATTTTCTCTGTCGAGCCTTTAAACCTGAAAATACACTTGACATGAGCTATTGAACACAATTATTTTCCTCTTTTGAGACAAAAATAATACAATTCCTTTGGAATTGTTTTTGGGTGCCATGTAGATGTATTTCTGAAGTAGGGCCATCTATCTATTTATTTTAACACCTCTAGTTGTAGCATTATCATAAACCCTTATGCTAACTTGCTAATCTTACCATTGTGCTGACCATGGGACGTTTTATTTTCATTACCCACAAAAAGAAAAAATCCTTAAACTCACCTCAATCTCTTGGCTATCATTATCAGAACTCAAAATATACTTCGGCTCACTGTGGAACTCTGTACTACCTTCCTACCTACCGACCTAGCTGCATATTAAACAGGAACAGCTGCTTCTCATAGTATTTGAGATACGTTGTGATAAAGGACATCTTTCAGTGAGAAATCATAAGAGTAGGACATCTTACTTTTTCGATTCCTCAGTCTGCGGTTGTCAGCTCTTACGGACTCCTCTGAAATATAAATAGTCCCACTTATTAATCGCTGTTCACAGTAGATCTATGTTATGAGCCAAGACCCAGATGAACACTCTGTAGCCGGGGTGCCAGACCATAAGTAAAACCCTGCTTATGGTGTTACACTCCCAGACTTACCAGAGGAACTGTCTGTGTAGTCCGTGTCATCTGTACTGTTGAAGGCCTTTGAAGGATTATGTGGTGTAGCTTTTGCCGCTATACCAACACGATCCTCTGTTGAACTCTGCGGATTCTGTTTGACTGGGGCAGGGATTCTGTTCTCCTCATTACAGCTGGACCGGAGAGGATATCTCCTCCTGCAGTCAGAGGGTCTTCTGGACCACTTTCCTGATTCAGGCGAGGCCAAGGGACTTCCCTCTCTGCCGTGGGGAACGCTGGTGCTCTTGACCTTGTGACATAAATACAAACACATTTGGTCAGATCTCAGCATACAAATGTTTAATCCGTCCTGTAAATGGACTGGCTGGATTTTTAAAAACGAGAAAATAATTGTTGTGGGATTTGGGGGGACATCAATCCAACAAGCCAACATAAATTCAGCTTGAGGTAAATTAGAATGAAAATCGTCTTTAAGGTATGTAAATAACAAGAATAAGCATTTTTCTCTTAAAATTTGAACAAAATGTAGTTTCTAAGGGTAACTATGTATCTGAGGGACCTCGGAAGCAACAGAGGAAAGTCAGCCGTTCACCTGTGACTTCTTAATCTGGGCACTATGAACAAAGACAACATCATAATCGATCCAACAAGGTTTGACTCATTCAGTTCAAACTTAAATGTCAGCCTGTTTAGACAATACAGGTATAGGCAGTAAAGGGGTCTTTGAGAGCATTTGCATTGTATCTTTTGAATCACCAAGACCAAGACCAGAGCAGCATTTCCTGAGGAAGTGCAGCATCTTGCTGCCATAGTAACCACTTCCTCGAATACCGTTGTCCTCAGCTGAATCTTTTAGCTCCACCTTTTGTCGTGTCTGGATGCACTCGTTGCCGAGACTTTTCTTTATTCCAGATTTCCGCTCCATTGGCTCCAGCATATCATCATCTTCCTCGTCTTCCTCATCCGACATCGTCCCTGTTACGTCTGCATTCTTGTTAGAATTAGCCAACGGTTTTCTTTTTCGCTGGTCTCTGGCTGTTTTGCCCTCCATGCTCACGACCGGGTCTGGGTTGGGATGATGGTGGTGGGATAAAAAGGCCAACTGTATCTGAAAATAGGACATAAGCACACTTAAAGGGAAATGCTACATTTATCTTAGCAACACAAATTTTCAAGATGGCTTTCATTAGATTTAATAACACTGAAACTAAAAGGAGCCATACTTAAGGATTAGTATTTAAAAAAACCAAGCTGAACTGCTTACTAGTTCAAGAGTTCTGGGATAAATGTTGCTGCTATCTGTGTCAAAAGTTTGAGTCAAAAGTTTGAACATACATATCAATTCATACTGAGTGACGCGAATGGCTATGTCCAAACTTTCAGCTGTAAATTCATCTTGCGAGGGATAAAATAAGGTCTTGTCAAGTTAGTCTTCAAGACTTACTGAAGTTTGAGATACTTACCTAGCACATAATCCAAATTTTTTTAAAAATCAAAGCATGAGAGACAGTAAATGTCTATATATCGAGTGAACTGTAGTAAAGACACATACAGAGCCCTGTGTAATGTGCTGCCCAGAGCGGTCAATCCATACAGAAGACCTACTACCTATATTTTCAAGTGTAGCTCTATTTATGAAGCCTATTCCACACAATTTGATTTATTAGATTAATAAGATAGGTGATACAAAGCAGGAGCATCTGGGCTGAGCCATCACTAATGAATGTTTGTTAGCTACCAGTCAAAAGACCCCAGTCACATTTTCCTATAAGACCTTCCTGGGTCACCATGTCCTTTTTTGTAATAACTAAGACTTACCGGTAGTATAATTCAATTGTACAAGATGAATAAAGATGCCTAAAGTCTTGGCAATACATGTAACTGCACCAACTGTTTAGAAATTTAAAGAAATTTAAATTCAAACAGTAAATTAAAGTCTATTTAATTAGTGTATGTCATGTGAATTGCGTAGTAGTGAAGAACAACAAATTCGATTCGCTTTGCGTTGAAAGTGAACGGAAGTGATACATCCCTGAAAGTAAAAATTAAACCAATTAACTCACAGGTGAGCGCCTGAGCCACCAATCAGGTTAGTTGACTTTGTAGCCAATTAGCAAACGGGAACAGCGAAAGTGGAGGAAAATATGTGGGTTTTTGGGAGGAAAGCATCTCGTATAGCGCGAGGGGCACGAGTAGAAACAATGACACGTTTAACAACGACACGATGGTTTTACATACTAAACCTTAACATGCATGTATAGCAGAAGAATAACGGCTGAATTAGATAACGTGCACTAATGCATAACTACGCTTTCAAATCCAGGTAGCGGTTTTAAACGTGTCAAACGTTGACAGTCTATTAACGTCACCGGTGCTAATGTAATGTCCAGAATCTGTATTACGAATTAGTTACTGTTTCCATTTGTCACCATTTAATTTCCATTTCCATTCAAAGGAAGCTTTAGAGGTGTGTTCAGCTGAATGTGTAGAATAAGAAACAGCCACAGAGCTAACGGTAATAACGTACGAATGAAGAAAGCAAACCAAAACTTTGGCATATGTGACTTTTCAGAAAGAACGCGTTTACGAAATTAATTCCCTTTGCTTGTGAGTGGTTGCGTTTGGTGTATCCCAAACACTTGCAATTAGCCCAGTAACCTACAGTAAGTTGGGGAAGACGTAACTTACCGTTGCCGATCTGTTCCTGGAAGCGTTTCAATCAGACCGCTCCAGCTCCAAGCCCCTTTCCCGCCCACGGCGGCTGCCGCTCTGCCTGTTCAACGCACAGACATATATACATATAAATGCGTGTATTGGTGCTTATTTGTTTCCCAGATATATTTGTTTATGTGTTTGAATGGGTGAATAAGATGCATTGACTCCATATACCTTTTTAGAAGTGCGCCTTATATAGTTCAGTCCGTTTCCTTTTATTAGTTTACAGGCAGTTCCGCCACATCCAATATGGCGGTCGCGCTGACGTAAGGCAGCAAGGACCAGCCTGCTCAGTGCGGAAGCTGTGTACAACCCCTGGCTGAACATGGAATTACCTTTGTCGGAGGAAGTTCATGCAGTTGTCCAATTGTGTAGAAAAAAAGCAGAACACAGACATGACACAAAACTGAAGTAATTTCAAATGGAGAATGTTAAGAAACACTAAAAGAAATCAAGAAAAATGGTAGTTAGTAAAGGGTTACTTTTTTAGACCAAGCAGAGAGGGAAAAAATGGAATCACTCAATTCTGAGGAAAAAAATTATGGAATCATGAAAAACAAAAGAACGTTCCAACATATCACTAGTATTTTGCTGCACCACCTCTGGCTTTTATAACAGCTTGCAGAAGCAGGGACTTAATGAGTGACAAAAAGAACTCTTAATCAATCTGGCTCCAACTTTCTCTGATTACCGCTTCTAGATCAGGTTTGCAGGTTAAAGGCTTGTCATAGACCATTTTCTTCAACTTCCACCAAAGATTTTCAATTGGATTAAGATCTGGACTATTTGCAGGCCATGACATTGACCTTATGTCTCTTTTTTCAAGGAATATTTTCAGTTTTTGCTCTATGGCAAGATGCATTATCATTTTGAAAAATGATTTCATCATCCCCAAACATCCTTTCAATTGATGGGATAAGAAAAGTGTCCAAAATATCAACGTAAACTTGGGCATTTATTGAAGATGTAATGGCAGCCACCTCCCCAGTGCCTTTACCTGACTCAATGACTGTGGAAATGTCTCAGTTAAAAACAGAAAGTCAAGATTGTGATGGGAAATGTTAGTCATTACTTAAAAAGGTTTTCCCTGCTAAAGACCGGACATTTAGTAAAGCTAGTTTCCGTGTGTCAGTATTATGGGCTGGCTGTGGCTGACGTGTAGTGAACACGACGTTTGATACATGTACAGAAGGTTTTGGTTTCTGAAGGCTGACTAATCTTTTTCTGTTATGTATCAAAACAGGTATGAAGGAAGCTACCCGGCTTATCCTGGCCACGGGTCCATGTAGTACTGAAGCTCTATTTCAGTTTACACAGTATTGTCTCAGGTCTGGTAGCAGGTCCTTTGGAAAGCACAGTGTTTTGGTACGTTTCCCACACACACATCTGACCTCCTTCACAGCAGCATCACCAACAATCAAAGTCTCAGTTCCAGGCTTTAGCTTCCTTTTACTGTTGGTGTTGTTTCTCTGGTTTATTTTGCTTGCGTGAAGAGACTTTATCCAGGTCATCAGATGCATAACCAGATTTCTGAAGATAAATTTGTGCACTTAACATGGCGTCCGTGGTGAACGGACAACAGGAGGTTTTACTGGCCAAAGGAAACCCCGCTGGAGTACTGTCGGCTTTTTTACCTCCTCTTTATACATTGAAAAGACAAAGACGCCCGAACACCCTTTTAACCTCTGCACATTTTGCGCATGTACAAAGAGCGGAAAAAGCCTTGGCGATGGACAATCTACTGTTTGCACACTTCACACTGGGTTGTGGGGGCCATTTGTAGGGCACATGCCACAAAGGATACACAAATGCCCAATAATATGCATGCATATTCGACCAGAGGTATGGCCGCCTCTTTAGCGGTTGTGAGGCAAATCAGTATATGTTTAATCACTTTCTTCACTTCTGTAGGGAAAGCATATATTCTAAAGGGTTCTTTTTCTTTCTCTCATAGACTCAGAGAGGGGTATAAAATGCACTATGATTTACTGATGATTGATGATTTTACTTTGGAGCAGCTTGATACGTTGCTGGTTGCCCTCACTTCATGAAGTTTTTTGCCTTTAATACATTTTCTGGAACTGGAGATATAACCAATGATCCCCAAAAGAGGCAAACGCCAGGGAAACAGATTATTATGGGGACAAACCATCGAGCCCCCAAAATGCCCATGCGGGTAAAAAAGAAACCTTGAATTAGTTATTATCTGATGTTTAAAACCTATTTGGCTGTCATTCTTTTTCACCAACTATTGGTGTGGAAAATGTCAATGATCTTTTCATAAAAAGAAACTCAAACTTCAAGAAATTCAGGGAAATACCCTAGATTTGGATAGATAGATAGATAGATAGATAGATAGATAGATAGATAGATAGATAGACACTAAAAGAAACACTGAACCAAAATAAAAAATACTCCAAACACATTTGAAAAATAGCACAGACTTGTTCATTTAACAATAGTTTGAAACAAGACATATGTAGAAAAAACACAACTTACAATGGTCAAACAAAAGGCCAAAACTCACAAACGGTTGTAATGAATCACAACATGGTTTTTGTGAGGAAAACTCTACAAATTAAACACTGTAAAAACACATCTAGTTTCCAAAACTTTGTCATATCAAGTGACTAAAAAACCCCCGTAAAAACCCTACTTAAGAACATGCTAGTAAAATATGTTTACATTTTTTAAAACAAGATTTATAATGTCTTTATAAACTATAATACAAAGTATATAATCACGTCCTAGGTTATAAAAAGTTCTACAACAAACAACAACAAAAAAACTTATCTTACAACGTCAGATAAATTCGGCTGTAATACAGTGTGTAAACAGTAACTTTTTATTTTCTTCCTTTTTGGGTCCTGGTGGCAATTTGAGGGTATCGTTCAGCACCACAAAGTAGCCGTAAAAACACAGACGGTCATTTTCCACACACAGGAAGTTATTCATTTCGTGTTAGAAAATGATATGTTGGTCCTCTTTAACCAAAAACTTGTAAACGTTCCCGTTGTTACAGTAAAACACTAGTGGTGTAAACACGGTCAGCCTGAAACACAGTTTTTCTTACTTAGAAATGTCTGAGACCTGCAGATCCTTTGGTTTAGGAAAGAAAAGCTTTATCAACACTAAACAGTAGTTGTTTAAATAACTTGAGCCTCAGTAGACAGGATTTATCAGCAGTCGGTGAGTACCACTTATTCAAGATATTTGGTCGATCACAGTTAGAAATATTTCAACTTGGATTATTATCAGCTGGCATAATTGGAGGTAACTTTCTCTGCATTTATGCATTTACTGGAAAACATATTTTTTTTATCATTAGTAGAAACGTTTGTGTAGATATCTGAGTGTATAATGATATTAAACTGGCTGCTAAGCAAAGCTTCCTGTAGTTACAAATAATGTAACTTCACTTGATCTCAGAAAATAGGTTTAATTTCTCTGATTGGAGTGAACTCCATCTTCCACTTTGTTATTTTCTGGCAGGTTTTTATCCATCAACATTAGTCATATCAATCTTAAACTTCTTTGTATAGGCTTAATATTGCTGTGTGTAAGTAGCATGTGCTAGAAATAACAACAATATGGCACCTTTATATACTTTTTTTCTTGTTTATGTTTTTTTCAAATCACTTCTTATTGAAAATCCCATTGAACTGCAACTTAACCAGCATTTTTTTTGTTTCTATTGCAAAAAGGTGCTTATGAGGAGTTTGTGTTTTAACCTGCAATGCACAGCAAGGATTTATTCTGATAAGAGCCATTTGAATTAGCTCAATTTGTGACACGCAGAACCTTTAGCCTAAAAATTAAATGACATCTAGACAAAATTTGTATCGTAGCAAATAGAGTAAATGTCACTTTTTAAGAATAAATCCCTTTGTCAAGCACACATTTTTGGTGGTGGGTCAGTGTATCCTTTCATAGATCGGGTAGTTCTCATAATTTCCAAAATTAACCCCTAAAATAACAACATGACCATATAAATGAGCTTAAAAAAACACTCACAATCACAACATTGTTTACATAATAAAAAAAACATAATGTCAAGTAGTAGTAGCCATCCTATCTGCCTGAAAACCTAAAAGTCAACAGTGTTGCAGAGCAGCATAGATCTTATCCAATAGTGAAAAAACACGTTAAAAGGAAGTGTAACATGTCAAATTTGCAATAAATAATGTTTTCTTGAAATGTGTTTGTGTGGATTAAGTATAACAGAATAGAAAGAATGGTTTTAAAGGCCATAATCTGGTGCAGGTTAAACACTGACCACTCATTAGGACAATCGCAAAAAAGAAAAAAAAAGTATTTAAGGACTTACACAAGTGCAGTCAAGAAAAAGAATGTCCCCATCTTCCTCTGGGATTCTCTTTGTGTGTGTTTAAAAGGTTATATATGTCTTGCTTTGATTTACGAGCTGATCCGACAGCCTTTTTTGCCTCGAATTTTAGTTCTCGTTTCCAGTTTTTCCACTAAATATTCCTGAGAATTGAAAAAAAAAAGCAATCCAACTTATGTTTCTAACATTTACAAACTAGTTAACCAGTGTTGAGGCCGGACACAGCCTTAAAAAACCTCAGTACAAAAGTAGAAAATGACTCTAAAATCAGTGTACAAATGCGCAGGATGTTCCCTTATTTTAAAAAAAAAGGACTTTTCTTATTTCTATTGTATCTTTAAAGAGGTTACTGAATACGCTGCTACTGATATTGGCTTATATCATTTGTTACACTGATAGGCTGCAGCTTGGGAGGTAAAAAAAAAAAAAAGACAGTGGAAAGCTAACAAATAAAAAGGTGAACTGTTTCCCATTGCTGAATTTGGATGATGCTATCTGCATATTTCAATAAAAACCAACCAACTCCGTTCATTCTTCACGCATGGAGCTTTTGATTTCCCAAAGGCTTGCTTCTGATGTTTTTCTTAGGCACGATCTCGTTTCAAAATGCTGGCGTACGTCCCCCCGAGTGGTATAAAAAAAATAAAAAAAACGGTATGTCTTCTACTCGCAGGCAAAATAGTCTTTGAGTGGTGCAAACAGGTGCCTAATAACTGGAACACTCCAGGACCGGCCCAGTAATCTCTGTCTGGCCCCGCGGCCCATGTTGGACACGTCTGTGTAGTGGACAGGAAAACCAAAAATCCTGACCACAACGGAAAAAGAGAAGACCGGATTAAAATCAAAGACACAAACGGTAAATGTAGTCACTTTAAAGCTGGACTGAGCATAGTCGCGCACCTCTCCAGCTCAGTGCACCACAGTATGTCCTCCTTTCCGTTCATGATGACCGGGAAGTGCTGGTCTTTACCCTGTTTGATAGAATTGGAGCGCGTGGTGATAGTTCGCACCTTCCCAAACTACAAGACAACACGCCGCGTCAAATTTGAAAAGTCACTTCCACGGTAAGAACCACAAGTTGAACAAAAACAACAACACATTTAACCTCCTGAGAGCCCAGATTTGATTCGGTTTTACAGATCTCTGGATCAGTAGGAGCTGATAAGTTTGATAACTAGACTCTGTTATGGTACAGGTAGCTTTTCTTCATATAGGCTCAGTGGGTTTATCTTTAGATTTAAAATGTTTGTTTATATATTTAATCAAATTTTTCAGAATTTGGTTCGGAGGGTCCAATCGACTTATTTACAACATTTATAATAATTACACTTTATTCCACAATAAGAAAATGATTGGTGTAAAATGTCTAAAAACATTTTCCTTTAGGTTTCAAACAGTAGTGTCTGATATTGTCTGCTATGAGGCCAAGAGGTCAAAGGTCAAAGAAAAAAGGACCATGGTAAAAAGAGGCAGAAATGAAGTGTCGTTGTATGCAACGCGGGCTCTCAGGAGGTTAAATCTGTAATTATTTGGCTCTCAGATGCAAATTAGTCACCTTTGCTACTCGGCCGTGCTCCAGACAATCCTGGAGCTCCAGTTTGTCCATCCCAGAAGCACAAAGAGGCCTGAAACAGGGACCAGTGAGGACACACTCATCTACGTGCTGGACGTTATGACCGAGTATTAGGGCCAAATTTAAAAAACATTTTTTAAATGAATAAATTAAGAGAATAAAGTCGTTAT
>CAJRST010041110.1:18537550-18581761 GCA_907169785.1 Menidia menidia | reverse complement strand
TGGTTGGTTGGTTGGTTGGTTGTGTGTCTCTGCGCGTCAGACCTGCAGCAGTTGGCGTTCCCGCACAGCAGCACCTCCCGCCCCCCGCAGCACACCGTGCAGTAGGACTGGTAGCCGTCGTCGTCGTACATGTAGGACATCTCCAGGTACACGTCCTGGACACACAAAAAAAACACACACACACATGCACCAACACACTCATTTAATGGTGCAATTTTTATATCACTTAAATTAAGCAACGCATCTGAAACGCTAAACTGATTTGTTGTTTTGCTTAATCATTTTTAAACTTATTCTTAACCCTTTAAAGCCTGATCCAAGAAAAATAGGAAGAATATTGGATTTTATTTAGTCTGAAGTCTTTCTTTGGCCCCTCAACAACATATGAAGAAAAAAAAAACTGAAATTATTTTGGTCAAATTAGCGTGCAATAAGTAAAAAATAAATATATGTTGGTGTAGTCTTCTACTGGCTGTTATCAGGTATATCTGAATGTGTACAACAGGGGTTTGAGCAAAGCTTTTACCACTGAATGATGCAAAAAGTCTCAGATCCAAAAGACTTCAGAAACCGGATCAAATTTGGCACATTTGGCTTTATAGGGTTAAATATTCTATTATTAAAATATCTCAAGGCTGCTTGTTGTGTAGGAATGTTAGACATGAACATAGAATTTTTGACACAAAGGATCACTCCTTTATTCATTTCTCAATAAAATGAATTCCAATTCATAAAGATACATAACAAATTATGTTAAAACTCTTTTTGTGCATTATCCTCTGTGAATCAGGATGCTGCTATTATATCCGATCATTGGAGTTAAAATAGGTTTCTTTTCTCATTTTTATCTATTATTTGTTTTTATTATTGTTCTTTCCACTTTTCTTAATACATTTTAAAAACAAAAACATACTAAAGCTCTCTTTTTCTAAGTAAAAGTATGAAAATGCTACGAGCAATAGGGACTGTAAAAGGGAAGGGTTTATAATTCGTAGCTCATTTACTATTTTAGGGGCAGAAACACACTCTAAAACTCATAAAAAGTTGCAGACAAATGTGTCCTATACAGGATTATGGCTCCTCTGCAGACATTATGAGCCAAAGAAACTTGATAATGATCATTTTTAATCGATTTACCATCTTAGCTGAACCGCTATAATTTGGCAGAAATATACTCTAAATCAAAACACATTGTGAAATTCTACTTAATTCTACAGTCTGCGTTCATGCGTGAATATTTCTCTAAAGGTCTGGGTTCGTATTTTGGATGGCTTTACCTTGCAGGTTTGGCACAGGCCTCCTTCAAACAGCGGGTGGAAAGTTGCCGCTTTCATCTTTCCACAAGAGAGACAGAACTCTGCCACACACATTAAACATTATATAATATAATAAATATAAATACAACATTTTAACACACACGTTCAAAAATATTCATTAAAAATAAAAAAATAAATAAAACGGCCTTTACTAATGAAAAAAGTTCAGATGGTAAATGATAATATTATTAATACTATTAGGTTAAATAACTATAATAAGAATTATTTAGCATAATAATAATTCCTATGGTTTAATATCACAGAGGGGTGAGTCCTTACCTTCTATACTTCGTTTATTTTTTTGAACTTCAGTCACCATTTGCTCTGGCAGAATAAAAAAGATGGACAATGTTGAAAGACATGGGACAATATTTAAAAACGACTGACTCAGGTACTGTTTTTTTTTCAAATATATACAATATGTCAAACCAAATTTCTGGTCTTAGCATCCACCCTGCCTTTCTGCCTCTCTTTACCCTGATGGAGCACATTACATCTGTATTAAGGCTCAAAATATCCTTTCATGTCTTTATTAATACAGTAAGAATGGTCAGTTTTCCTCCTCTCCTTTAATATATATTATTATTAACATATTCTATATTTTTTCCCCTCTTTTCTTGGTTCCCATAGCTCTCCAAATCCCACTGGCCCCCTGGATGCCTGGTTCTAGATGTGTTTGTGTATAGATTAAAATTTGAATATGTATATTTGATTTTATTTGTTAAACGTACTTAATTGGGAGTGGACATTTATTTGTTCTCGTTTTGTTTTCCTTTGTCTTATTTGCTTGTAATCCCGTCTACCTACAGCTGGACAGAGAGTGGTCTTTATACTAAAATGTTGTCATTAAAAAACAAAAAGATAATAAGTTAAAAATAAGTTAAAAAGACACAATTTCAATCCCACTTTATCACCAATGTGATAAACACTTTATCACTCCAAATCGAAATAATTGTATAAAGTATGGGAACCTTATTTGAACTACCTTGACCCGAATGTATCGGCCATTTTGTTAAAAAGATTTCCTGAAAGGTCATAAAGGAAGGCATGATGTTGTACTTTTTCTATTTTTATTTTTTCCTCCATATGTGGAACTGTATATGTGTATCTGAGCCACTGTGTGTGTGTTTCATTTGTTTGTTTGTTGGTTTGTTTAAGCCATTGCCTATTGGATATTTATCTACTTGCTGTGAAATTGAAAATGAATAAACGTATTCTTTAAAAAAAAAAGGTAAAAAAGAGTCTAGGTATTAAACTTATTAGGTCCCTGTAACCCCATATACCTTGAAAAATACCAGATAAAAGCTCAGGATGGATACTAAAAGTACAATCTGTCAAACATTTGGTGTGTTTCACACTGTGTATTCAGTAGGGATGGGAATCTTCACCACCAAGGCGATACGATACACATCTCGATACACAGCCAACGATTCGATACATTCACGATTCATGGAATTTCTAGTGATAAGATTCGATACGATTCTCCAACCTCCTGCGATCCAGAACGATCTAAATTTAAAATGCTGCGATACAGTGCGATACGATACGATACAATACGATGCGATGCAATGCAGAAGAAAAGTACACCATGGACTACATAGTTCAAGTTATAGCACGCAAGCTAACTGTGCCTTTTATTTTGAAACAAAGGAAGTGCAACTTAGAGAGTGATTGTCTCTCTGAATGGAAACAGGGATGGAAAGAAACGCAACTAAAACTCAAAGACACGTTTCTAAAAAGTTATAATAATAGAAGATAATAATCGGTTTGTATCGATGCAGGTAGTTTTATACGATGCATCTCGAGTTTATGTGCGGTTTTTACCGATGCAGACGTTTGCAAATCGATGCAACCGTATCGCACAGGTCGTTCCGATGTTCCGATACGCATCGGTGAATCTTGCCATGCCTAGTATTCAGGCCTTTAGAGGAGTGTGTGTGTGTGTGTGTGTGTGTGTGTGTGTGTGGGCTCCACCTCGGCTGTAGGACTCTTCTGGGGAGGCCTTGCTCTTGCAGGGGTTGGCTTTGGGCCGCTTGGCACTGGGGAAGTACTCGGACTGGGACACGCTGAGCACCTGGTCCAGCGGGTTGCTGTCTGATGACACACACACGGACACACACGGACACACACACACACACGTTGGAGGGGTTAAAAACCAGGGGATGACGGGTGTGAGAGCGTGTGACTCCCGGGCCTGGCTCACCGGCGCTGTGGTTGGGCTTCAGCCCCTCCTCGCCGCTGGGCAGGAAGCCGCCGTTGGCCCACTCCAGCATGGGCTTGACCGGGTCCTCCGGGCTGTCCGGGCCGCCCGGGGGGAAGGTCTTGCTGGCCCGGGCGCTGGCCAGCTGGGACAGAGGGTCACAGGGGGAGCGTTTGTGGCGAGCGCTAGCGGAAAAATGATCTAAATCTTGGCAGAGAGGCCGTAACAGGATCTTCATCCCAGTGTGTTTCTGCGTTTGTTCAGGTGTGCTCCATTTGTCTTCAGGCGTGTCCCTTTTTTTTCGTTCTATTTATATGATTGTTTATTTTGTGCCTTTTGTTAAACTACTAAGATATTAGCTTTTTTTCCTAATTCCCTGGTTCCCCTCTGGTTTTTATTCCCTGGCCCCTGGTCTTTTTGGATCCATTTATGTTATTTGAATGCAGTTTTGAGCCACACTGAGTGATTATCGCAGAACCAGAACTCCATTTGCACTAGCGAAATGGTTCAGTTTTAATATCAGAGGAAGCTCATCTACCCAGAACCTGCCTGTTGTCTCTGTGTGAGCTTGGATTCTAAGTTCCCACATGGAAAGATATAGATAAATCTTATCCAATTTGAATCTCTTTTGTCTGAAACTAGCATATAAAGCATACAACAGTGAAACCAGATATAAGATCCATAGTAAATTTGAACAAAATGAAACCTGTATGATTTGGGTGTTTGATTAGAACAATATATGAATAAAGTAAATCACATATTCTTTATATGATGCACATTACATGGAACATACACTGAAATTTACATATTTTTAATACGTTTTTTTCTATTTATTTTTCCGTATGGGTTGACTTAAGGAGGATGTGTGAAAATAAATGTTGTGCTTTGCATTATATGCATTGCATATATACATATATTTATATATGTATATATTTATAGAAATGTATATATGTATCTGCCGTTATTTTATTTACGGAGCGAGTAACAAAAATAATTTCCCTCTGGGATTATTAAAGTATTTCTGATTCTGATTCTGATTATGTGTGTTGGTGCATTAAGACTGGCCTAACCTGCCTTTTATCTAAAGTCAGACAGTTAAAGAATAGAAAGAGAGAGAAAAAAGACACTAAAGTTACCTCCACTGCCTGGAAGATGGCCCTGCGGTAGGAGGCCAGCTTGGTGTAGGAAGCCTGGCTGAAGAACTTCGGGAAGGCTGTGATGGAGTAGAGCTTATCGGCCGACACCTGGACAGCAAAAGGGAACGTTTTTAAACTCCACTCCTTTTTAAACTCCGCTTTTTCTTTTTGTTTGTGGTCTTTTTCCTTGTGGGCCCTTTCACCTCGGAGAACTTGCCGTCTCCGAACCACTGCAGCCACCTCATGCCGGCGCCGGCCGGCCGCTTGCCCGTGGCGTGCCAGGTCACCACGATGCCCGGCCACCAGGAGAAGCCTTTGATTTTCCCCCAAACCAGCTCCCCGATCCCGAAGCCTTTGCTGTCCTGTGGCCAAAGACAGCGGAAAGAAGCATTCCTTTAAAGAGCTATGACACACCGAAATAATTCTTCTGTGAAATACTAAAACTGATGAATGAGTGTGCGTAGAACAATGAGACATAAAGCAATGAAAAAATAAAAAAATATGAGACAGACAGGGCTTTTTAAAATCTTGATTAAAGGAGAAAGAAAGGAGTATATGAGAAGATTCATATACCAATTTAAAAACAACAAAAATAACAAAATATTTAACAAATAAGTTTAAAAACTTAAAAAACAACAACCTGAAATACAATAAAAAGTCAATCAAAGCGATAAAAATAATGTTTGAAAATTTTGAAAAAAATGTCACAGTTGAAATGACAAGGCAAAGAATATAAAATACATTTTAAAATGAAACCTGATGAAAAAACAAATGCTTCCACAAATCAAAGTCTCTCGTTTAAGCCTCGACGTTGCAATAACTCAAAGCAATTGATCTGAAAGGCACATTCGGTTTATAAGAGTCATCAAAGGAGCCACATCCTTTTTTTTTTTCTCTGCTTGACTGCATATATTAGGGAGTCTGAAGTAATCACTGATTCAAAAACCGGACCGAACACAACTTTGGCGCTCCAATTTCTGGCGTTTTGATATAATTATAATTAAAAGAGTAATAAATCCATGAACCAATGTCTAATATAAAACCGATCTATAAGGAAATGGAGACAAAATTTAAACTTTGCCTTCTCCAGGCAGGTTTAGCTTAAAAACTGTAGATTTAAACCCAAGAAAAGGGGTATAAACTGGGCGCTAAATTGAACTCTAAATAGTTTTATCAAAGCGACTTTGGATAAAAGCATTTGCTAAATTATTAAAAACATAAACAAACGAAGTAGCCGAAAGAGTTGCCGAGAAAATATCCGACGCAGAGTTTACATTCGACATATTTTCCAACCTCTGACCGCGTTCCAAACGGCTCATTTCCAAATGAATCTCAGACATGACCGGATCAGAAGGCAGAGCGGGTTCACCGGGCGGAAACACTCACGTTGTACTCGGGCGGGGTCTCGGACCCCGACGTGGTGCTGGCGCTGTGGGCCGAGTCTTTGGAGTCCTGCTCCATCAGCTCCAGACAGGGGGCCTCCGGGGCCCCACTGGACACGGCCGCAGCCCGGGGGGGGCCGCCGGCGTACTGAGGCCAGAGGCAGGACAAAGATTAGACGATATTATGTGTAGAAGACAGAGTTTTCTGTCTTTCAAGCCCAAGAGTAATCCCCACTTTCAGTTATTTGCCCCAAAACGTTCCACAATGTCAATGGAAACCATCAGTGTATTTCTACCATGGTGGCCTACTTCTACTGATGCATTTGACTGAGTCAAACTGGAGCTAGAGCTTCAGAAATAACTTCAGAGAACACTAAGCGAACACAAAAACAACAAAAAGTACAGGAAGTTGTGCAAGACGTCTTACTTCTATTGGACCTTAACTCATTGACTGGCAGCCATTTTCAGAACAGAGTCCCATACTGCCAGTTTTTTGAGCATTTTGACTGATTTTTCAAGCGCCACAGAATAGTTTGTGCTATGACTATGTAAACACCGGACACACCAAAAGAAAGAGTAGACTCTCTTCTTTCATCAGGAAATTTTTTTTGTTTCTACCTTATTCCGTTCTTCCTGGACTTGGGTCTCACTGGCGACATGTTCTCTCATAGCGAACCGTTAGCTTTTTCTTATTTGCCTACAGTCTATGCTCATCTCCCATCAAAAGTGGCACTGCCCCCTAGAGGGTCAATTTGTTACTACATACTCTGTCTAGAAGCCTGATATTTACGGAAAAACTTTAGCAGATCGTCCCCCAGCCACTCTCGTTAAAAAACATAAAAGACGTCTATAGACATCTTTGGCAGCTAATGAGTTAAAGTACGTAAACGGTCAATGTTGTCACATTCATGCTTTTCATTAACTTGGTCAAAATGAAGTTCATAGGTCAAAAATTAATAATTCACATTCAGTTTACCTTTTAAACTCGAACCGGCTCAAAGTTCAGTTTATTTTGGTTTGAAGTGGCAATGCAAAAAAAGACTAACTTGAGGGTTTTTTCAGGGTACCTTGTTTTTTTTCACCTCCAAATTTGATAAGGCTGAAAACAAATCTGTGCTGGAGAGGAAATTTAAAAGATCTCTCACATTTCTACTGAACTGAACCCCTTGTTCTTGTCCTGCTGAGTTCTTCCGGGTCATTTAAGTATAGAAAAATTATATTAGCTTGGTGTCCTTTGATTGGTAGCAAAGATAATGATTACTGTATGTTGGCATGAACCTTTACCTCTGACTATTGAGGCTTTATTCTATAGAGAACATAACAGCAAAGTTAAAGCTATCCATTGTTTTATTTTTAAAAAGTTGGAACCCATCCATAGCATATGTGGATTTGATATTATAGCCTGTAAACTTTAAGGGATTTTTGTGTGTGTGAATGATAGAAAAACAGTTTTGCAGTGATCCAAAAGTCTCAATAAAGTCGCTGAAACAGATGAGTGACCACAAAGAGGTGCCGAATCACTAAATGTCACTATGTACAAAAACAGTGTTGCTGCAAAGTGCTTCTGGTTTGTTATTTGGTTTGCAACGCATCACGAATAAGGCGGTGTGTAACACAGCTCCCACGGAAACTCTCCGTATGTTGAATTCTATCCACTAATCACTAGGGATGGGGATCGAAACCCGGTTCTATCAAGGACCCGGTTCCACTTTTTTCAAAACCCGAAAATCAATACCGTTTGGGCTTATCGATACCACTATCGAGTCTGGTCGTTTTTTTTTATTATTACAATAGTAATTGTGAAATCTGTGTTGTAATCGGCAGCATACAAGCTAGTTAGCTTGAAAAATAAATGAAGGTTCAGACGTGCTGCGTGATGATGTGTTCAGGTTGGCTCAGTAAAACGACAATTAGGTTATCATGATGCGTTCAAGTGTAACGTAAAGAAAAGGGAAATTGAGTTTTTGGCGAGAACCATGAGTAATACAGTTGTATATTGCCCTAATTATTTTAGAATATATAATTAAACTACTGATGCCAACATTTATTAAAATTTACATTTAATTTAAAATACAATTATTCATTTGATAAATATTGTCGCATCATCTTTCCACCAAATATCAGAAAAATATCGATAGTGGTATCGATAAAGACTCGGATCCATAAGGAGTATCGATAAAGGTATCGATATCAATAAATATGAACGATCCCCATCCCTACTAATCACAACTAAAAATGATCATATTACATGTATTTGAACACATTAACAATTGTGATTAGTGGATAGAATTCAATATGCAAATCCTTTCTATATATTAATCAGCACTAGGGGAGCCTGATTCTCATTCTCCAGACTTTGTGGTTGTGAGTGATGGACAGATTAAACTAGTGCTGGTAGATTGTGTGTGAATCCTCCTGGCTTTTACCAGCAGTATGCTCTGCTCCTGTTTGCGGCTCTGCCTGCGCGGTTTGGTCTGCGTGTGCGGCGTCAGGCCGGCCTGGAAGATGGTTCTGGGCCGGGGCGTCTGTCTCAAGCTGAACTGTAACGCCCCGGAACCCTCCTCCTGAAAACATTACACACAAAAAAGTTCCCTTAAAAAAAAATATTAAAAAATAAATAAATAAAAAAAGAAATTGAATAAAAATAAATAAATAAATAAATAAATGAATGAATGAATAAATAAATAAATAAATAAATAAATAAATAAATAAATAAATAAATAAATAAATAAATAAATCTGTTTTCCCACATGGAAAAGAAATAGAAAAAAAACTATTAAAAAATGTAACATTCAGTCACATAGAGAATATATTATTTAATCCTGAAAGTGGCCATTTTGGATCACTGCTGTATGCTTTACATACAAGTTTCAGACAAAAGAGATACACATTATATAACAGTTATTTATATCTTATTCCTATGCATTAGTTCTTCCAAATGACTGATGAAGGCTTTTCCAGAAAATTCTAAATCGTGTGAGCGATGTCACCTTGTTAAAGGAGTCCCAGGTCTCTTCCTCCTCCTCGGGCATCTTCCTGGCCCTCTTGCGGCTTCCCATCGAACACTGGTTCCCATCTGTGAATGAGAGGAAGACCAGACAGAGAGCAGAAGATCAGGAAGATGGCTGAACAATTACAAAATAAATGGTTTAGGTTTTGGGTTTTTTGGGGATATTTTACCTCACCAGTTTGAGCTCTCTGTGGCTTTCTGTGTCGTGAGTTTTTAGGCTTTTTCAGCTTCATTTCCCCAGTTTAGTCATATTTTGTAGCCGGCTTCTGTTGTGCCTTTTCTCATCTTTTTATAAAATAATTTCTCCAACCACTGACAATTTTGGTCTCTTTGCAGAAACAACAAATACTGTATTTTCCAGACTATAAATCACACCGGATTGTAAGTGGAACCGGTCACTATATCCATTATTAAGAAAAATAAACCATAAATAAGTCGCACTGGACTATAAATCGCATGGAAATACAGGTATGTTAACTTAACATGAAAAGTATAGATGATAATATATTTGTTGTACTACAGTGCCCATGATGCATTGCATTTCCATTTCCCGTGGCCATTTTAAAACATAGAGCAACCCTGTCACGTAAAACTGTTGTATTGCGGGAAATTAAATGAGAATTTACAGGTATATTTTTAATTTACAAGTCGCTATTGAATAGCAACTATACAAAACATGTAAAAAAAAGTGTGACTTGTAGTCCGAAAAATACGGTCATTTAAAATGGCGATTACAGGTGAATCGTTTATTATAATTCGTTCACCTTTAAAGCTATACTTTATACTTTAAAGCGCTACTCAAAGGAATTTCCAACAAATATCAAGTCTGAATATATTATTTAGGTTATTGATTTTACACGTTCATGAAAAAAAACCCTGTTTTAAAATCTATTACCTTATATTTTAAGTTTGTCGTTTAACTTGAGACACAACATGGTAGCATTTATAAGATTTACTTTTAAATTTCTTGTCAGTCTAAACGTTATAAATTTCTGCCTTCCAGAAACTAAAGGCATGTAACTTTAAAATAAAAGAGCTTTACTGAAAATGGAGTTAGGATCAACATGTCTACAATTCGTTAACAAGCGTCTTGAATAATTGACTATAATTAGCTCCGGACGTAAACGGATGGATTCGGTGATGATGATGATGATGAGGTGTGAGCTACCTTGAGGTGAAGTGGCGTCCCCGTTGTGCTTGGGGCTGAAGGGCGAGGGCGCTTCGGCCGCAGTCAGAGGGCTGCTCTCATTGGTCAGCTCGGCGCCGCTGGCGTTTTCTGGCACTCTCTCAGCTTGAGGCGCATTTCTGTTTACTGCTACCTGAAGACAGAGTGAGAACACCTTTAAATTCAGAAGAAAAATCAGATTCAAGTGCCCCATGGTTCCAAAAGTAGGCATCCCTCTCGTGGAAGACATGGAGGCCACTTCCCACCACCATTAAAGGCCCCGATTAGAATCCAGCTAGAGGGGGAATCCTTGGAAGATACCATTGTACCAAAGACTGAGGGAGGGGAAATGTTAATTTTGAAGCTAAGTTAAATTGAGCCTAAGTTATTTTGTCATGTTAATATATTTGTATTAAATTAAATATGACTTTGCTTCTATTTTGTTAGGTTTTGTGTTTATTGTACTTCTATTATGTTCCTCCCTCATGTGGGAAGTTTAGGGCGGTCCACCTCTATTTAAGCAGCCTTGATTTTGTGTCTGCAGGTTAGTTTGGTTTGTGTTTGGTTCAGTTGACCTCAGTTGGGTTATTTATAATCTTAGTTGTATTGTATGGAAGTATGATATTTTGTTATGATTTTTTGATATTATAAAATTGAAATGTTTCTAATTTTTGGAACACCTTTGTCCTTGATTCAGTCTGGTCCCTCACACAGACACAATGCTGAAACATTGGACCCGATATAACCCAATAAAATGTTCTTGGCAGTGACTGAGAAGTAGCATCAAAGTGTGTGCAAATGGGTCCATGTGTATAAGGGTGTCTATTCATCATCTTTGTTTTGTTCAGTTTTATTTTTACTTGTATGTAGGTTTTAACAGCATTAGTTTTTTTCATATTATATTCACTTTACTCTGCGTTATGCAGACAGCATTGTACAATATACAGGAAACTTTCTATTGAACATACACCAATAAACTCTGAAACGTAAACTGAACATTTTCTGCATATATATGAGGCATTTGAAAAATACTTTCAACTGCCTCTAACTTATGGTTTGTCAACTGATAACAGTCCAAGTTCACATAAAACGTTAGTCAGGAACAGAATGATTTTTAATGCCTTGGGCCAGTATTAATAGCATTGCCATCCACAGAGGTGAAATATATGAATTATGTTAATACATTAGGAGCAACAAATCATGTTCCGAAGGAACAAAAGATAAAGAAAAAAATAGGAAAGAGAAGCAAAGACAGACTAGCAGATGGTGGGGAAAAGGAAACAGCCCCTTCAGTGGGTGATAAATGAGAGAGAAAAAGAGGAACAAGTGGTAACGGACAATGAGAGTCCCATTCAACATGTTTAAGGGTGTGTGTGTTTCTTGAGAATTTATTTAAGTTTCTCACAGTGTGTATATTAACCAAATATACAATGGTGCTGGTGTGTTTACCTGATCACTATCATTTCGAATGAATTACTTCTCTGTTGTCTTACCATAAAATGCTGGAAGCAGTGGTATATAGTAAGAATTTGTCTGTTTGTGTTTATTACATTTTCTCTATACGTAAGGTCCACACCTCATACATCTTTAGTGGGGGTGTTTTTTTGCAAAATAAAATGATATGGTGGGATTTGATGGATTTTAAGGATCGAAACGTGGTTTTATTGTTTGATTTGGACTGCCGTAATGTTCAAAGTAGGGATTATGCTTTCCATTCAACCTTCTGCTGAATGCTGTCATGGTGGCTCTCTGGGTAATTAGAGTCGTTACAAGCAATTGTTTACCTCTAAGTTTGTGACCTGCATACGACCGTAAATGTGCTGCAGAAGCTTAGTGAAAGAATTCAAATAAAGAACCCGTGGAGTACAACGTGAGACCTTTTACAACAAAGATCTTACCAAACCTGCAGAAAACAATGAAAGAAACTGCAGTTGTTTGTGAAGTAGTCGATGTGTAGCTTCTCACATCTAACCTAGAAGCTTGTGCATTCGGTTTCTTCCAGTCCCAGCTCCCTGAGCTGCTTTTAAGGAGCAGGCTACCAGTCCAACTCTACCGGAGTGTTGTCTACATATGGTAGCGTCTCTCCAGCTTAAGGCTTGTTGCTTCTCGTAGAATCCCTGGAGATGTTTCCTGTGTTTCGTCCCTTCAGGTTTGGATCCGATACCCTTCCCATAGTCAAGCCGAGCCATCTCAGTCCTCACCATACCAACTAGGGCTAGGCGGTATCCAAATGTTGATACCTTAATACCGTCTCCACATTTTAACCGGGTATATGGTAGTACTAATAACAAATGATGACTTATGTCACCAAACTGTTGTCCTGTGCCTCCACCGTTCATAAACCCAATACTAAACACTAATAAAGACATAAAAATATTACCAGACTGCAGAAGTCGTCTTCTCCTTAGCGAACCTGATGACGTCGTGTTCATAAACTTTATCAAAAGTCTCAGTACTGTGAACGAAACGTAAAAAGTTCAACCACATATAAGTGCTTCTGGACATGGAATCATCTTTAGGCATTGAGTTAATCATATCTCATACTCAATCCTTATCTCCTAAATAAGACCATTGCACTGTCTTTAATGAAGGTATTATACCGCTGCTTTTGAAGGATACCACTGGTATACCGTATTACTGTTTTACCACCCAACCCTAATACCCACCATGCCCTCTCTCCTGAATCACTTTTCCCATGACTGGTACCCGCAGCTCTTCCAGGGACCTGCCCGCTCCATCACTTACAAACCTTCTCGACTAAAGTAAATGTACTCTGGTGGACAAACCCCTATTGCTCAACTGGATCCTCCTAGTGGACCATCAATATTCCCCAAAGTAAGGCCACTGCCAGGTGTTTTGTTCGTTTCTCCAATCCCAGTTTCCTTCTCTTGTCGGTTTCCGGAGCTTCCAGTTCCCTCGTGACCACCTTTTCTCCGGAGCCCTCCCGTGAACACGATCCAGTCCAGAACCTTTAGTCGTTCTCTTAACACCAGTGATTTGTTTTTGTGGTTGTCTTCTGGGACTTTCTCTTTCTCTCATGTGGGTCAGAGGTCCTCACAAAGCTAAAAAAAAAGTGCTGGCTTTGCATTCCAAAACGTTTTCAAGTCCATGCGATATATCCTGTTAGTGGTTCTCAAAAAGTGTAGGCTACTTGGTGTCACTGAAAGGTTTACCAACATGCAGAGAACCCAGAGAACAATCCATTCCAAAGCAAAAACTGTATATGAAGTAAATGGCATCCGGGAGCCTTGGTTGGGTCCAGAAAGGAGAAAGCAGAAGAAGATGGCAGACTTTGGTGGCGGAGGTGTCTTGTGGCTCCAACTCCGACTTGCCGAATGGATCAGAGTCATTACAACATCCATTTGAAAAAAAATCAAAAATGGTCCAGAAACCATTCCAGACATGGAGGGTGTGTTAAGACTCCTGGATCCCATGATGTTTCCATCTCTCAGGGCTCTTTTACAAGTTGTTCCGACCATCCCAGTGAGCAACTGTGAGAGATCGTTTAGTCTTCTCCCACGACTCTACACTTTTAGCTAAACTAAAACCAAGACACTTCACTATCAGGCTTCCTTCTCAGAAGAACTGACATCCTTTTGCATATTCTGAATGGTGCGCAGCCTCAGATTCCAGTGCCTCACCAAATATGTGCATTTTTCCTTCTAATAAGCTTTGCTTTTTGCTTGATAATTGTAGTGTGATAGTCAAACTTTGTGTACGTTAAGACAGAAATCCTGATTGAATTAAATGTTTTGTTCAATGAAATGGTATAAATTGGTTCAATCTAATCATGTGCATGTGTATAATTTTATGCAAATATTTGAAAAAATCATTGTAAGTATGTTCTCATTCAAAGCCTTTATGAAAAATGTGGGAAATGGGCAGACTAGATGAGTTCAGCAGTGAGTCATACAAACACTAGAAGCAGGTAAACAGGTAAATTCAATTTTAGATCTGAATCGGCCACCAGGTGGCAGATTCAACGTGCGCACCAACAGGTTCATTAGTCCTGATGCTCGCACTCTTTGCTATCTTACAGATGCTGTAGCATCCATTCCAGAGCTGGATGATGCTTCCTGAGGCAGCGCTCAGCATTTATTGCAAACGCACTTAAACGGTAGCGAGGGGTCCGGTACAGTCCTGGGCCGGACACACCCTGGACAGGTCAGCAGCCCGTCACAGGGCCACGCAGAGACTGACAGGACACACCCTGGCACACCTCAGGCAATCTAGAGAGACCGATTAACCCTGTCAGTCATGTTTTTGGACTAAAATGACCCATTTGTCTGCCTTCTTCTCTAGTAAGACTGCTTTTTGGTGACTTACCTACCACTTACTAGGGAGCGTTTGGCAGAAACTAAGTTATTGTGTAGTTATTATTTATTATTATTATAAAAATATTATTGTTATTGATTTTATTAATTTATTATTCATGTATTAAATGTATTTATATATATTTATTAGTTGTATGTGCTATTAGGTGTTATGTGTATGTACTATTATAAGTAGTGGAGATACCATTTAGTATTACTACTAATCTCTTGGTGCTTTTTAAGTTGTTTGTACATATAACAGTTTCATCAGTGAAGGTGCCTGAGTCACAATTTTAAATCAGTTCTTGTTAAATAAAAGAAGCAAATACTCTTAGATGAGTGTAAAATTATATGATAGCAGCAGTATGTGGTTTTTGTAAATGTTATTTTCCACTGCTGATAGAAATGAGTTGTGACTGTGTATGATAACAAAACATACAAACAAAATATAACAATAATAGTCCGATAATTTGATAAATACAGACTTGAAGGGACACTTTTCAAATAGGGAAGAGGATGAATAAGGGGTCTGTACCAAATCTCTCAGTGTTTCAAGACCCTAAAATCAGTTTAATTTTGCTCTAAATAGTAAATAAAATTGGTCTTTTCCTCTGTTTAACAAACAATCGTGTCCACTGATGTCACTCAATTCATCCTATGCATCATGCCGGGGTATGTAGATAATTTAACAACTATGCCAGAAACCTGGGAAAGGCAGTTAAATATTAAATAAAATAAAAGTTCAATTAAATACTAAATGCTTCAGGCTCTCTTATACTGGTAAACATTGTTTAGAGGTGAAATAGTCAAATTGAAAATGTGTGTTTTTTTTATATTGTACATCATTTATGAATTAATATAAAGCTGTTTCCATGGTGTAGAGTTGAACATTTTTCAGGAAAAATGCAGAAAGTTGAATATGTGTTCAGCTCAGTTCAGTTGAAGCAGTGTGAATACATATAGAAGTCACTCCTACAATAGCAAAGGAGCAGAGTAACTTAAGGATATGAAGATGTGATGGTTGGATTTAGGGTAAAATAAGTTTTTCTGTGCTTGTGTTTGCATGACTTACAGTGGCACTCATCTCATTGCTCTCCTCCATGACTACAGCAGAGTACTTGTTGGCAGGCATTGCACTTGCAGCCGACTGGTCCAGTGTTTGTCTTGCCTCCTTTTCAAACCTGGACAAGACAAAAAAACAATGTGGAACATGAACAAGAAAAAGAGGTTGAACTGTTCCCTGGTTGCTAGCTGCGCGGGATTAGTTGGACTTGTGCTTACAGCTAAATACAAACTGAAAAGACCTCAATCATTTTTTCTTTCCCGCAGTTTTATATCTGATAAATGTGAAAGCCACAGCAGGGAAAAGTGTCAAACTAACTCGGGACTTTTTCACGCTCTGGGCTACACTTTGTGGGACCTGTAAAGTACAAGCTAGTGGTGTGTGACCGAGAACTTCCGGAGGTTCTTCGTACCCTCTGCCATCAGACTATTCCAAATTCAAGTGCAATAAATCGATATAACTTCCAGGTCACTACTTGTGAACTCTGTATCTATCCTCCATGTGTAAATTCACCTGCAATCATCTGACCTCTCTGTATTATTTAATCTATAGACCATGAATCTAGTTTCATCTTTATATTTAATCTTATACTGAAATATTTATTCTTATGCATGTAGTCTGTCTACTTAAAGAGCCTTGCATCTTCAATTTGATTGATTTTGTGGTCCGACAGGTGGAAAATGTGGAAAAAAATTGACTCATCATCAACAACTATGTAGGCGAAGGAAATATCTTCAAATGTATGGCAACCTTTACTGGATTTCCCGAAAAACGACAGTGCACAATTATATTGTGCACTAAATCCCTTACTAAAGGTGAGTGTTGTTCTTAATAAAACATTTCAATAAAGAGTAATTTTTTAATTGTTTATGACCTTCAAATAATCATATTTTTTAATCAAATGGAAATACAAATCTGCTTTATTAACAATCAATTTTGGAATATAAACTGGAATGAAATGTAGCTTTGTGACAAGTGAGTGGGCCAAAAAGAAATAGGGGAAAACATAGATGAGTACAAAAAAGTAAATGAAAAAAAAACTGGAAAAGAAGGCAAAGAACACCACTATCTGCAGTTTCCTGCAAAGCGGTTAAAGCAGATTGGACATGCCCATACAAACCTCAAGTAAACAGATATCCAGACTTGTCAGCATGTGTGTTGAAGCAAAACACACACACGCAAACACACACAAAACATTAAGTGACTGTGACTATGTTTTCACATGTTCCATAAATCAAATTATTTGATGCCGCAATCTTTTCCGCCAATACGCTAAAGTCCATAAATGACTATTTTTCTAACGGAGGATAATAGTACCGGGACTTTTGCAGACATGCCCACATGTCGGGAGTTTGTCTGGACAAAATGTTCTCATGGGTATTTAAAAAAAAAAATCCAAATCAGGAAATAAGGCTGTGACATTCTGGTTAGGGACTGAGCCAACATGTTGATCAAAGTTAGGGTTAGGCAACTACAAGTTTCGCTGAAGGGTACAATCCGAGCTGTGCGCAGAAGTGTGTGACGGTGTGTTTTGGTTTAAGTTTCAAGAGGGTGATAAGTTGTTTTAGTCAAACAAGTCTGCACAGAGAGACCTGCAGACAGTTTGTTCTACTTTCATATTAACTGCTCTGCCTTGAGAGCTTGATATGACACTAGAATTTTAAAATAAAAAGACAGAAAAACACTTGGTTCTAAAGCACTGACAACTATTTGGTGTGGTGTGGCACCGTTGCCTCAAACCAAGATGGTCCCGTCCAAAAACATACATTTTAGTAGCGGTCGCATATATGCTCAAACATAATAGAGTGATATTTCAGGGCATAAAAACAAACAAACAAGAGAAATGATAGTTATTTGACAAAATTATTTTAAAAGGTTGCTTTGCAGTATTATATAAAAATGAAAAAAACATCAGGTTAATTTTTACTACAATTACTTCATTTAGTCATTTTTATGGTATTCTTCGTACATGTCTAGGAGGGTGTATAGTGGATCTAGTTTCTTAAGATATTTGAAGCATTCCTTCTCTACAGTTTGGATTGGCAGTTTGGTATCTTTTGCCAAACAAGTTGTGACAGCTTGGGTGATGTCTAGCTAGTGAATGACTTGGCGATGTCACGCCAAACTCTCTTACATTGTTTTGGTTTAGTAGTGCTAGCTGCCGAACTTTCCCTCACCGGCTTTCAGAAAATCCTAGAAAATATTTGGGTGCTGATGCTTGAGATGGTGAAATAAGATACCTTTCCCCTTTTTCGAAATTACAAGTTATTGCATTCACCTCCACAACTTGAATATCGCTGCAAGACCCAGGTGGGCGTAATCCTTTGCGTGGTGCGGGGACGTATTTACGACATGAAATTTGCATATCATGGTTTAATTTATTTACCTGGGCAATTTCGTGGCAATTTTTACCGGTATTACCTGGAAATATATGGTATGGCCCAGCCTTATTCCAGGGTTTTACCGTGTCTGGTCGACAGGACACATGCTGGTGGTCAGATGGGGTATTCGATGGAAAGGCGTGGTTGAATCCACCAGAAAGATTGAGGGCCTAAAGTTGTGGCGTCCACAGCCTACCCAGTGTGGATGTAACAGTGTGGATGATATCACAGGCTTGGGATACCATCCACACTATTGCCCCTATACGGCGCTATTGTGATACCATGCAACAATTTCCCGAAGCAGGTAGTATAGCCCCGTGCTATGGGCTAACAGTTCAACGGCCTTGCGACAGAGTGGCTCCTTGATAGTGATGTTCCCAGAATTACACCATCTATCATTCCCAATCACTTCCACGGTCAGCCATGTTTCTGTAAACTACAGGAGGATACACTCCTGGTACTCCCTTTGTTGTCTGGTCCATCTCGATGGAGAGAGTCTTACCTTCCCCGTGATAATAGACCGGAGCACTGGTCTAAATCTTTCTGTTCTGTCACGGCTCACCCGTCTTCTCCTCCTCACCTCAAGGGGAACCTCAGGCTCCTTGTGGGGGCAGCAGTTCAAATTTACGAAATACCAACAGCCGATCTCTACTGTAAACAATAGACGACGCACGGGCCCTCCAGCCGGGATCGAAACATCGTGGAATCGTCATGAGAAAGAGACGCCAGCTCAAGAACACTCGGTGGATATGTAGAACATTCACAAAGATACCCCGACTAAGATCTATGTCTACGTCTACAAAGTCAGAAATTAGAGGAAAAAGGTCATTGAGGGGCAAGAGCTGCTGCAGGAGCTGCCTCTAGAGTTGGCCATCTTGATATATGCAGGTTTACATAGATTTCATTTTTGGGAAATTGAACTTATTCCCAAAAAATACACCATTTCAGTAATGTTACGAAACTGGTTCAGTCGCAAGACCTTGGACCAGGCAAAATCTGTATATAAGCTGCTACCAAATTTGGGAGCTCTGATCATGTGCTTAATGAAACTATAAATGCTGCCCTCCACCACACGCCCAAGACACCCGTCGCCCACAAAACCTCATCAAGAGAAAACCCACCTTTGAGGAATCATTTTATGACTATGTCATCTGCGATATAACTGGGAAAGCCATTATGGATGAAGTTGCATTGTACATTGCCAAAGATATTGTAACCTTTTCATGCAATGCCTGCCACCTTGTTATGTGAGCACCTGTCACAGCTTGTATTTTTGTTGCGCCTTAAGTCCCGTTTCTTTCCAATCCGAGATGTGACAAATTTTCCAGTTGGTCAAAGATTTGAATGCAAAAGTTACTCTGCTGTAAAGTATGCATCACATTGTTTAACCCCTTGTGCTCCAGGCAAATTTAGTAGAAAACGACCAACCCGAATTTTAATGACTGTAACTACGTCGATCCACAAGGTCTTTCCTGAAAGAACCGTCGCCCACAGGTGTACACAAAGTCAATTAGCACATGCCGCCACATGTCATTCCAAAGGTTGAAACCTCTAAAAGCTGGAGATGACGAACTGGATCTTGTTTAGAGGACGCAATATCCAAATTAGGATTTAAAAAAAGGAAGAAAAAAAAGCAATAAGTACAATATGTTGTTTGTCAAAGTTCTGTTACAAATTATATTTCTTTTTAGTGGTGAGCAGTCCAGTCATTTGAAATGACACATATTGCCCTTATTCACAAAACTGGCACTTTTAGAATAAGAGTGATAAAAACTATATCCATGAAAGCGGCCTCGCACAAAACCTGTCTTCCTTTGCATCTCTCCACGTGTGTTTTTCGGTTGCAGAAAACCAAGAAGGAGGAAAGGGAGTCTGACATAGCGGCGCTGTAGCAGGATGGAGGACAAAGTGAGGGGCCCCTCAAAAGGGGGCACAGGGGACACAGAAAGGAGCTTTCACATCAAAGTTGTGTGTGGTGGTTTGAGATTAGCGACCACACTGCGAGAGGGGATTGTTCCCTCCCTGAAGGGTGTGTGTGTGTGTGTGTGTGTGTGTGTGTGAGGAAAGGGAGGGCGGCTCCTCGGGGTATTTCTCCGAGGGCCCGCATTCCTCATCTGTAATGTACTTTATGGCCCCTTTCAGCTCAGGTCAAGCCACTACAGTTTCTACATTTTCACTGGTCCTTTCCAAGCCAAAAAACATGTTTCCATCCACACAAAAGGATCACAAACAGTCCACTATGCAGCTAAATTCAATATCCATTCCAAACATACGACATTATACACAATCCAGACTTTTTTTAGTTGTCCAGGGTAGTGAACCCCAATGAATGTAATCCCATGCATCACTGACTCCAGTGACGCATTAAACCTCATATGTACTCAGCATTAAATGCACATACGCACACGTAAAGAGTCTTCTACATTCATTTTGAGCATATTTTGGTAAACTATCGGAGACCTGTTGGATTCGAACCAAAATGCGACATCAGCATCAGAAATCATTAAGACAGCAAAAAACTGACAAAAAGAAAAAAAAGATGGCTACTGTAAATATGTAATATGCAAAAGTGGAGAAAATTTCTTAATTAAAACCGCAAATGGTTGAAAAATGTGCATTTTTTTCCTGGGATATCTAAACTAAGAAATGTTTTATGTTTTTTTTTTAGTTTTTCTATATTAATTAATACATTTTTCCTCAAATTAAGCTATTGTAAATATTCATTTTTTGTGCTACATTACAATTGTATTCTGAATTGTTTGTATTAGGATGAAGATCTTTAACTTTCAAAGGTAAACAACTAGATACGAGGGGGAAAAAACTATTTTGGACACGAGGAGGAACTTCACTTTGTGATTTTTGGAAGACACACCTCGGGTGTGAAGTATAGGAATAAAAAAGTACCTCTATAACCCAACTGTGCGCACAAATATATTCAGAAAAGAGACATTCCTCAAAATCAGATAGAACAAATGACTGTATGATATCAAAGTGTCTTGAATAAAAAAGTTCCCAAAGCATTTGTGGTTTTAGACAAAAATTGAAGGTAAATCTGTGATTATTTGTATGTTTGCTTATTTGCCCAAAGCTTAATTACCTTAAGCTTTCCCTAAAGACACAGGTGTGAACACACATAAAGGAATTTAAATATTTTATGATGACATTATTTGCAACAATGCATGTTCTGTAAATAGTTAGTAGAAAATATAATTTAAGTATCATTAACAATAACAATAATTGAAGAATTGTGTAGACACGAACATTTAGCAGTGGGTTATAAACGATAAAGTAAAATGTACTCAAATAACACATCCATGGTCTAGCTGTAAGCTCTTTTACACAACACGCAAACGCACGCACGCACGCACGCACACTGAATGGACAATTTAGTGTTCTGCCTAAAGGCACTTTGGCATGATTTTTTAGGAAAGGCAGGGAACAGACAAAAGTCCACCGGACCTGCACCCCACTATTACGCAAATGTATGTCAAATATAGTAAAAGTAGCATTTCCTGAGTTGTCTTTTTGGGACATGAGAGACCTGGATGTCCGTGCCAATGGATTAAAAACCCCGATGACAACCTTCTCATTCATTACGGTCTCCACCATGGAGCGGACAGTCTCCTCCCCCCTATCCGCATTCTAAGCATGACTTCCCTTTGGCACTCTGAGCGTGACCAAATCCAATAAGAGTTTTGTCCACAAACAAACCAACAACTAAATCTCTTACAAAAACAAAGGATAATTCAAATCACCACCGGGGAGAATTATCTCTAAGGTGTTTTTTTTTCTCCACAGATTGAGTCGGAACCCTTTGCGCACACTGGAGCAGCTGCCGGTTTCCTTAGAAAAAAAGAAAAAAAAAAAAACTCCACAAGAACCAGGAAACCGAGCAGCAGCAGGGGTGGCGGTAACATTCCGCTGTGCACAGCACGCCAAAAAAAAAAAGAAAGACAAAAAACACAGAGAGTTGCTGCTCAGTGGTCACTTAATTGATCAATTTACTGTCGCAACCACACCAGAACACCTGGAGGCATGTCGCAAAAAAAAAGCGTCAAAGCCCTTTATAGTGCGCCCTAAAAATACCAGAATAAACATGATGCTCTTTTATGACTCTTTTGGTTATGAACTGGTGGAAAAGACAACGATTTGTTCACTTCTGGGCTGTGCTTTGGGGGGATCCAAACAGAAACAGCGGAGTTCTTACGCACCGTTCCAGGAGCGGATCTTAAAAACCAGGGACTTTCCTTATCACGACTCACGCGGCTCGTTTTTACTTCTAAGTCATCTAGAGTTTGGACAGGTCGCTGTTAAATTGGTGCGGCAGCCTACCTGACCAGGTTCAGGTTCAGCAACGTGCACTTTGGAGCAAAGCTTACGCGTAAAAAACGGAGTTTTTCTGCAGTGTCAACACTAAACCTGGGATTCCTGGCTATTTTTTTCTGTCTAATATCTGGAATCGGTACAACAATATTGCTTCCCGGTGCAATACTTACATAACCATCCACGATTCCAACGCGCGCGCACGGCAGGGAAAGTGTGACAGAAGGGGGCTGCTGAGTGCACGCGACTGAAATGTTGTTCTAAGCGTTTTTTAAACTTAAAAAAAAGTAATGCACAGAATTTTTCAATAAATAAATGAAGGTCTGATGCCGTCGTTGAGGTTTTTCTTTCCGCTGTGGGGAGCGCGTTCTGTCTCCACGCTTCTTCTGCGCGCGCGTCCGTGTGCAGGAAAAAAAAAAAAAAAAAACCAGGAGACGTAAAAGGCGCAGAGCAGAGGAGATTGGTCACTCGGGATTTTTCAAGGTGAAACTGTCCACTCCCACTTTCTGTCCGCTCACGAACTCTGCTAGCTGAGTTCCCTCCTTCCAACCCCTCCACCAACACACACACACACACACACACTAACACCCACCCACCCACACACTCACACACGCAATCTCTTTGTCAACCTGGTTTACTGTAATGCGTAAAGAAACATATTTTTCCCAAACTAATATAAACAAAACAGAATACTGAACAGAAAATAAATAAATAAATGAATAAAAAATAATATATATATATATATATATATATAACGCATAGTTATGACACCGACAGTTTATCAAGCCTTAGGCACATTGCATTCCCTAATTAAATCTACATCAAGCGGAAAAGAATGTAGAGTTGAATTTAAATCTTTGAAAGTGATTTCCTTTCATTGAAATGTTAAATAACACCTAAATGTGAGTTGTCACTTTATTGGCCACTAGTTTGCACTCAAACTTGATATTAATTGTTGATTGCAGCTCACAGTTAAACAGAATAAGCCTTCCTGATGGTAAAAAGTGATCTATGGTATATATATAACCCCTCTTCAGCCAACAAAAGAGCTTTTTTTTTGTTTTGGAGACGGTTAGTTGGGAATATTTAACTCTTAACCTCCTGAGAGCTGAGGTGTGCATTGTTGCTTTGTTCCAGATCTTTGGGATCAATAGGAGCTGATACATTTAACACCCAGACAGGTAGTTTTTCTTCATAAAGGCTCAGTGGGTTTATCTTTATATTTTAAATGTTTGTTTATATATTTATTAAATGTTTTTGCAATTTGGTTCTAACGGTCCAAATGACTTATTTACAACATTTTAATTCCACAATAAGAGCATGATTGGTGTAAAAAGTCTAAAGCCATTTTCCTTTAGATCTCAAACAGTAGTGTCTGATGGCATCTGCTACGAGGCCAAGAGGTCAAAGGTCAAAGAAAAAAGAAGGATGATGGGAAAGAGAGGCAGAAATGCACTGTCCTCATATGAAACGTTGGGTCTCAGGAGGTTATACTATACTGGGTTTAATGATCAAATAGTTGTGTGTAATAACTGGGTCTCTTACTGCTCTCTTACAGCCAAAATGAAAAGAAAAGGAAACTTATATCAACTAGTCTTCATTAAGAGGGCATGTAGTGCCTTTGTCCAACTGTGTTCACCCTGTTTATTGGGCCACGGGGTCAGGATATAAGAGAAACCTGCTGTAGGAGGTTGTACAGATTGGGGTATCAATATAAAATTGTTTATATGCAGACAATATCCTTTAAACTCTTTCTGACCAAATTCTAGGCTTGTCTAAACCAATATCCTTCCTCACCGAATTTTAGTCGTACTCTAGAAATAGTTCAACTTAAGTATAACTTATAACTCTTACCTTCAACTATAGCCTGTATCTGGGGCTTAATATACCAAAAGACTTATCAACCATGTATAATCTTAATTACACCATTATAACCACAACTATAATAGCAGATTTAAACTACTGGTCATTACTAAAGTGTGCCTTCTTCCCAAATGACTTTTTCTCTTTCAATAATTTCCTATGGAAATGCTCTCTAAACAATTTAATGACCCGAACAGAATGAAATAATTTATTTCAGGAATGATAAAAACTCTGGATTGAATTCCAGACACTGTATATTTCTAAAGTTCTGGAAATGATCAAAGCATACATGTGTGATCCAATGGATGAAGCTAAATGGAAAGACCTTAGAACAATAAAAGACAGGGTTACCGCTCCAAGCGCTAGAGAGAAAATATAATTAGGGTACATTAAGAAAAGTTTCATACAATAAAAATCTGATTTAAGGGTTAAGGAATAGCTTTGTTGTCAATTTTTTCAAATGTGCCGGACAAAGGAACTGTTCTTTCCATCACGCTGTCATCATCATCTTAATAGTTTAGTATGAAATAAGGAATAAAATAAATCAAAGAGTGTAAAAATGATACCAATAAATTATAGAAATTTTAAAAAAGGAATTAAAGTAAATAGAAAGTTCCCAGTAGCGCTTTTCCCTCAGAGTGAGAGGGTTCCCGGTTTGAGACCCTGGAGGAACGGGGACCACTCTGTGTGGAGTTTGCATGCTCCAAAACCCCCAAAACTGATCAAAATAAGCTGTACAGAAAATGGATGGATGCTTGTAAGGTTCATGGCAGCATAAGGGTTCTGTGTGACGTATTATACAAATGAAGAAAGACAGAGCTTCTGTAGATCAGACGGTTCTAGTTCAAGGGGGAGAGAGTTCAGCTTCCTCGGTGGATGAAGCTATTTGTGTGTCAACTGACAGAACTGTGTGCTGGCATCGTTCACCATAATGGCTGCTGTTAAAGTTAAGTGGGATGATGTATGCGTCTTGTAGAGGAGGGCAGTGGGACGATCAGGATCTGTCCAGTTCTGGTCATTAGAGATGCTGCAGGGCTTTCCTCCCGCCCCACACGATGATGCAGCTGGACACAATGCTCTCCATGGTGCCTTGGTAGCACGTGCACATGACGGACGCTGGAGCTCTGGCTTGTTTGAATTTTCACAGGAAACAGAGTAGAAAAGGGGGATGACAATTTCCTGAATTCAGTGCAAATTTCAGCTGGGTTAGGATTTATTTCTCCTCGGTCAGACCTGTTCATATAAGGAATTTCTTGTACTTATGACCTAGGTAATTTCAAACCTTTTTTTAATTATAAATATTGAATATACAATATAAGCCAATCAGGTCTTATTTTAGGAAGGCCATGCATCATACTTTTAACATTTTATTTCCCTCTCCTTTTACATTGTATGGTTTCCAATGAATTTTTCTTTTATTGTGCTTTCAATTATTTGTGATGAAACTATGAATTCAAATATTTATAAATTACAGAAAATAACAACGAATCTAAAACCGGAAGTTTCAGCAATAACTGGACGGTTGTTGCTGAAACTTCCAGTTCTAGGTTCTTTGTTATTTTTCGTCCCACGACAGTAATTTCCATATATAATTATTTTCTAGATGTTCTAAGTTATTATTTTACTTTAAAACAGCAATTTAAGATTAAAAATTTCTATCATTTGTACTTTTTTCTACACTGTACGCATGTCTGCCAGTCACGCGCATGCTCAGTACCGCACCCGGAACTCGTTCGGAATTCCGCTGTGTCTCCCCAGCTGTCTTTTAGAAGAAAAACAAACTTCTCCTACAAAGATAAAATAATGCAGCTTCACTTAACAAAAGAAGGATTTCCGGACTCTGTGAGCACCGACTTTCAGAATCTGAACAAGTTTAACGAACAGGTAAATACGGCGATGTTACGGACATTTAATAACGTGTCAGTGGTTTGGTTTACTAGGGTTTATTTACAGGACGTAATTTCCCCGATCAAAGGGTCTTTAAAAAAATAATTACAGCTCGAAAAGCATATTGATTAAATTAGATAAGGAAGATTTTGCACATGAGCTCAAATAAATAGAGGCTCTCTGTGACTCAATAAGACCTATTGCACTCCCCCTTAAATTATACTTAACTCATACTTATTTATACATATGTGTACAATTATTACTCATAATGCAATTAAGAAACAAGGTGTGCTTGGATTTTAAATTTGATTGTTGTTTAAGTAAAACTAGAAAATGTGAGAAAGCGAAAAAAGTTGAAAAAGTAGCAGCAAGTAGCTGAAAACACACTGAAATGCTGCAAAAAGTCACCTGAAAGTGAATTAACAACAGTTGACGGGTTCTTTAAAGATAACCTGGAATAATGGAAGAACAATGGCCAAAGGATGAGAAGCAGGGTGAAAATACGAGGTTAAGGTTCAACAAAAAAAAGGATTTGGAGAGGAACCTCTACAGAAAAAGAAAAACTTTCCGACACAGAGATGAAGACTGTTCTGTAAAAGGTCAAAGGTCAAACAAATCAATATGTTAGATTGTTTCTGTGGATTTATAATGACTCCAAGTCAAATAAAATGTAACATAGAGCTAAACAGCACAGCTCGAAGAAGGTCAAAGGTCAGGATCGGCTGCTACATGCAAATGATTCAGTTTTAAATTAGAGTTTTTCACTTTGAGCAATTTATCAGCAGTTTACAAACAAAAAAAGCTAACTTTATTTACAAAGTTTGTCTCTCCATCTCTTCTCCCGCTGGGATAGTTTGTATTGTAAAACAAGTGCAGGTTTTTATACAAAAAATAATCCATAGTCTCACACTTATCATCCAACCAGTTGTAAAAGATCTGAAGGGCTAGTTTGTCATCTTAGCCGAAAAAGGTTTGGGGGGGGTTGAGACGAAATGCGGCAATTAAAACTGGTTCTGAAGGCAGAAAAAAAAACAGAAAAAGCTGGTGGCTTTCCAGGATGAGAAGAGTGTGTAACGTCTTTTGTGTGTTTTCGTGCGTGTGCAGCAGTTCCATCATCTGATTGACATTTTGTTCCGCTTCCTCCTGGAGACCAAAGAGGTGAGCGTGCGCACGCCCACAACAGACGCCATCGTTTTTGACTTTGGACTCAGGTTTGCGATGAGATTTATTTAGTTTTTGTGTTTCTAATGTGTGTTTGTAGGCGGAGAGATTCATGCAGCAGATCAACGAGTTTGCAGGGGATCATGGGATGAGCGCTGGACCGCTGAGAAACTTAATGAAGAGCATCCTCCTGGTGCCACAAGGTACCGGAAACACAACTATTTACATTTTTATAACTTCTTTTTTTTACCTAAAAACACAACAACATTTATTTTACTCACTGGTTTTATTTTGGGGTGATTTGTCTGCTTTATATACTTGTTATTACACATGTGTGTGGTTATTAAGTACATACATTTTTAATGAAGTAACATCGCATTTATGTCCCTAAAACACACAAATTAAGTACGACACAATGAATTGAGTCCCACACGCCCACTTGAAATGGAAAACTAACTGTGATGAGCTGAATAATGAATTAAATACATAAATAGGATTTAGTCATAGTCATGATGTTAATAAGACTTCTATTAATCAGGAATGAGAATGAAAAAAACAGTATAACTGATTTAAAAATAGGCAAATAATGGCAAAAATAAAAGAGAATGGCAATCTCAAATAGTGATCAGGATAATCACTTGTGAAGAAAAGGTGACAGTGTCCATTTTAATTGTAAAAAAACGTTATTGTTAAATTAGGGAATAGGAGTATCTTGTAGAGAAATTATAGATTTTTAGCAAAAAGCAGCAAACAGAGCATATATTTTTCTTTTTTTTTAGTTGAAGGGTTTCAGTGTTTATTGTCCTTTTTAGTGCTTTAAGCTGATATGAGTATATTGTTTCATCATTACTTTAATGAGCTGATGGTTTCTTGCTGAATTGGTCTGTTAAACATTTGAACATTTTTAAGGAATACAGCAGTCAGAAGGTGACAGAACCCGTTCCTGTGTGAATGAAACCTACCTATTATGCTCTGACCGTTCTGGGTTTCCAGTTTCACTGTCTCTGTTCGCCCCCCCGAAGGCGTCTGAGGAGAGCTGAGGGAAGCTGACGCCCTCATGATGAGCTGTTCTCACCATTTGGGCTCGGCAGGTTCACCCTCCCACTTCCAGAGAATTCCCACTTCTGGCTCAGAGCCCGCAAAACTTTAATTTTTTTTACTGTTTCCTGCTATCATTTTTCAACATTTTTTAAAAATAAATGTAGCATTGTTTAAAAAATCCAAAATGTTTTTATCTGTTGTTACTTTTATTTGTGTGCATTTCTTCCCCAAAGAGATTTTGGTTGTTACTTTTTTTTTCAAACATGTATTTATTGAGATTTTGCTTTTTAAACGAAACAACAGCAATACAACCAGAAACATCACATAAAATAGGAAGCAACTAAAGATCAAAGTAGACCCTGTGGCATCCAGAGACATACATCTTAAAGTCATAAATCTCACTTTAAAATGAAAATAAAACAAATTAATAATAAAAATAGATACATAAAATTAGATTAAATAAAATTAGATTAAAATTAAAATACACTTGTTATCCAACTAGTTATCAATACAACCATTCGTGTCCATATTATTAAAAAATAAATAATTCCCCTCAACCATTGTACTGTGACACAGTGTGTTTCCAAAAAAGAAGCTCTACATCATTTGGCCGTTAATAAACAAGAAAAATATTCAATAAAGACCTAATTCTTTTCGAAGTTATAAAGCGATCTGGCTAGTGATTTAATAAACATAACTTAGGACCAAGGGGTTGGTCGTTCCTTTTTTTGTTTTTGTCTCAAAGAGAATCCTTTTTTTTAACCCGCAGAGCTCTCAGTGCATTTACTTTATATTTTTAGATAAATATGCTTTTTGAAGGACACTTTTCATAGGACAAAGTATGACCTACTGAAGGAATCTCCTTTGATTGATCTATGTATCTGCAGCTGAACTAATTTTTACATTTTTAAGTTTAACATTTTATTTGTTCCAGTGATTTTTTTATTTTCTTTTCCCCTCAGGAGCGCTGAAGAAAAACTTGACAACTGATCAGATCAGAGAAGACCTGGTGACATTAGGTAAACATGCAATTCTCCCATGAACACAGTGTCAAAAAAGCAAAAAAGCATTAAGCTAATGTTTGGACTTAATAAGCATTTTCTCATGAAATCAAAACCTGTTTTTCTGTGGATTCATCAGGTCTACATGAAGACAAAGCAGCTCACTTTTCACAGCGGGTAACTTCCATTTAACACCTTTTTTAAAAAAATCTTAGACCTAAAAATACATGTCAGTGGATGATATATTTTCTGTTTGGTTAAGTTTTACGTGGTGATATCATCTCGAGGATTGCGAAACGTTGTTATGGCCCTTTATGAAAACTAACAGTCAAAGTTTGAAACCCCAAAAAGGTGGAAAAGAAGCTAGACCAGAAAGTGTAAGAACGTGTGGTCAGGGTGAAAAAGAGCACGGGCCTCAGGGTTAGCAGGGATCTGACTTTGTGTCGGGTTTTCTGATGATTTTCTGAGGTTTTGTGTTGTGTTCTGCAGTGGGGGGAGCACCGGGAGACTCTGTCCAGGCTCAGTCACCGACACACGCTCGCTGTGAACCAGCTAGTGGACATGGAGTGGAAGTTTGGAGGTATGAAAACCGAAGATCACAACGCATTTACTTTACAGGAGGCTGTGGGATAGAGATTACATTGGTTATTTTCCTATATTCTATGGGTTTTTCTATGTGTACATGCACAGACATAACACAACCAAACACTTCTGCTAGCATGGCTAACATCATGGGATTCTTTTTTGAAAATTTTTTTTAGAACTTTTTATTTTAAAGAATTTTCAAAATAAAAGAATATTCCCTGAGCCAAGAGCAATAAAACCAATAACAGAAATTCAAAATAAATGCAGCACAATAAACCAGATCCCTGAAACTTCGAATGCCCTAAAAGAGAAAACTGCACATACACACTACCATATGTATACACACATACACACAAACCCACACCCCTCCCCTCCCCCTCCAGGGTGCCCACACACAGGCCAAAAATGCAACACAAAGTAATCCAACAGCAAAATATACATATATGATATATACACACATACATGTATACATACCTGTATATACACACACACAAATACAAACCAAAAGAATATAGATGACTATTCACTACAGCCCAAAATCATACACCCAAATATAATTTCGCCAAACTCCATCTTTGATTGAACTTGGGATTCTTTTTGTAGGATTTTTTTACTCTTAAAACTTTAACTAATGAGAGAAGCATAGGCTGTAACGACCTCAAAATGGACTTTTTAGGAGGGACACTGGTCTCTTCTGACCCGTTCGGGCATATAGAAATCACTGGGTGTATGTTTTGGGGTGTTTCGTTGAAATGTAAAAAATCTAAAAAAATGGAGCTAGGTAAATATTACACATGTTCTTTTTTCCTTTTTTTAAACTTTTGTTTTTTTTTGTTGTTGACCCTCTACACAAAACCAAAATTTGTATGTGTAATAAATCAAACAAAAAATATTTAAAAAAAAAGAAAAATGTAATTGTAATTTAGAGTTGTTCTTGAAAATTCCTAAACTTAAAAAAACAAACCAAATTTTTTTTTTTTTTCGCAACTGAAATTTATGTGCTTTCTTCTCTGCATTGTTTTCCCAAAGAAAATTCCTTTCCTCATCATTTATTTTTTATTTTTTAGTGACTGCGGGCACCAGTGAAATCCAAAAAGTGGGCAACATCTTTCTGCAGGTAAAAAGGCTTTGAATCTTTCTAGATATTTTTCCTTTAGCCTTCGCTGACCGTCTGTGTCCTTTGGCAGATAAAGCTGGTGGTCAGGAGGGGGAATTCCACCGAGAACGTCTACATGGGTGAGCATCCTCGGTACTCACGCACACTAAAAAAAGATATAAAATATTCTGACTAGTTTTCCCTGAACCTTCTTGCAAAGGCCTCTCAAATAAAAAGAACATTGAAAATGATGTGAGGCTTTTTTAACCTGAATTAGTCATTTAGTTGAGGAATGTGTTGTTTGAACAGCTGCAAATAGAGAGAAAACACACCTTAGCAACCCTTAACAACCCTCTGTTGCCTCTGGTGGAACAATTTGAAGAAATTTTCCCATGTTGCTTTTGGATTTTGGAGCACTCAGCATAAAATGCCCAAATGATTTTGCCGTATAAGGTTAAAAATGAAGACGCTAACATTAAAAAAGCCGAAATGCTCTGTATTTAGTATTTATCACCTTCACTCCTTCTCACCCCTCACTAAAGAAACCAACCCTTTTTTTTAACTTGTAGTGCTAAATGCTAACATAACTAGCTTTTTATGGGTTCCATTATAAAGTTGTGTTATATATCCATGTGTTTTATTGTTTACACTGCTCTGTTTTTTTAAAAAAGAGAAGAGGTTGAACCCTCAATAAAGAACTGAGAGCTCATGTTGGGCTACCTGACCCCTCCCTCCCCTCTATTTAAATATGCAAATGTATTTAAATGAGCCCTGCATCTGAGATCCTGCCTGATTTGAATTAATTGCATTAATTATTATTATTATTTTAATTAGTTATAAACAGTACTTATATGAATCACAGCATGAGTGTCAATAGGAAAAAGGCAGGCTGATTAAGACATTTACAAAAATGTCTTTTTTTCCTGTCAAGATGGGATGCTGAGTGCACGTTAATGACAAATAAAATGTTTTTTTTTTCATTTTCGCAAATGGCTGCAATGACACAAAGAGTAAAACGTTGCTTTCCATACCATAAATTTAAAAAAAAGCAAAGTTCCGGCTGAATTCTGTGCTTTAAACGGATCGATCGGGAGGCGGTTGATGCAGCTCTTTGTGTCCAAACCCAACTGTCAAAAAATACTTTTATAACGGTGCCTTTTTTTTTTTTTTTACTTAAGAACCCTGGGGGTCGATAGGAAATCCATTCACTATTCAGGGACAGTTTTCCATATGAGCAGTCCAGACCACTCATAGAAAAGATGATAAAATTGTGCGACCATATGATCATTTTTAGATTTTTGACCAAAAAAAATTATGCCATTAGTCTCATCTTCCCACTCCGGTACTTTCAGAGTCTCTTTCCATCTTTTTTGGTAGCAGCAAACAAATATTAGCAACGTTACTGCCGCATTACTGCAATAAATTACAATTTACCACAAAAAAAAAGGAATTACTTTAGTCATTACTGGACTAAAGTGTGTGTGTCAACATTATGCCAGAAAATAGTGAGCTGAGAATGATGCATTTGAGTGTATTTTTTTTAACTGACTCTTTTTTGTTATCAGTTAATGAATTTAAATGCATTAAAGTTTCAGGCCTGATTCATGGATTTAGCCGTATACGCCATTTCTTTGCTCTGTTGTGAGTCAGAGTTTGTGCCATCCGCTGATGTGTGTGTGTGTGTGTGTGGTCTTTTTCTCTTTGCTTCCAGAGCTAACCTTGCCCCAGTTTTACCATTTCCTACATGAACTGGAGAGGGCCAAGTCCAGCATGGAGTGCTTCACCGGGGTGCAGGCGTGACTGTGTGTGTGTCTGTGTGTGTTTTCTGTGTGTGTCTGGATGGCGTCCGCATCTGTTAATTGTGTGTGTATGAGTGTGTGTGCTCGCGTGTGTGTAGACATTCTGTACATTCTCCAAAGTCCCTCAAGCTGAACTGAGAAAATATCAAAAGATTTGCACTCAATATGAATAAACACAACCGATAAGGCAACTTGGTGTCGACTTACTGTCTCTTTATCATCTTTTTTGGAAGAATCAAGATTGTATTGATCGAATTTGATGAGATAATTTCTGTGAACAGTAGAGAATGAGCTGGTTAGCTTCATAAACTCGACTGGAGCTTTTGAACTACTTCAGGTGAGAATAAACGGACAGACAAGCCTAAATTTGTCGTTCCACATGGAACTCTTTGTTCTCGGGATGCAGGCTCCCTCCCGTCTAACCCGTTTAGTTCACACCAGCTTGGATTAGGAATTGTTTACTTTATTGATAATATCAGACACTTGGCTGGGAGTCCTGATCTCTGCTCTCATGAATTTGTACATATTTATTCATATCTGGCGAATCTTTATTAAATGTCATAAGAGTAATGTAGCCATAAAGCATTAAACAGAAACACTTTTTTATTGTTATTTAAAAAAACAACAACATCTAAATATCCAATGTTGATGGCCTTTTCGCATAAAAAATTGAATTTAGTACAATACAATTAATGGGCCAATCGTAACCCTAAAACGTACTGAGGATATAACGGGGATGCTTGTGGACCTACTAGAATGATCCAGAATCCAGAAGGTGTTCCTCAAAAAGGTGAGAATCAGAATATATTTGTGGAAATCAGAGACACATTATGTTATCGGGGAGTATCGAATATGAATACGAATATCTACTTGTGTGTTGCTGTGTGTTGTGAGATGATGAAATGATGGTTTTCCTGTCAGCAAACAGGCTGCCCGGACATATCTGACCACTTCTGCAAGTGCAGAAGCGAATTTGGGAATTATTTTTCCCTTGATAGAGAACAGAGGGGAGGAATTGACCATATATGTGTATATATATATATACTGTATATTTAAGAAGGTCTTATCTCTGTCTTCAAAGTATTTATATTTCATATTATTTTATAGATAATGTAAAAAAATATAATTATAATTATGTTTGTTTTAATTATTTTAAAACTGGCACATATTTTCTTCCAAAAAATCTAAAATTTGAAAGCAGGATCATCGACAAATCGAGAAATGTGAATGATTTTTTCAAGAAACATTGTTTTTCTAGCTCACTTGCAGCCTTTATTTCACTTCAGAAGAAACTTTGTGCTGGTTTCTGAAGTTGTTGATTAAAAATGAAAACACCTTTTGTGTAGAAACATTAAAACAAACACACCTTAAGTCTCATCCGGATGGAAACATTCCAATTATGGTGCCGACTGTCCAACTCCCAACTCTACTTTCCAATTAAAAATGCCATCATCCCTTTAAGAATACTAAGTTGATGCCTAGAATGCGTTGATGGATGTTAAATGCGTGATGAGAGCGGGTCAGACGGCTGTAGCAGCTGCCCACCGGGCTCTGAACCAGCTGTGGTCCAGCTGCAGGACATCCACAGGCTCTGACCAGAACCAGGACATAGGAACACATCAGTCCAGTTCTCAGGTCTCTGCTCTGGACCATGAAAAACACATCAAATGACCACAAAAAGCTGCTTTAAATGGATAAATAAGTATATAAATAGGAAGAGATGAGGAATAATTAGACCATAAACACAAAACTGACCACAACCATTCCCTAAATAATCTTATATTTAATTTAAATTGCAAGTAAATGACACAATTTAGCAACAAAACGACATAAAACCTTCACACAGACCATGAAGAGAGAAAATTAGACAAGAAACAAAGAAAACCAGCAGAGCAAGCAGCCTGCGAGCTGATTCAAACAGCGGCGTGTGAATTAACCCTTTAAAGCCTGATCCAAGAATAAAACAAAACAGAAAATTATAATTTTTTGGTTTGAATTCCTTATTTGGCCTTTTAACAAAATATATAAAAAGAAAAAACAGGAATACATTTTTAATATTAATAATTCATTACTGTGTGATAAGTCAAGATTATTTTGTGTGTAGTCTTCTGCCCCCTGTTATCAGGTGTATCTGATTGTGTACAATAGGATTTTGAGCAAAGTTTTTACCATTAAATTATGCAAAAGGAGTCAGACACAAAACATTTCAGAAACCGTATGTATCAAATGTGACACATTTGGCATTACAGGGTCAAAGCTCCTCATGATGCATCATTCTGAATGTACTTTATATGTTTAATCAATAATTCTTATTTTTTCTTTATTTTCTGCTTTTAAACTCTTTCATAAAACACGTGGAATTGTCTTGAAATGTGCAAACACAAATAAACTTTCTTTATCTTATGACACATAAAACAAAAGTTGCTCAACTTACTGTCATGAGAAGAGATTTAGTTGAGATTTTAGGACTTTTAGGGGTTTTGTGGACATGCTTCTGGGCCTTACTTTCCTCATCCCACCATCTATGCCTCCTGTCTTCTTTTTCCAATGTGTCCTCGCTGGTTTTTCCTGGTTCCTTTGTTTACAGTAGTTCCATGGTCCTTGGTTTGAGTTTTTTCTCAGTTTAGTTCAGTATCTTGTACCCGCCTCAGCTGCGCTTTTTGTTAGTCATCATAATAACGACACAGGACAGGGGGAAGAGATATTGCATACACACAACTCCTATTATATACACTGTACTTAATCTGTATTTTTTGTATTATTTATTTATTTATTCATTTTTGCTTAATTTAATTTAACTGAATAACTTAATACTTTTTGCCCTTTAAGCTGCTGGTAACTTTAATTTCCTGAGGGAGTCTTCCCAAGGGATCAATAAAGTACTAAAGTCTAAGTCTAATGTCTAAGTCTAAGTCTAATAAATATTACTTTTCCCAGAGTTCCTTGCGCTTGGGCCCTGCATTTGGATCCATCGCCATCTCCTACAGACAGTGACCCATACTTAGTCGGTCCTGTTTACACTCTTATAATTCCAGTATCATCATGATGTTCGTTTGCCTGATCACTGAGATTTAAAACAGTTTTGATAAAACTGGAAATCCCATCTTACTGCTCCTTATCATATTCGAAATCACCATTTTCATCAGGGCATTGTTTAATTTGATGCTGGAAAAATGACAAAATGGCGAAAAACCGCCATCATTTTTCTCTGCTTTTGATGTGCACGAGCCATGGGCTGTAACTTGAAACTTCCTGTTTGATATAACCCAGCACCTGTGTCTTTCTGTATCTCTGTAATCAATACAATCCTGCCGTTTTTTTCCACAGCAGGATTATTCAATTCAATTCAATTCAATTTTATTTCTATAGCGCCACATCACAACAACAGTTGTCTCACAGCTTTCCAAACAGAGCAGGTCAGACCCTACTCTGAAGATAATTACAGAAAAACCAACAATTCCCACCATGAGCAAGCACTAGGCGACACAGGCGAGGAAAAACTTCCTTTTAACAGGCAGAAACCTGGAGCAGAACCATGGCTCAGGGTGGGCGGCCATCTGCCAGTTATGTGGACTTTTGAACCTATTCTTGTGCTAGAATAAAGACAAAAAATTTGCCAAATATGTGGTAAAGTGGAGAAAGTTTCCTCTCAACCTAAACCAATGATCCACTGTGGTAATATAAACATTACGAGTACAACAAGTATGAGTTCTTAGAGAGAGGCCTAATTGTTTTTGTCCATTTCCCAGCTGGGTTCTGTCTTATGTGTTTGGGCAGAGTGACTTTTTTTCCAGACTTAGATCCGTCTTCTGATCATGTCTGATCATGCCAGATCCGTTCTGTTGAGGGCAGGATGCAACAGGTGTTTGTGACGCTTCCATAGAGTTAGGGTTGGGGCTCGGGTTAATGTTAGGGTTAGGGTTAGGGTTAGGGTCCTTTTGATTTCTCCAATCACATCGCAGAGCATCTCCTCTTATCACGTCTTTACGAAAAGGTCCACATCTAGAGGAATCCTGGATAAGATCTAGGTTTTTCTTGCCGGGACGTGTTGGCTATTGCCCATTTGAATGCAATAACTTTAAATTTCCCTAAACGATAAATGGTCATTTTTCTCTGTTGCGACTTTTTGTGAGTCGTTTTTTGGATAAAAGTGTCTGCTAAAGGCATAAATGTAAATGTTGTGCAGGAGCCATGGGGAATAAATTGAAGCTTCCTGTTCTGCCTTGGATATTTTCTCACACAAACGAGGGATTATGTGGATTTTTTAACAAATTCTTGAGCAATCAAATCTTGTAAGTAGACTTTCTCTTCCTTATACAAAGACTTTGGCAGAGTGAGATATGTCTTTTCATGTAAAATTAATTTAAGAAATGTAATTTATTCCATGATCAGATCAAGGAAAAGATTTTCACTCAGCATTAGAATGACTACCCACCTGTACTGTTCATCTAAGATACTTAAATCAACAGGGGGGTCCCAGTTTTCATTCCAAAGAACATTTCAGCTTTCGGCTTGAATATGATGTATAAGTAGTACAGAAGAAACAGACTGATGTTGGTTTTCCCTCATAATTGTCCTCCTGGCAATAATTGTCAGGTCCATTCCTGCTCTCACAGAAAATAAAATGTTGCAATACTGTAGTCCTTCCACAAACCTGTAGGTTTTCCTGTTTAAATTGGGTATAAAAGTAACTTTTTTGTATTTCTTGGGTCATTTGTGTTTTCTCCTGCATTTCTTTTGCAATGAGAAAGTCTGAGATAATCCATCGAGCTGGCTAGTTTTTTCCATTTCAATAGGCTTCACACATTCAGATCTATATTTTTAAAGATTGTATTTTTCAGTTTTATCATTTCTGTCCTATATTTTTATTTCTACATTTTATTTCTTGCTTCTCATAGAAGTGTTGTGTTGTGCACTAAACACCAAGGCAAATTCCTTGTAAGTCTAAAAACCTACTTGGCAATAAACCTGATTCTGATTCTGATTCTGATTCTGATACGAGACATGAGTCCCGTGTGGGTACAGACCATATTTATGTTCTTTCACTGGTCCTCAGATCTGAAGTGTGCAGCCCAGCCAATCAGAAATCATACGACGTTTTCTTTAACTTTCAACTGAAGCTTTTCTAGCTCTTTTTTTTGGAAGCAAAAGCATGGAAACAAACAAATGAAGATGGAGCAAGTAATTTATCTGACGTTTGCTGCCCTCTAGTGGTTGTTCTGCACAATTCATGATGCCTTCAGGTACAAGCTGCTATCAGGGGATGTAGCTCAGTGGTAGAGCGCATGCTTTGCATGTATGAGGCCCCGGGTTCGATCCCCGGCATCTCCACAGATTCTTTAACCAAATTTCACTAATGAATAAATAAATAATAAAGTTATCTATCTATCTATCTATCTATCTATCTATCTATCTTTCTAATAGAAGCTTGTACATATTGATCAAAACGGGTCGCAGGATTTTACTACCTTCCCTTTTGCCAAAAAATTCTATACAAATCTATTAAATTCTATATACCAAGAATATATTATACGTTAGGCTTTTGCGCAGTTTAGAAAGTTAAATCAACTACTTCTGTTTATGATAACTCATCACAGCGGATGTTGAAAAGCGAGAAGAGAATCCTCTTAAACTAGTCCCCAAAATCTTAGTTTCAGAACCAGTGCAACTTCATACTACAGTAGTTTGGTCTGGCGCATTATCTTACCATTGCCAGTTATAGAATAGATGTTATATGAAGAGGTTTCCATTGGCAACCAGGGGTGATATTTACTATTATGTTGGTATTAGGTTAATTTTTCATTCTATCTCATATTTCTGTGTCTGTGTCTGTGTGACTGTACTTATGAATTTCTATTTGCGTGTGTTTGCACATCTGCAGGAATGTGTGTATGTATGTGTGTGTGTGTGTGTGTGTGTCTTTGCTTCCCATCCAGGAGTCAGCCACAGACCTTACTTAACACCCACTCAGACTGTCTCCAGCCGACTGGCACCATGGCAACCAAAAGATCCAGCCAGCCAAGCGGACCGGGCTCACAGGTCCTGGAGCAAATGTGACTGACCAGGCCATGTGTAGAGGTTCGGTTTTTCATTTTTCAACTTGGTGCTTCTCTGTGTGTGTGTGTGGGTATGTGGACACTGTAAGCATGACCAGATCATAAAATGCCTACCACTACCCATACGGAAACGATAGAGATAAAACATATAAAAAAATGTAACTTTACTATGCAACAAATACAGAATACATGATTTACTTTGTTCATATATCGTTCTAATAAATACCCACAGTATACAAATTTATTTTTGTTAAAAATTACTATGGATCTTATATCTGGTTACACTGTTATATGCTTTAGATGCAAGTTTCAGACACAAGGGATACACATTTTATCAGATTTATCTATACCAGTCCTGTATGGGTAATTTCTGACTGGTTCCAGTTCATGCATACATTTAAATGTTTCCATATGTGGGAGTGAGAAATGTGTTTACAAGGGAAAAAGTCCGTTTTGATACGTGGTGTCTTTCTGCTGTGTGAATATTCCACTTTAGCTGAGTCGGAATTGATGTTTTATTCATTTATGCGGCAGAAGAGGGATCGGAGCTGAAGAGCTCTGAGAAACCCAGATAAATGTAGTCACTATCACCCGTTCCTCGCCATGATAACTTTGAATTTTAAGGAAAGAAGCGTTGTAAAAGTGTTGTGCTTTCATTGCATTGTCAACTTATTTTTTACAGTTAGTCCCCAGATAATATCCAACAGTGTTTCCTTTGAATTTTTAAAATTTTGTCCTGTTCGGGCAGCAGAATTAAAATGAGCACCACAGTAACCCGAACACATTTGCTTTTCTGAGGGAGGATTTATGAGTGAAAAGCACCCATTGATTATCTAAAACTGCTTTTTCTTTATCTTTTTTTGTTACAAAACTTTACATGTATCAAACCGGACAGGGGGACAGGGAAAAATGGAGAGCAAAGACAAAAGGAAGGGGGACGGCTGTTTTGTGTTTTTTATGTTGTAAAACTATAATATAAATATATATATTTTTTTAAATAGGATGGATTTGTACCTTTGAATTTGTACCTTTGAAAAGGTAAAGTTTTCCAATACTCAAACCAAAGTAAAAGTAAAAACATCAAATCACAAAAATAAGAACTGAAAATACTAAAGATTCGTATCAATGTGGGTCTTTTAATTGTTAATATTATAAATTACATATGCAGTGTTGTAAAAAGTGAACTATTTCTTTCTGAAATGGAGTGGGTAATAGTGGAATGTGACATTAAAAGTAAAAATAAGTTGCTTGAACTACTTATTTCTTGATACAAATAAAAGCACATCAAAAACGTACTTAAAAAAAAAGAATCCAACTCAAGTAGACTGACGTGGTGAGATTTTTCAATGAAAAACTACTAGTAACTTACCAAAAAAGTCACTATTAACAGCAATTGATGTTTTATAAGACGGGCTGACATTTGTCAAATGGCCTTTTCCCATTAGTGCAAACACACACGCACACACAGACACACACAGACACACACACAAATATATATCCATATATATATCTATGTATATCTATATAAATATATATATCAAATTATCTGCGTCTATACTTTTATAGGTTGTATCAACTCATTTTGTTTTTGTCTCCTCAATGAATCTCTTATCTACTTTGACCCATCCTCTCCTCTGTCACCATGTCTATCCTTTTCTGTATAATTTCCTGTATAATTCCTTTCTATATCTCCTCATACCTCATTAGAAAACAGAGGCATCGGAATGTCCTGTCTCTCTCCTCAATCGACTTAATGAATGGCTCTTAGCAAAGAATGTTATCCATTAAACAAGGTAATTGTCGATGAGTTTAGGATGAAATGAAGGTCTGTTATGGGGGATGGGTAAAAACTCGACATCCAGATCGTGTAGGATGAACAAGAGAAGACTAAAAAAAAGACACATTTGAGATTAGACAACCAAAGATGTCAAGGACACGCTCTGATGAGGTACACGACAATAAAAGAATGTTCAAAATGGACTTTCATTCTGAATATTTTCTGTCAATTTGTCGGAAAAAGCAGGGTGTTATATTTCTATAAAGAAACTAGAAAACAAAAACAATTTCTAAAACGAACGGTTTCGATTGAATCTGTAATGTGTGCAAATTAAGCCGTGAGTGTGTGCTGGTTTTTGCCACCCAGAGAGGGGGGAGCAGTTAATTGCTTTTCACCGCGGTGGGGGTTCTGCTTCTCCCCGGCAGAGCCCACACACACAAACAAGAACAGGCACACTCCCCCATGCACACGGCCTCCTCCACCTTATTGCTTTGCTGTGAGTCTTTTGTTAAAGTTCAGCTGTGAATTATTAAAGGCAATTAATGAGTGTGGACTGGGGCCTTGTTTAATTGACACTGGCTGCCAACCGCATTTGTCTATTTTTACTTGTTTTCCCCATATGCATATTGTCCAATAACCTTTCAAATAATATGGAAAAAAACCCCACAATACTTGATGTGAAGTACATTTTTTACCGGCAAAACGTGGTCTCCATATGTTTAAAAGTAACCTTTTTATGTCAACATTTAGTATTTATATTAGGATTTATGCTAAGGATGTGGGATAGTTCTGCTTTGGTTTGGTTAGGGTTAGCAGTTTGGTTCTTTAGGTACCCTGGAATGCATTAGGCCGATCTTAAACTATCACAAAGACTGTGCGCAGACTTGTAGGTGGGTTCAAAGTTCTATGATGAACAGTGCATATTCTAGAACTTTGCAAGGTTACAGGAGAACTCCGGGAACCAAGGGCTTTGCCCTATATACCATATCTGCTGTCATGACAACCAGGCAGTGGATGTGAGCAGAGAACCTGAGTGCAATGGATTGTTTCCCATCACAGTTGTGTTCTGTGCGCTTTTCATCTGTACTATTTCTTTTAACCTGAACCAGATCTGCCTGTCTTATATTACCTGATGGGCTGATGGTTTGGTCTTTAAAGTTTCCGAATTTGTCAATCTATTCTACACACACCATGAGCGTCCCATGGGGAACACAATTGCTAAACATGGATAAACAAAAGTCCAACAACAACCTTAAAACAGCTCAATGTGTCAAACGTAGATATCTGTTATAAACTTAAACAGTTACACAGTTGGATGGATAACCAATAGATATTCAGGGTTTCCACAGGGTAGTAGAAGGCAGTAAAAGGTATTAAATTAAATTAGCTCAAAGTTAGGCTATCAACAGATGGTAAAAGGTAGTAAATTGAACTCTAGGATTCCTGTATCAACCCTGATATTGTTAGCTGAGGGTGGAGGAGTCTGTGCTCTAATGGGTGTACTTTCATACTGAACCAGACAGTTCTGTAACCAGAGCAAGCAACGATTCTTTCCCTCCTCACAGGAGTCAGCGTTGGATCGGCTATTTTAGTTTTTGTTGTGGTTTTCCCCGCATCCCTTGTGCTAGAAGTCTGGTTGCTAGCGCTAGAGATAAGTTGGTTTCTAACCGCACAACGTCGATGAGTCAACGCACTCCTCTTTTGCTTGTAAAATTCCACAACAACCTTAAGGAGAGAGAGGTGTCAGTTGGCGTCGGCATCATAAGGAAATGCTGAGTGGTTGATAATAAGGAAATTGTCAAACATTAATATGTCATTGTGCTTGGAAGATAAATGGATGGATCATAGATGAGTGTCTAACTCACGTGGAAACTCATCTGTCCAATTCTCTGCGCAGTCTAAGGATTCCCCAGTGAACACTGCCAACTCCGTAGCAAGGAGAGTAGCTATTGCAGGGCTGCCAGGTGTCACGCAGTGTGACAGTCACACAGTTTGATCCGTTCTCATGGCATTTGTCACGCTTATTCCCCTTGCAATACTCATACGGGTTTGCCATAGTTTGTGTGATTGATTGACTGAGATAACCAATTCCAGACCAATCCATCAGTCCTTAATGCCTAAATCTAACCAACCACTGTAGACTTAACGTAATATAAACCAATGACAAGCAATGTAACACGGGTCTTGGCCATGCAGACATTTCTTGAAATTCATTTTGTAGGCTAACGACAGGCTAGATCCTGATCCATCATGACAGTGAAGATAGAAAGCCAGTGTTTTAACTGGAAGACCCCTACCTTTGTCATCAAGGCATCAAGATGTCCACCAAACATAACATTGGACATGGACCTAGCTAAACTGGAGCCCCAGTCCATTGCAGGGCCACACAGAGATGATCAACCAGGCAGACTCACACTCACACTCACTCCTAAGGGCAATTTGGAATGTGTTTCATTTATAATGTCGGTGGTTTGGTGGTTAGCACCATCGCCTCAAAGTGAGAAGGTTCTGGGTTCTGGTCCTGGGAGGACCAAGACCTGTCTGGGTGGAGTCTTCATGTTCTCCCTGTGTCTGTGGGTTCTCTCCAGGTTCTCCGGCTTTGTCCCACCGTCCAAAAACCTGCATGTTACGTTGATTGGACATTCCAATTACCGTTAGGAGGGACTGTGGTAGTGAGTGTGGTGGTTGTTGGTCATTGCGTGTCTCTGTGCAGCCCTGTGATGGACAGGCAGACTGTCCAGGGTGTACCCTGCCTCTCACCCACTGACTACTGGGTTAGGCCCCAGTCCCCCCGCGACCCCATTAGGAAATAATTGGTTAAGATAATGGATGGATAGATGGATGGGTAATTAAGACTGGCTTTAGTAGGCCACAGTGAAGGGAAAGCAGCTGGGATAAAGGTATAGATCAATGTTTTTCTCACCAGACGCATCATGACACTAAAGAATCTTAAGATGATACTTTAGATGATACTTTGTCAGTCGTGCGTTGGGGTTCAGGTTATCATTCCCCCATGAAATCTACCGAATCCAGAATGAATCTGTACCATTCCGAACTCTCTATCAATCTGTGCTTGATGTTGGTACTGTTGACTTTATTGCTGGTGTGTTTTACTCACATGGAATATCTGACCAACATTTAGCCTCCATTAAGTGACTGTATCCAACTGAGACCTCTTTTGTTTATATATACATACATATATCCATCCATATATTTCCTATACCGCTTATTCCCCATGGGGCCTATTCTTGCTAACAATGATCAGTAGTTCATTAAAAAGTTGAACCAAACCATCACACTGAAATAACGAATAAACTAAAAGGTGATTTTACAAAAAACTTTTTTATTCATAAATGTTTTTTGTATGTTCTGCGACTTTTTGGAGTGAGCCTCTTCTTAAAGCGCCTCCACAGGGAGGGCTTCTCTGGGACCCCCCCTGATGTGCAGCAGACATCCTCAGTGGAGGTTTCCTCAGGAGTTTCCTCTGTCTGACTGCCCAGTTCATCCAGATTGGACCCCTCAGTCTGAGTTTCTCCTTCTTCTCCGTAAAACTCGGTTTGAGTTTCACCTTCATTACTGTAAAACTCAGTCTGAGTTTCTCCTTCTTCTCTGTAAAACTCAGTCTGAGTTTCGGCATGTTCTCCATAAAACTCAGT
>CAJRST010041110.1:18480431-18493574 GCA_907169785.1 Menidia menidia | reverse complement strand
ACACACACACACACACACACACGGATCTCCTTTTCAGTGCAGTCAATCTGTTTTAGTGAAGCTCTTCAGATTGCTGCCTGATAATCCATGTTCTGCGTGTGTGTGTGTGTGTGTGTGTGTGTGTAAGAGTGTGAGTTTAGGGGAGTGGCTGTGTGTGTGTGTGTGTGTGTGTGTTTTGCCTTTTACCAATATCTCCCTCTCCCTCATGCCAGAAATTATTACTCCTTCCCCCCCCCTCCTTCCTAAAAATCTAACAAGTAAACATGCAGTCGCTCGACTTTTGCTCACAAAACTGTTGTTTTTTAGTTGATTTAAAAAAACAAAACAGATATAAACCAATACAAATATAAACAATACACACCAAATGCGGCATACATATAATTTTTTTATTATATTATCACAACCTGGGTAAAGAAAGTCCTATCTTAAATTTGATAACTCTTCTCACAAGATCTTGTCAAAAATAATATATAACTATGAATAACTTGATTTTTTAAAAATATTTGCACATTTGATTTATCTGAAATAGCTTTCTACTTTGTGCTTTGCATAAGGCATAAAGTAAAGAATGTATTTTGAAATACAATTTTAAAAAATTAAAATGGATTTTAATACAAATTATTTGAGAAAATTAAGTACAAAAAAGATATATTCCCTTTATCATGGAGGAAACTGCTTCAAATACACACGAGTTACCACAATCAAAATTTTACTTTTCATAAAGTCGCGTTATGAAAATAAAAACGTATATATGGTTTCTCTAAGTGATTATCTTTACTCATGTCTTGTTCAGCTAGACTTACAGAATCTGCCTGGATTTAATGTAGGAATCACAAAGGAACTCCTGTAAGACCAACTGCTGACCTCTGACCTCTGCTTTTTGTCAGCAACACATATCCATCCATACATCATCCATGTATGATACAGCCGGGTTGTTCTTTTGCTCATTATCCATAAGAGGAATCAGAGCAGCCATTAGTGCACGTATGGTGATGTGATGGTCAAAATAAAGACTAACAAGCCTGATAACGAGAGAGAGCTCCAGCTTTGAAAGGCAGTGGATCTGTTTGAACTTCTGTGAGACCTACGTTGGCTGGAGAAATGGAGCCAAGACCCGGGTTGGTGGTTTAGGGGGACGAGTTGATGAAGCACTGACAATCAGCCCGGTGATGAAACGGGGGGAGGAGGAGGTTGAATGGAGGCAGGAATAGGGGGAGAGAGATAAATGACAAGGTGAGGGGGTGTGGGGTGGTGATTGGTGGGGGAGGAGAGCAGGTGGGATGCCAGTTTGAGTCTTTGAGATCCATTTCCTATACCAACGGGGCCTTTAAAACAAAGAGAACAAAGAGAGCAAGCGGAGGCACCACCCCCCATCCACGCACCCCCAGTGCCAAACGCTCACCTTAATTACATTTTTAGATTAAAGTTGTCATCAACCGCTCTGTTGGGAATAAAAATCAGAATGTCTCATGAGTGTGTGTGATGCAAATGGAATGCAAATTCCCAAATAACTGTCTGTGTATTGAGGAAAAAACAGTTGACATTTCTTTTAAAAACTACTGAAATAAAGCTATGAATACATATTTGAATATGTTCCAATTAAAAATAAGTTCTTTAAGTCTTTTAAAATCTTAAAGTCACTCTTGAAAGTGTATTAATGTTTGGTATTTTAAATAGCCTTCCTCAGACATAACACATTATTTTGTGCATCAAGCCAATCAAGAATAATGATCTCATTATTACCATAATGGCGAATATTTGGAGAACATATATGCTCACATAGGAGCTTTAGAATTTTTTTTTCACCCAGTGGTTGCTGGAATATTTTCCGGACTCCCTGCAATCCTGAATTAAAGAAACTGGATATGACAAATAAGTAACTTATTATATATTATATTTTGTGTTTTACTATGAAATCTCTCCAATTTTCTGACATTCAACAAGGCTCAATAAAAAGATTTTTAAATCTGATCCACAATCAGGTCAAATTTGACCTGATTTGATTATAGATTAGATTAACGTTTTCATTTAAGAATTCATTTTTATTCGATATTATAACACATACAGCTATACAACTCAGATGCTCAGCACACACTCCCTAAATCCATAAAAAAATCACTATAATGAAAAATAAAGAGTAGATCACGCAAAATATGAGCATTAATGAGAATAAGAAAGATAAACAGACATTCTGACAACAGTTTGCTTCACAAATAATGCAAACCAGCTACACAAAAACGACAAAGGTGAACCAAAAATTAACAAAAAAGACGACAATCAATTAAGAATTATATGACCAAAAGTAAAATAAATTAATACATTTACGGGACCATGCAAAAAAAATCAGTCAAAAGGGAGCTTCTTGACATATATTAGGAACGGTTGCAACAGCTTTTTGAATTTTCTTTCGGAGCCTTGATCTATATAACTTAATTGTTCTTATTTCAGAATAAAGCCCCAAACCACATGGCTAAGGGGTCCCACCTAGGACACACTTAGGACAACTGTCAATGGTTCCTGGAAACAGCTCGCTATTGGATAGGTGGACTTTTTAAAATTGGAAGAGTCCATGTCTGATAGAAAAGGATGAATTATGCTAATAGCCACTTTTAAGAAGTTGGATGGACTGGCGAGGCGTGCAGGGTGTAGAAAACTGGATGGATTTAAGGATCCATGATGCTGCTGAGTATTATTTAAGGCATGTGCTTGCTAAACATCCCAATCTTCCAAGAAGGCCTTTTACAAGGCCTTGTCTTTGCTCACTGTTTTTCTATACTTCAATTTTTGAGGAATATTGTGGTAAAGAACAAACAAATGCATTTTCTTATTCCCTAAGAACCCACTTAGACTTAGACTTAGACTTAGACTTCCTTTATTGTCATTGCACAAAAACACGAGGTGAATTTGACAACGAAATGTCGATTACTTGGCTACCAGTGTAACAGCTAAGACCTTATACCATGCACAATAAATATGTATTGTATTCTATTCTATAACTAAGCGCTAAGCGTAAAGAATTATATTTATACATATATATGTTGCACTGAATATTTTGCAACGAAACATCTAAAAATACGGTGACAGGCATAAAAACCTATTTATCCTAAATATGTTTATCTAAAAAATGACCAATGGAATTTATGGAAGTCAGAACTTTAACATTTCGTGGTGGTAATAGAATAAATAGGTTAATTTGGTCAGTTTTCTATTCCCTAAAAAGTTTTCTCTTGGGAAAAAATTGCTCTGGACCCTTATGGGTAGAGATGGATTTTCAAACTTGTCACTGCAATTACAATTTCTTTTAGCATTCATGTTTTGCCTTTTGGATAATATGAATTTTCAATGATATGGAAAACTTTGAATGGACGTTTAATTCTCCTCTACTTACTGTCACAGTGTAGCACAACAGTTTAGCGTCAATGTTGTTGACATGAGCAGAATTCCAGTTGCAGAGCGATGCTGAAATCAGAAGAAAACGCCCACAAATTCATGCACTCACACAAGATTTGTGAGATCCAGACAGTTTCTGGAGACATGAGCTGGTGAGCTGGACAGAGGAGATGAGCACAGTGGTGGAGACGTGATTCCTTCCGCTTGTCCGGTGGCTAACTCAATTAGCTTAGCAGAAGAATAAGACTGAGTAGGGCTCTTCTGCTCAGAAACTCTGCAAACAAACACACACAGAGAGCTGGACACAACTCTGCATGGGCTTTTGGCTCCTTTGCATGCACTCATGGACTTGTTTGTTACTTTGATTTGCAATGTCTCATACACATAGACATTTTTTAAAAGGATGCTGCATCTTATTTTTTACTTACTGTACTGCGATCATTTCCGGTTCAGGGTTTTATGCCAGATATGTTGGAAAATCCGACAATGTTGTGTCGAGCTAAACTATCCAAGTTTAAAAAAATGTTTTGGGACTTTGGCACATTAATCGTTGCATAATTTTGAAAAAAACTATAGATACAGGAAGCATTCCATTTTATACATAATAATCAGATTTGATGGGATTCTGGTGCAGAACGTGCATTAACGAGAATTAATCATTTAAAAAATGACAGTGCAGTCATCAGGCTTTTTAGCTGTGACATCTAACAATCCACAGATTAAGATTATGAATAGATTATTATGATTAGTATTATTTTATTTATTTGTCTAATGTATTTATTTATTTATCCCATTATCAAAGTATTGAAAGTATTATCATTTTGAGCTACTTGACTCATTAAATTTCTCTCACTAGGGGATTAAAAAAGTGGTTTTCTATTATAATTTTCCTGTTCAATTTAGTACATTCTGTTCTGGTTAATTTTCATTTCATTCTATTCCCCATACGTCTTGAATTTCCCTGAAGGAGTCAGCCATCCTTCATAATAAAGTCAAGTTTAAATCTGTATATTCCCTACAATAAATAGAATTAGTTTAGTTTAACTTTGTGAATCTCTGCACAGAACTTGAGCTGTGTTTTAAAAAAATATTTCCTATCATCTCTGATTCAACTCTTTCCCCTGTTGTAGTTTTTTAGCCCAAACATTATTTTCTGTTCTTCTTCAGCATCACACTTCCTGCTTTGTTACTAACTGCTCACTGTCCCCGCTCTTTGTTTTTAACTAGACGAAGACAAATCGAGTTTGTCGAGTCCCCACTAATCCCTAATCATTGTCTACTTATTTTTCGCCTGCTTGCGCTCAGATTAGTTTCTGTTTGGTTTCATTGGTTCTACGCGGTGCTTCTTTTGTTCTATGATGACGGTGTAAGCACAGGCCGCCTGTCTCACCTTTACCCTGCTAAAAAACAGACAATAGTGGAAGGTAGCAGCTAATTATTCATCTCGGGTGCGTTTCACTGCTTTGCACCTTTTAAAATATAAACAGGAATTGTTATTTTTTCACTTTCAGTTGGTGTTATATGACCTGTACACACAATTGGGTGAGCGGTCACTCAAGAAAGTCCATTTTAATTCTAAAATAATGAATCAGTCATCATCTTTTCTGTTTAATTAGCTTAAAACAAATATAAATCCGACATCTGAGATCAATATGTAGTCTTAACTGTTGTTGTAGGCATGCTGTTTCTGCTTAGGTTCACAGTCCTGTCTCTTTATTACTCTTTTGTCGTCCCCTTTATGAACATCACACGGCCGGCCATTTTTAAATACGTTGGGGGAAAACAAACAGGGCTTTTTGCATTTCCTGACAGCCATGTTGTCACTTAAAAGTTCATTAGTTTGTGTATTTGCTGAGACGCAGTTATACAGAAACATTGTGCGGTCCAGGGGAACATTTACACAAACTCAGGGTTTGATTGTGAAATAATTCATTTTTAGATTCTGTTAAAGTTCATGTTTATCCTGTGTTTTTAGCTGCACGCCAACAAACAACATTCACAACACTTATTCTGCTACACTATACGATCACGTGAACAGGAAGCTGGCATGTTCAGGTTGGAGTTAAATGGCCAATTACAATTCGGTGTTGCGAAGACCAGTTTTGCATTGTACGGGGCGGAGCTTAGCCCAAGAAGATAAATGTACCTGAGTGACGTGTATTCGGGGCTCTTTGGTGGGATCGCGTAGTTGAGACAACATTACCCAGAGAGTCCAGCGCTGTGATATTCTACTTGTGGCCGGAATAAATTCCATTCATTGCTAAAGATCTCTTCGGTTCATTTTCCAAGTCTCCATAAGGACCGGGAGGAATTAAGGTGGAGGCAGATACCTTAACAATTGTCTTCACCAAAGATGTGAAGTTTTAGATAAAACGTTTTTTTTTGCTGTACTTTGTTATTATAAGTGCTTTTTAGCTAACGCGATTAGCATGTTACTGGTGTAAATAAGCCGCACACATGCACACTGAGCAGCTTATTTGTCAGCATCCACGTTCAACACAGACCGAAAAAGATGAGGAATCATCTCCATCAATGATTTACAGCCTGTGCTCGGTGGGAGTGACTTCCCGGTTCAATAATGCTGTTCACATGTTTTATTTGAATAGATTTCATGTGGCTATATGGTTCAGAATAATAAGATTGGGAGGGAATACCATGTCAAAGCGATTTCACATAGAGAAACATCTCTAGAAGATCCTGAAGGACTCTACTGAGTTTCCTCAGTAAGTACGTCCCTTCTTTCCCTAGATATCTGCAGGACTCCACCAGTCCCCCCTTATTCAATTCAATTCAATTTAATTTTATTTATATAGCGCCACATCACAACAACAGTTGTCTCGCAGCGCTTTCCAAACAGAGCAGGTCAGACCCTACTCTGAAGTTAATTACAGAAACCCAACAATTCCCACCATGAGCAAGCACTAGGCGACACAGGCAAGGAAAAACTTCCATTTAACAGGCAGAAACCTCGAGCAGAACCATGGCTCAGGGTGGGTGGCCATCTGCCTCGGCCGGTTGGGGGTGAGGGGAAAGAGAGGGCAAGAGAGAACTTCTTTCAGAACTGGAGTCGTTGTGTTTATTCTCAGATCTCCTTAATCACAGTTGTCCCCTATTACATTTTTTCCCTCCCTGAATGAGACATCCTGTCTGAGTTTCCCGCTTTGTCAGGATGAGAGTGAAGATGTGCCGTCTACAGAATAGTGCTCCTTGAATTGTGCCGACTTGCTTGTTAAATGAGCCTCTGACAACACATTTTTAGTCAGATCCTTGACGTTCTGTTGTTGTTTTCCCAATGTCTTGTCATAAGGAGCGTTGGGCTTGGTTGCTTGAATTCTGTTATTCCAGTCACGGCTAACTTCATTCATTCATGTTGGATGTGGGAGGATTCACAAACATGCTAATGCTAAAAGTCTTTACAATCCATCCATCCATCCATACCAGGGTAGCTAGACAATTTAATCCAATTTATTGTAATACAATCCTATTTCAGGACCCATTGAGAGTGGTATAGAAAATGGATGGATGGACAAAAGCTCTACTATTTAAAACAATCTTCTCCTCCATTCGCCAATTGGACTATGCTAACAAAGAAGCACCTTAGCCATTCAGAAGTTCACACCCGGCCTGTCCTTGTGTTTGTGTGGAGCCTCTCTGAGGAAAGCAATGACACTTTCGAGTTGCTCTATAGCTTACGCAGAAAGCTTTGACCTTGTTTTATGCCCTGATCGGCCATTTAAATTCAAAAGTTAGCAACATTTATGGAGTGCGTGCATGTCATGTGAGTTCTTTCCAGTTTGGATCGATTTGTTCTAACTTCACTGTTCAGTACCTTTGTAAACATAAGATTTTTTTGTGTCAGATTGAGATGTCTGTTCTGAAGAACTTGTAGAAAATATAATATTTCATTGGACATCACAGTTTGAATATGTATGTGTGTTTGAATTTTGGCGTGTGTGGTTGTTCGTATGGGTGTGGCGACCTGTCCAGGGGTGTGCCCCGCCCCTATTTGATAGGCTCCACCCCCCACGACCATATTAGGAATAAGCGGTACAGAAAATGGATGGATGGATGGTACTCTGATTTCCTCCAAAAACATGCATGTTAGGTCAATCACAGAATTTAAATTGACTCGAATTGCGCGGTTGCCAGTCCAGTTTGTCCGTTTATAACAAGATGAAAGAAGTTTTTACAATAAATATATTATTCATTTGTCATTCCTCTGAGACTTCGCTATATTTTCAACTTAATCATCCATCCCGAGACCAAATTTTACTTTGCTGGTTAAAGATATTTAGCATGTTCCATTTAGTTCTTCTAATATCTCTTAATATTAAACAAGTCTAACTTTACACTTATCACAGTATAACATCAGGATGTGCTTTTGCTTGTTAACCCATAAGAACCCACGGTGACAGGTATGATAACCTATGTAAACTGAAATATATTCATTTAAAAAATGACCAATGGAACTTCTGGAAATCACATTTTGTGGTGGTACCCTGAATTTGTATTTAATTTCAATGGGATAAAAGGGTTCATTTGGTCAGTTTTCTATTCCCTGTAAAGTTCTCTTTAGGGAAAAATGGGTCATGGCTCTTACGGGTTAACACAGTGAAAAAAAGACCCATTTCCAAACGGCCTGTGTGGTTTCTGCCGGCAGGATGACGCGTCACTGAGCGGCGGCAGCGAGGCGGAGATGAGCGAGCCGGCGTGGCTAGCAGCCGACCTGCGAGCCGTTTCGGACCTGAGTCCTCCCAACCGCGGAGAGAGGATGCGCCACAGTCCCCAGAACACGCACAGCAAGGAGGACGATGGTAAGAATGCCAACGCAGGCCTCATCGGGCCCCAAAGCAGCATTTCAGCTGGTAAACGGGTTCTGGGATGGACGCTTTGTAACTGACTGAAGCTGTCAGGTGACAAAAAAGAGGTTGTTTTTTTTCTTTTTCTTTGGATTATTATGCTTCCACTCCTGTCCTGGTTTGTTTGTCCTGCTGGCGTTGTCGTTTCTTGTGATATCGCAGCACCAACTGAGAACCGCTTTTAACTCATTGACTGGCAGCCATTTTCAGAACAGAGAGTCCCATACTGCCAGAGTTTTTGGAGCATTTTGACAGATTTTTCAAGAGCCACAGAATAGTTTGTGCTATGACTATGTGAACACCGAACACACCAAAAGAAAGAGTAGACTCTCTTCTTTCAACAGGAAAAAAAATGTGTTTCTACCTTATTCCGTTCTTCCTCGACTTGCGTCTCACCGGCGACATTTCTCGCATAGCGAACCATTGCGTTTTTTTTTATTTGCCTACAGTCTATGCTCATCTCCCATCAAAAGTGGCACAGCTACCTAGAGGGTAAATTTGTTACTACATACTCTGTCTGGAAGTTGATATTTACGAAAAAACTTCAGCCGATCGTCCCACAAGCCACTCGCGTTGAAAAACATAAAAGACGTCTATAGACGTCTTTGGCAGCCAATGAGTTAAATGAAAACCAGATTGAGGGTGACACAATCCAGCAGGTGATGTGTATTTTTTCGTGAACGTTGTCAGATGGCTCTCCTACCGCGGTCGAGATCAGGCTGCTTGATTCTGGAGGAAAGAGAAACAAAGCCCATCCAGTTTCAGTTGGAGGGTATTTGGCTCCGGGTTGTTTGAGAAAGCATTCGTAATTTTTTGGGATGTTTTTTAGAATTCTGTATTCTGTCTCTCTTTTAAACTGGTGTGTTCGTCCTGCTGCCTGTCTTTGTCTCTTCTCGTCTGCCAAGCACACGATTTCCGTCTAATTTGATTGTTTTTTTGGTCTGCAGGGCTGTTTTGAGCCGTCTTGCCAGTAAAGAGCACTCACTTTAATACAGCGAGCGTGTTTTGTGTTGATTCACAGCTGTGTTGCGGAGTAAAGTCCCTCTTTCTAAGAAAATTAAAGAGAAAAAAAACAATGAAACAAGAAAAAAAAGTTCAAATGTAATTAGAATTTTTTTTAGAACAAATATTTCATCCTCTGGTTGAACGCTCTGGTGTTTGGGCATCAATCACAGTGTTTGTGTAGCACATTTCATGTTAATGAGGCAACACCTGAGGCAAAGCGGATGATAGCATTTGGTGGTGATGAAGAAGACGAATGACAAAACTGGAAAAAGAAAGAAAGTTCCCTGAGATTGAGTTTTGATGGGATGACATACGTTTACCTGAGCAGAACCAATCAGGGGAATGGTACTGTGTGTGTTAGATTGTGTGTTAAACTTCTACTGAACAGCAGAACCACAAACTAGTTCCTGTCTTTGATCCTGATGAGTGACAGACGTCAGAAACCCGTTATTTTACAGCAGATTTAGCTAAGCTGAATTCGCCTGAACTCACCTGCTGTCTTTCAACCACTTTGAAAAGCTTTTTCTCGTCCCTATGGTTTTTTTTCATTGTCCCTTTTTGATTTGATGTTTTGAGTGCTTTCTTTTCTGCCTCTCCATCTTTACCTTCCTTCCTTGGATGATTCAAATGAGAATGATCGTGTTCCGGTAGGGACTAATCGATAACGTAACCATGTAATATACACGTGAAAAAAACTTTATTAAATGCAAAAAAGAGGGCGGCACGGTGGTGTGGTGGTTAGCACTGTCGTCTCCCAGCAAGAGGGTTCTGGGTTCGAATCCCGGGGGAACCAGGACCTTTCTGGGTGGAGTTTGCATGTTCTCCCTGTGTCTGTGGGTTCTCTCCGGGTTCTCCGGCTTCCTCCCACAGTCCAAAAACCTGCATGTTAGGCTGATTGGAGATTGGGGAAATTGCCCTTAGGAGTGAATGTGAGTGTGAGTGGTTGTGGGTCCTTGTGTGTCCTGTGTGTGGCCCTGCGATGGACTGGCGGACTGTCCAGGGTGTACCCTGCCTCTCGCCCGTTGACCACTGGGATAGGCTCCAGTTCCCCCCGCGACCCCATGAGGGAATAAGCGGTATTGATAATGGATGGATGGATGGATGGAAATGCAAAAAAGAAAAAAAAACCTTAACCCTATAATGCCAAATGTATCATATTTGATACGGTTTCTGAAGTCTTTCATTCAGATATACCTGATAAAAGCCAGTAGAAGACTACATCAAAATATATATTTGACTTATTGCATGCTAATTTGATCAAAATAATTTCTGTTTTTTTTCTTCATATGTTGTTGAGGGGCCAAAGAAAGACTTCAAGTTCAGACTAAAAAAATGATTCTATTTAATATTCTTCCTATTTTTCTTGGATCAGGCTTTAAAGGGTTAAATGCAAAAAAAAGTTTAAATGCAATTTTTAAAAAAAGACATTAAATAAAAAAAGACGTTTAATGCCAAAAAAAAATAGGTTAAGACATTAGGAAAAGGAAAAACAAACTACATTGACATCTGTTCAGAAGGATTTTTGGTTCTGGCTGTAGTACTGCTCACCATGACTGGACCTTTATGTTTGAGTGCTCTTGAGGGTAAAATGTGAACTCATTTTCACCACCCCACTCCTAGTCTACTAAACTTTTAAGCACCGGGGGGTGGGGTGGGGGGGTCTGGAGCTCTTTCCTCTGATGAGGAGATGCTGGAGCCTGTGGTTGATCTGCCTCTCAGTTAATGTTAGGTGGGTGTTCCTTTTTTTTTTTTTCTTTTTCAAACAGCAAGCGGTCAAGGCATTTAGCTAGAGTAGGCCGCTCGTTTTCCAGAGCAGCAGATGGCCCGCGTGCGCGCGGATGTGCTCACGCCGCGTCCAGAAGCAGTCGGTAAATCACTTTTAAGAGCCTCTGATCACCTACTTGCCTTTTTCCCTCCTCTCGACTTTGCCGGACTTAGCAGCGACAGCTGAGGCGAAAGCCCTTTTGACTCGATCAGACTTAATGGTCGGAAATTTGCGGTCTGCGGATTAATCATCGGTCTATAAAAATCGGTTAAAAGTTGCAAAAGGGGAACCAGCAGGTTGACTTAACCCACAAGAGCCCAGATAAATTTATCCTAAAGAAAAAGTGATAGGGAATAGAAAAACTAAACAAACTCCATTTATCATGTTTTTGAAAATAAAATAAACCTTTGCAAAATGTTGAAGATCTGTGATTTTCTGATGTTCCATAGGCCATTTTTGAAAAATTTATTTTAGTTTAAATGGGTTGTTGAGCCTCTGTGCATCACTTTGGGTTCTTATGGGTTAAGTGCAAGTCGAATCTTGAAAACTTCTTGATCCTAAGATGCGTAACTTTAAAAGATTTTGTGCTATCACAGTGACAAAACATAAGCCGACGTTGGCCATCCAGACAAAATTATTAGTTTTGTAATTCTCTCTCCAAAATCAAATGACAGTAACAGGTGGCATTGGGCGATCGTTAGCTAGTGACGCATTGATTTTGCTCAGTAACTGACAAAAGGTTTCAGTACGTTTAATTTTTGGGGGCGAAAAATAGTGTTTCTGTTGAGCACTGACATGGTTTCGTAGTATGTGTGTAAGAATACAAATGGCAAAACTAGTGCACCGTAGCAACAGATAATAAGTCAGATAGTGCTACCTCAGCCATGTTTGTACTAGTGACCAATAGCATGTTAGCATCACTGCTCACATTTGGAAGTGAAGTCTGATTTTCAGTGAAGGAGGCGTCTGCACACGGGCGCAAGGAAATGAATATGAGTGAACACTCCAAGCCTCTCCATATCTATTTCGCTCCGAGGGCCTGAGCTCTTGAGAAATGGCCTCTCCACTGCCTCTCACTTCTTGCAAAGTGAGCGTCCTCTCATCCCCCTCCTCGCTCAGAGGCTCCAGACGGAGATCCGCGCCGGTTTCCCGGTGGCCTTTTGACCACGGCGGGATGCTGCCTGCTCTCTTCTGCACTGTAGAGCTTCTCAGAAAACGTTATAGCAGACAGATCCTTCCAGCTATTCAAGCTATTTTCATACGTAGCGCGTGCTAGCTTTTGGAGCTTTGCAAGCCACTTGTTTTTCTTTTTCTACTAAAAGGAAGATGCGATAGCTGACACCGTGCCACATAGAGGTTGTTGTCAGTTGGGATGACTAAATGTTATCATATCTATGTAATCAGCCCTATACTATACAACAAATCCCACAATTCCTTTGTGTTAGTTGACAGTCTAAATGTTTTGTAAGTTATACATTATACACAAAGAAATATGACTCAAATTGCACACATTTCTCATACTATCAAACTTATGTATCAAACACGTCTATACTAATGTCTATAAATAAAGAGATCACTGACAAACTGATTAGTAAACATTTCAATATGTGTCTAATTGTGTTCTCATTGTATGCTATAGGGTTTGTCAGTGTGTTTTTGTGATATGCGTCACTGCTGGGCTTCAAAGATTTTAAAGATATCTTGTGCTGGTGCTAACAATTTTTGGTTTTTGTACTAAAAAACCTTAATCCTCTGTTGCACCGGTGTTGTGATCTTAAAAAAGAGCTTAAAAAGTTATTGCACCACCCTGTCTGTATTTTTTTTTGTTAAAACCTCAGCATAGGTTTCCATATTGTGAATGAATTTCCATAATCTAGATAGAACAAAAATGATTACATTTTACAGTAACTAATCTTGGATACAAATGAATATATTAGCATAATGTATAATGCTCTGAAATAGATATATACGGCGTATATTGTTGTGAGCAGCAAAGCCAGATAATCTCTATTACAAGAAAAGCCAAAGAGGATTAACTGTTATTATCTCTAATAAGGAGCTGTTCGTACAGCTAATCTCAGTTGAGATGATTAGTGATATGGACATCTATACTGTGCATAGATG
>CAJRST010041110.1:18457216-18471861 GCA_907169785.1 Menidia menidia | reverse complement strand
ATGTGGAGGAAAGGCAGACCTGATGGGAAGAAAGGTGTCGGAAAAAAGGGGGGGATGAATTAAAGGAGGGGAATTGAGAGACTGGAGGAGAAGAGATGTATAAAGAGGAAGAAAGGAAAGGAGAGTTAATTAGAAATAAGCTAGAAACAATGAGTCATGCTTCAGGACTAATGACTAGTGTTAGCATTCGTTCCTCGGTGTTGCTCTTTTTCAACAGCCAATCAACAATTATTATTATCAGGATTCATGGAAAACGATGGGACTGATGACTCATGAGGAAGGGCGAGAGATCTGAAACAGGAGGAGGGTTGGTTTTCAAAATAAAACAGGAAATGAGGAGAACGATACGTGACAAAATGAAACCGAAAACCCTCCAGGCGTTTCTTACAAAGTCTCACTCTCTCCAGGTGAAGCATGGTGGGCATTTCTCTCAGATCACATGATCACAGGTGGGTTCCACGTCCCAATGAACTGGCTTTTGATTCCTCGTGTTTATTGGCAAAAGACAAAGGAGGAAGTTGCCCCGAGAATAGCTACAAGTGGATCAGGCTTTCGACATTTTACCACAGGAAGCAGTGAAAAATACTTTTCCAAAATGGGTGCCATTTACTGCATAACCAAAAAGAATGAGCTAAATCACCAGTCGGAGTTTGCATTATTTGCAAATGGGTGAAACATCAGGAAAGAAACTGCAGTTTTCCTCTAGAATACTCGTATTGTAGGTTCTTACGGTCCTTATTGAAGCTCGTCAGACTCCCTTGTATCAAAAACACTCCAAAAATAAATCCACGAGTCTTGATTTTAACGGTTTACTTGAAAACTTAACGCAACATTACAAAAAAAACATAAAATATTCACTAAATTAAGTCTTTCAAAGTCCAACGGAGCCTTGGAAGGGCACGTCAAAAAACTATTGCGCGCCAATCTCCTTCTGATTTCCACAAACATGAAGATAAATCCACCCCAATGGTGGGTTTTTAAATTTCACAATAAAAGTCATATCTTACTCACACAATATCAATTAACTGTACATATGTAAATATCCATTTTCAATCTTTTTAAATCCCTTTGAATCATGAAATCACAAGCAATATTTATCTTACTTATGAATTTGCATATTTTTAAATAAAAAATAAACTGCATTTAGGCTCCTCCACACAGGTTTTATTTTGACGGGGGACTAGGCGATGGCTCCAATCGGAAATCATCCCACATTCCTGTCGGGAAATCGATCAGTCTGCTGACAGAACGACAAGTAGAAACAGCATAGGTGGTGTGGGGGGAAAACGGCTGTTGCCGCGGTTACGGAAACACCCACGTGGATACTGTAGCATAAGACGATGATGTCGGTCATGCTTAAATTATCCTCCTATTTAAAAACAGCAGGGTACATCAGTCTTTTATTTTCATTTTCAAGTCGCACTCTTTCAATTAATCAGCTTTTATTTTATTAATTTCTGACTTCTAATGATGTAACCTGTTACTTCTGTGGAGGGTTTCACTGCTCGTAGTAACAGTATTTTTTTTTTCCTGATCTGGGGACTATATAAATAGAAAAGCCTGATTTTTCTTCTTAAAAATCTCTCTCGTCTTTTATTATTTCGAGAAGAGTTTAAATTATTTAGGGCCTTGTTTTAGGTTTTCTTTCCATTTGGTTCTGATGTTAACTTAAGTTGTTTGAGCTTTATATGAGAGATGTATGTTAACCCTTTCATACACCAATTATCATCATTTCAGTCGGGATTTTTTCCAACATGTTTTTGATTTCCTTGAGGAAAAAGGTGATTTTTTTTTTTAAATAAAAAATGCTATTATACAAATATTTTTCTAGATGTCCACTTTTATTAATGAAATACTGTGAATTTTTTAACAGAATGCAAAACACAACTTCACATGCAACTCTTTTCTAAATCTTTCCTTGTTTTCACTACTATCTCATCACTTTTTCTCTCATTCAACGCCTTGATTTTATTTGAGTCCATCTCAGCTCCTTTTTAACAGGATGGTATTTTGGAAAAATTTTTATTGCACCAGTGTCCACTTCAGTGGCCTCATGCACATTTAAAAAATAAAAAACAAACCTATATATATATATATACACAGAAGAAAATGGCTTTTAAATACATCCAACAGTTTATGGCACTCCATCATGATTCTTCTTAGATTTCTACACGGTCAATTGTTTTTTTTCTTTTTTTTACCAGTAGTGCAAGGATTTTATAAGATTTTATTTTTCTGTTCTATGCACGGAAGCTGTCTTAAAGCTTAATTAAACGTATTTGGGTTGAGTTGTTCCTCCTTATTCCTGCAGTCTCTGATCAGCTAACAACTAGTTACCAGTGTTCACAACAGTTGTACAGTTTTAACTTCCTGCCATGTAATTAAAAACAAAAACAAACAAAAAACAACAACATCTGCCTTGGAATGAATCCTCCCACATCCAGGGAATGGGACTCTATGAAGTAGTTAATGCGAGTCCACCCACATCTCAGCTTCTGTGCACATAGGAAAAGACACCTCAAAATCCAAAAAGAAAAAAAGAGAGAAGAAAAAAGCAAAAAGCAGTGAGATAATCATCATGGCTGCTAATTGGCCAGAAGGTTTGAGCACAGACACAATCTGAGAGGGAGATGGAGATGGTTTGTGGCTATCTTAACGAGTTTAGTGGCAAATCCAGATGTTTTCGGGGTCAGATTTCATGGGCGGGGAAGAGAGGGAAAGAAAAAAAGCTGCATCTCTTGTTGTGTCTCTCAGACAAACGGTTTAAATCGATTTAGTTGTGTTCACATTGCTCCGACTCCTGGAGAAGCAACGGCCACTTCCTGTGGCGTTTTTGATTGGACGAGGCTAAATCCGCTGATCCTCATACCTTCCAAAACCTCCCAAATATGTTCAATTCACGCGTGACCTGCTGATTTTCAGTGGTGGAGAAAGTACTCATACAATGTACTTAAGTAAAAGTACAAATACACAGACAAAAATTTACTCAAGTAAAAGTCAAAGTACCACATCATTATTTTACTTAAGTAAAAGTAAGAAAGTACAAGCTTTTAAAACGACTTAAGTATTAAAAGTAAAAGTACTTGCCAACCATAATACCTAACGGCTTATATAATGTCATTAAGTGTACCTATCGTATTTAGTTTGAATAAATCAGTAATGTACCATTTTAATGAGCAATGCTGCAGATAAAGCATGTTTTTATTGTGTTTACCCCCTGTGACAGTTTAGATTTAGATATTTTATGCAGATACTGTGCTGCTCTTCTTGAGGGAGGGCCTAATGGTTATTTCCCGCTTTGGATTGGTTCAGCGGACTGATTCTGCTCTCGCCATTGGATACTTTCAAACTAACGAACAAATAAAAAAAACCGAAATGCGTCTTGGATGTAACGAGTAACGAAACGCTGTGTAGAAATGTAGTGAAGTAGAAAGTACAGATACTTACTGTTAAATGTAGTTGAGTAAAAGTAGAAAGTATCCATTATTAAACTTTTTATTTATGATTTTCAAGAATAAACAGGCAAATTAAAAGACAAAACAACGAGGATAAAAATAAAAAATACAAATAAAAAAAAACTAACCAATCAACAAAACAAAAGTTCACAGAACAGACAATCAAAACACTGTCAGCTAACAAAGGATCTGATAAGAAGATAAAATAAATGCACATCAGATTGTAGAATGTTATCGAGCATGAGACAGAGGAAAGTATCCATTATTAAATCTACTTAAGTAAAGTACAGATACACGGAAATTGTACTTAAGTACGAAGTAACGAAGTACTTGTACTTCGTTACTTCCCACCACTGCTGATTTTGCAGGTTTGCCCACTTACAAAGAATGCTTATTTTTCCTCATCAGATGGTTATCAATTTTTATAAATTCATATGATGTAATTTTCTGGAATTTTCTTTGGGATTCTGTCTTTCACAGTTAGAATGTACATATGATTAAAGTTATAGATCGTTGCATTCATTGTAAGTGGGCAAACCTGCAAAATCAGCAAGGGGTCAAATACTTATTTCCCCGACTGTAAGTCTCAAGTCTTTGCCCCTTAAGTCTCAAGTTGACTCCCAAGTCCTGCAGTTTGAGTTTCCATTCCTTTTAACCACAGAAAAATACTATATTCATACAGATCATGTGATGCTTCTGTCTTTATTTATTTCAATACAATTCAGTTTTATTTACATAGTGCCCAATCACAGCAAAAGTTATCTCACAGGGCTTAATTTATCAAAATAATAACTGAAATTGCACCAAAAAAATGAGTGCGGACATTGGACTTCCTGATTTCGCTATTAACCAGGAATTTTGAACATTTAACTGTTTCCCAACTAAAAATAAAATAAATTGTCTGCGACCAAGAACCCGAGTGTGCTGCGTTTGCTGCTTTTGACAACTGCCACCTAATCTTTGGAGGCTAAAACTAAATATATGAATAAATAACCAATGAAAAGGAAGACAAGCATTATAATGTAACCACTTTTAATCACACACAACTTCACCATCTAAAATAACATCTCCATGTGTTTTACCAGTTTCTCCAGTATAGTCATGAATAAACACGGTTACAAAGATCACAGGATATTGTTTTATAAAAGGTTGAGAGCCACTGATAACTCACCACACAGCAAAGAAAAGGTTTTCCAACATGATTAGCTTTCATTCAAAACTTACGAGTCTTTGTGCAACTTCAATTGTCGAAAAAAGTTGGAAGTATTACAGTATTATACTCAAAAGAAACAATCTTTGGTAGAATTTTCTCCCTTAGTGGCGCTTCTTCTTGGTCTTACTGCAATGTGATTGGATGGATGCTGGATTGAAAGAACGTGGATCTAATTTGATTGGATGTTATACACAGTGAAAGAAACAGAGCGTTCCATTTGCATTATTTCTATTCTTTGGGTTTCGGGGGAAAGTGGCAGGTTTTGTCAAGTCAAAAGGCTCAAGTCAGAGTCACGAGTCTCTTCACATTTAGTCAAGTCGAGTCTAAAGTCATCAAATTCAAATACGACTCGAGTCCACACCTCTGCTCCAAACAGTCTACTTCGAGGGTCTTAACTTGCTCATCTTCAGATTAAAATATTCCACCGTAAATATGTTTTTTTTCCTAACTCTTCCCCAGACCTCTGTACCCCTCTACTCCTCTTTCTGCTCTTCCCTCTCTCTCTTTTTTAATAGATAGATAGACCAATTTTAATAAATAGTTTTGAATTATTTAATTTCAAATAGGACTTTTAATTAAGGTTATATAAATAGTCACCACTGACTCTGACTGGGGATTTTCCTCCACAGAACTAGTTGTCAAATTGATGATTACTGTAATATTGTGTCTGCTTTGTAAGTCTAAGCGAAGTGCATAGACATATTCATAATCAGAATCAGAATCAGAATAAGGTTTATTGCCAAGTAGGTTTTTCACTTTCAAGGAATTTGTTTGCTTTGGTGTTTGTGGCACAACACTTCTATGAGAAGCAAGGAAGGAAATACAATGTAAAAATAAAAATATAGAACAGAAATTATAAAACTAGAAAGTACAATCTTTAAAAATATAGATCTGAATGTACAAATGAACAAAGATAAACAGAAACATGTCCTATAATCTACAGTGCCCTCCACAATTATTGGCACCCCTTTTTAAGATGTAGTTGAGGAATTATAAAAATTCTCAATTTTTTTAAAACAACATAGAACCCAAATGCAAAAAAAGAGAAAAATCCAACCTTTTATTTAAGTACATTACTTTGTTGGTAAAAATAATATCATCAAAAATTTCGAAAAAACTTCGAAAAACTTTCACGTTAAAACAATTATTGGCCCCCCTAACAGTTATGCTGAAAAATGTAATTTATTTCCTTTAAATATATTTTGCTGTAGTTTCTAAAGTTGGTCAGGGTATCTAGGAACTTTTAACCAGTAATTCATGACTTCCTGTTTCCCTGGAGAATAAATAAATATGACGATTTCACGTTGTTTTTTATTTTCTAAACGTGTGATTTTATGTTTACCACCAAAGTGATGTACTTAAATGAAAGGTTGGATTTTTTTTATTTTTTTTATTTGGGTTCTATGTTGTTTTTAAAAATTATATAATTTTTAGAAGTCCTCGACCACATCATAAACAGGGGTGCCGATAATCGTAAATGTGCTGACACGGCTAAAAGGTGAAGCTGAGGAGCAAAGAAGTCTGGAGTCTGGATCTGTGGTTGGGAGTTTCCTGCTGCCCCCGTGTTCCTGCTCTGTTGCCGTAATAACTTCTACCATCATCATTAGCATTAATATCGTTGCCATTTTTCATCAAGTCTACGTGTTGCTGTGTTCTCTCTCTCTCTCTCTCTCTCTCTCTCTCTCTCTCTCTCTCTCTCTCTCTCTCTCTCTTGCCCTCTCTTTCTCTCACCCCCAACCGGCCGAGGCAGATGGCGGCCCACCCTGAGCCATGGTTCTGCTCAAGGTTTCTGCCTGTTAAAAGGAAGTTTTTCCTTGCCTGTGTCGCCTAGTGCTTGCTCATGGTGGGAATTGTTGGGTTTCTGTAATTAACTTCAGAGTAGGGTCTGACCTGCTCTGTTTGGAAAGCTGTGAGACAACTGTTGTTGTGATGTGGCGCTATAGAAATACAATTTAATTGAATTTTATGACACAGTTTTTCCCTCCCTGTGTCGCCTAGTGCTTGCTCATGGTGGGAATTGTTGGGTTTCTGTAGTTAACTTCAGAGTAGGGTCTGACCTGCTCTGTTTGGAAAGCTGTGAGACAACTGTTGTTGTGATGTGGCGCTATATAAATAAAATTGAATTGAATTGAAGACACTCGTCCGTGTTCTGACTCCAGTTGTGATGAAGGTATAAGTCAGCGAGATGCTCAAAGCAGATGGCGCCTTATCAGAATATCCCTCTCCCTCCGCCGCCGGGGCTCCACGCCGCCGCCGTTTGTTTGGCTGCGGCCCGCGCGTAAAGTAGGTCACGGGGGCAGTCGGCCCCTGGCAGTCATGAGCGGCTTACCCCATGAGACGGACTCACAAAAAAAAACACACACAAAACGCACACAAGTCAGAGAGCATGAGCGTCACTAATTATCTCAGAATGATTTCCCCCCTTACAGGGACGGTTTGTTTCAAAATCCACGCCGCGAAGAAAGTGGCGTGGACCACAAATGAGTGAGTCGATGGTTTTGAAACGAGAGTGACCCCCCCCCTTGCAAATCCATTCACTTTCAAGGTTTCACTGGAGCAAAACGGAGACATTCAAATGAAAATAAAGGCGAGAAAGAGCCCTGAATCAGGAAAAAAAAGCAAAGGATATAAAAATAAAGACGGAGGGCCGAATGAATATTGAAAATAAAGGCTCTAAAAGGTTAAGAAAATATGAAATAGGGGGAGTTGTGGATTGGAAGTGCTTGTGAGAGAGTTGAGGAGCAGGGCCAGAAGGCAAAAGACGACCGGGTGAAGGGGAACTACGAATAAAAGCATGAAAAATGGGAGTTTTTATGCTCTTGTGAGACATCATGTGTTCTCTCCCACTCTAAATATGTCAGAAAAGCCCCTGAAACTCCGCTACAGAATGATGCTTTTCTTTTTTTTTAAATTACTCTCACCACTGCAGCACTAATCAGTCGCAGGGCACCAACTTAAACAGTCAGGAATTTGTTTTCATGGATGATTTCATCCCTTTTTTTTCTCTCCTTTAGAAGAGTGTTTTTTAAATGTCTTTTTTTCTCTCTTTTTTAAATTGATTTTCTCTTTTTTATGTCTCTCAGAGAAATACAAATGAATTAAACTCATGTTTGAGAAGCCTGACTACAAGAAGAATAGACTGATTAATGATAATGGATTTTTTTTTTGTCATCCCAAAGTTTTTTTTTTTTTTTTTTTTTTTTTTACTGTTTACTGTTAGAGAAAATAAAAGAATGAAAATGGATTCGGCTTCCATTGTCTGAGTATCCTCCACAGTGGCATTAGTCTGTATTACAGCACTGGGTGTGCTAAAATGCTCTGATTTTTAGCTTTATATAAGATTATTGTACAATTTCTGCCAACTACTAATATAAATATGTCTGTGTGTACAATATTCACTTTATTTCACAGAGAAATCTGCCTTTTTTACCATTATTACCTTGTGTGCTGTGCAGAGTTTAAAGCACTCTTGTTTTCTTTGGTTTGTTTTTTCATTTGAAGGAATTTTAGCTTGTAAAATGAAATATAAATAAACCTCCTTCCATACACCCAGGCCAAGCCCCGCCTCTCTCTACATTGCTCTGTCGTTTCCAACCATCCCCCTCCACCTCCCACCACACATTTGGTTTCCTTTGTCCAGCATCTCACCGCTCTCCTACACAATTATTATTTTTTTCTTCTCTTTCTAGCCCCTGATGTCTCACTCCTTGTATTTCGTTGTCTTGCACTTTCGCGCATCGTCTTCCTCCCTTCGCCGGGGAGGTGAAGGAGCCTGAAATGGAGGCCTCCGCTCTTCTTCTCCTCCCTTTGTTCTTCCATTTGGTCTCACTGGTCACATGCGCTAACACCCCAGAACTCAGGTTCCTGTGGGTTGTTCTGGAAAAAGTTCTTTAAAAGAGTGAGGCAAAGTTTCCTAATAATTAGAGAAGATCGATCTTGTCCAATGAAGAGATTTATTCGAATGCAAGAGTGTTCGAAGACGCAAGTCACAGAGTAAAACCCAAAGTGAGTGCGCGCCTGATGAAAAGCCACGTCCCCTTTTATAACATCGTATGGATTAAGGAATGGAAAAAGGCCAATGTGTTTCTTATCAGCAACAAACAAGGAGATTCTGATTTACATTCAGTCCTCAGGAAGTCCCATGGAGAATCTCCAAAGGGACAGCGCTATGCATATTGTCAGGAGACAGGAAAGGGCCCCCATGTGGATTGGTCAAAAGGAGAATCTTCTCAGGTGTGAGGATTTCACAAAAGGGCACGTAGTACAATTTCAATGATAAACACAAGAATGGGAGATTCATATTTGATGGGATTAAGGAAATTGTTGCATTTCCTAGTGGTGCTAAAACCAGTCTCCAGACGTGTGAGACGACTCTCCTTAAAGGAATCAACAACCAGTAGCTTTAACAAAGAAACGAAAGAAAATTCTCCACGACAGGGTTCTTCCATACAAATCGTTAAGGTTTCGTGTTTAGTTCGGTTGAATTCAGATGCAAACTGAGCTCTTCTACAGATGGATCAGCTCTAGACAGGACTGCTGATGTTGTGTTGAGGGGAATCAGGTGTGTAGAGGCAGGGGAACCTCTAAAAACCTGCTGGACATCGGCCCAAAGAGGCCTGGAGCTGCCCTCTGATTGGTTATGGGGTAGAACAGGTCCCAGAGCAGGAAATGTGAAGGGATACAAAGATCTGGTATTGATCTGGGAGGGAGTTGAGAAGAACAAGCTTAGTTTCAGAAAGTTCTATATCTTTGAGACCCCTCTCAAAGATCTAGGTGCCCTGCACCTGGATCCTCGCCCCAAGTCGCACTCACCTTTTGAGAATAAACCATGTGGGGTTTTTTTGTTAGCTCAGGACTCATCGAGCTAAATTGAAGGTTCTAAATAATCCATTAATTGAAATAGAAGATGAGCTCTGTTCTTAGACTTAAACTTAGACTTAGACTTAGACTTGTACTTTATTGATCCCTTGGGAAGGCTCCCTCAGGAAATTAAAGTTAGCAGCTTACAGGGCAAAAAAGTGGCACACGGAGAACAAAATGGAAAAAAAATAAAATAAAATAAAATACAAAAATGCAAAATACAAAAAAAATTGCCATGGATCACCTCAGTGCTCTCCATGTGTTGTGGTATGAACTCTCTCCCTAATTTTTGTGTTATGGTTCATTATGGACGGTGTATAAAAGGTTCTGATTGGTGCTTTAGGTTTCTAAATCCACATTGGAAAGCTCTTACTGTTCTAACCCACTACCAAAGCACTAAAACACGACCAGATTAGCGTTGGGTTTGTCCTGGGAAAAAACTAATGGCAGCGTCCACTAAGGTGTGCACAGGAACACAGGACCACAATATTGTTCGAGTTAAGTTAAGCTTTTATTAGGCTTTTCTTTTTCTATTTTCAGCTTTTTATGATTCTTTTGATAAAGCGATATCTCAGCATCTTCTTCTTTTTTTTTTATTTCTGGCAGACTAGAAACAGATAGGTGTTTTATTGCCACAAGTAGCTACAGTAGTAGTTTAGTTGGTACAGTTACACTCAGATCAGTCCAGAACATTCCAGAACTGAAGGGCGGCTGCTGCCACTTAATTTTTTCCTGATTTAATAAAGTCTTGAGTGAAATTGATGATGAAAACCTATGTTAAATATATATTTATGATTAAATATATATATTTATACATATGGATTTAGAAATGTTTTGCATTTGACAGCTTTTGCATCATTTAATGGTAAACACTTTGCTCAAAACCCTGTTCAGATATCAGAAATCAGATATCCTTGATAACAGCAGGCAGAAGACTGCATGATAAGAATTTTTAATTTATTGCACGGTAAATTATGAATATTAAAAAATAATTTCTGTTTATTTTTTCATATTTTATAGGACAAAATAATAATAATAATTCAATTAAATAAAACAAAATAATAAATCAAAAAATTAAAAAATGATATATATATATATATATTTTTTTTTTTAATTTATTTATTTATTTATTTATTTTTTTCTAAAGAGTTAATCACTATTACACCCAAGTATTTATTCCATGATCCAATCTCTGGATTTCTTCAAATGAATGTCCAGATTTATAAATGACAAATAATCAGTCTTCATAATATGATGTCCATTCAACAAAGTATCACCAGATATGAATGTAAAAAGAAAATAAAAACATGAAATCTTATGTAATAGATTGTATATTTTTAATTCCCTTGTTTTTAAAAGATAATAGTAAGATTTCTTGGGTTTCTGGGTTACCTCCAGGTCACCTCCAGGTATCAGGGCCTCCTCCCCCCACGTTTCTGTCAGGTTTAGTGGAGTTTCTCACTGGGTTTGGAGGTTAAATCCATACAGTGTGTTTGCGTTTCCAGCGTGAGGATGTTTGACAGCAGGACAGATGGCAGCAGCACACACCTCCGGGTCCAACCGCTGTAGGCTCCCCACATCAAGGAGTCTCTGCTGGTTTCCAGGGCCAGTACCTCTGGATAGATTTCAGCCATTGTACACACACCTGATAACCGACCGTGTCTGAGTACAGGACTATTATCCAAAAACGCTCACGGGTAATGAAAAAGATTAAAAAAACATCATCTACTATTTAAACTTTTGGTACTTTACATCAAAACTGAATTAATACATTGATGGATAAGTAGGAAAAAGAATGAAAGGACAAACATTTTCTGATCATACACACAATCTATCGACTTGTATTAAATTTTCTGAAAATGTGGGAAAACAATTTGCAAAGTACTTTTGTACATTCAGAGCAGGCAAAGTGAAAATTCAAAGTTCAGATATTTAGTTTTTGTTTTGTTGGAATGTTTGACTTCAGGCACTCGAGGTCCTCCTCATTCAGCGGGATGTTCAAATTTGAAAAACCATTTATGACAAAAATAGGCCATTTTATGCTGCATTCCTATTTTCTCCGTCAAATCTGTGGCATTTCCCATGTTTAGGACAATAATTTTTTACTGCATCTGGACTGTTGTCGCTTTGCTGTTTCAAATAAGACACAATCTTCCCATAGTACCATATTTGCACCGGAGAATAAGTGGCCCCAGCCACTATATCCATTACAACGAAAAATAAACCATAAATAAGTCGTACTGGACTATAAGTCACATGGAAATACAGGCATGTTAACATGAATACTTCAGATGATGATATTGTGATGCAAAAGGAGGAAATGGCCATACTCCAGTACCCATGATGCATTGCTTTTCCGTTTCCGGTGGCCATTTTAAAAGATAGAGCAACTCTGTCACGTATAATTGTTTTGTTACGTTAAATTAATTGAGAATCTACTGGTATATTTTCTTACTTATAAGTCGCCGTGGAGTCTAGATCACACCCCGGCTAAACCATGTAAAAAATACGATTTTAAACTGAAAGATATGGTAATAGAATAATACCCTGAAGCTGACTTTTAGCTCCTATTTTCTCTGACAACAGTAGCCTATTGGGCCTCAACAATTTGTAAAAATAATTCTAAGAGGAAGAAAAAAAAGAGAAGGTCACTGGATTGTGTTTTTATTTGAAGTTCTTGCATCTTTTTGGGTTTTGAAGGCTGCGTTTCGCTGCTAAAAGATGTGTTCCTTCTCCCTGCCACATGGCTGATAAGCGTGTTTTGAAATGCTGGACGTTTTTTCCCGAGGTCTCTTTACTTTTCTGTGACCCGTGGGAATATCTCTGCCTGTGGGAGACACCAGACGGAGTTGATTGAGACGAGAGCGGTGCTGAGGATGTTTTAGGTTTAAGGTGACAGGAGAAAAGAGGCAGATTAGTTTCAGGTGATGACCCACCCCGCTTCTAGTGGTGGGCAACAGTGGATCAGAAAAACCAGCGGGTGAAAGGGCATGGGGGGGGTAATGAGATAAGATAAGATAAGATAAGATAAGATAAGATAAGATAAGATAAGATAAGATAAGATAAGATAAGATAAGAGCTTTATTGATCTCACAGTGGAGAAATTCACCTGTCACACATCGGTTAGAGTTCAAAAGGAGGAAAAGGTGCATAAAGTAAAATATATACAATCATTGAGGGCTCACACACAGTACACATATTACACAGGTCAATAAATATAACACAATTGCACAGCAGTTGTTAAAGTGCAGAGTTGTACATTATTACATTTATACATTAACACCAATAGCTACAGACTGTTATGTGTGTGATGGAAGAAAATGAAGTGGCAGAGCATGTGGGGATCTGAAATACGTCCATTATGCTGAATTATTTACATAAATTGTTTTAGCATAACTTTATTTTACTTTTCACAAACATTTTTTTGTGTTTTGGACTCTTTAAGTTGTCTCTTTTCAGTTGATATCTTACACCTGAAGGCATCGGGGGGGGGTGGGGCCCCATCAAGACATTTGATGTTTCAGAATAAGTGGAAATATTAGAGAATAAGGAAATATATGAAATAGGAAATGAATGTTAAGGCATTTAATAAATGGTTGCTAGTCTGCAGGTTGCATGGCTTAATTGAAATAAAAATGCTTATTGAAAAAAAAGAGAATACTATTTGGAATATGAAAGATGTTTTTTATGGTAATTACAGAGATTACTGTGTTGTATATCAGAGCTTTGCAAGACTTTATTTTCATAAAAACAATTACAGCACAAAACAATGTAAATCGCAGCCAAAGTGATGCTGCTAATAAGCAGAATTTCAACATTTTAATCAAACGTCCAAACAAGATTTTCAGCATTTCTTTTAAGATGGAAGAATTATACAGAATTATGAGTTACTGGACATAAAACAGCACATGGTGGTACAGTCTGCAGAAGTCTTGTGGGATCCAAAAGGGGTTAAAAATTTGTTTTTTTTAAAGTTTTTTTTATTTGAGAACCAAAAAAGGGGGTAAAAATATAGACGAAGAGATTCTGGGAAAAAAGACAAAAATGGGAAATTATCTAAAAAGATAATGGGGATCTGAAAAAATAAATAAAAAACACGTCAAACACAGAAATTTCTTATCCTGTTCTGTATCTTGTTCTCCCTGGCAGTTCAGTTTCACTTGGTCCAACCCAGCTTCCCTTAAAAAATCATATCTGTTTTGATTTCTTTTTCAGATCACCATTCTCTTTTTAGAATTTTTCATTTTTCCCAGAATATCTGTTTCTTTTTTCAACTTTTTTTTGTTCCGAAATTTAAAAAACTGTATTAAAAAAACTGTATCAACCATTTGTTGATATGTATAATATTTACCAACCATTTTAATCAAAGCAGTTATATAAACAGATGCCTATTGTCAAGCAAACAACCAAGTCAATCAAACATGGACCATGAGGGAATTAACCCTTTAAAGCCTGATCCAAGAAAAATAGGAAGAATATTGGATTGTTTTAGTCTGAAGTCTTTCTTTGGCTCATCAACAAAATATGGAAAAAAAACTTACTTGATCAAATTAGCGTGCAATACGTCAAAAATATATGTTGGTGTAGTCTTCTACTGGCTGTTATCAGGTATATCTGAATGTGTTCAACAGGGGTTTGAGCAAAGCTTTTACCACTGAATGATGCAAAAAGTCTCACATCCAAAAGACTTCAGAAACCGGATGAATCAGATATGACACATTTGGTCATTACAGGGTTAAGACCCCCAAAACAACTTTAAAAGCACAAAAAATAGCTTTAAAAGCCCCCAAAATGGCTTTAAAAGCCCTAAAAAACACCTTTAAAGGCCAAAAAAAGCTTTAAAAAAACGCTTTTAAAGCCCCCCAAAACAGCTTTAACCCTTTAAAGCCCGATCCAAGAAAAATAGGAAGAATATTGGATTTTTTTTTTGTCTGAAGTCTTTCTTTGGCCCCTCAACAACATATGAAGAAAAAAAAGAGAAATTATTTTGATCAAATTAGCGTGCAATAAGTCATAAATATATGTTGGTGTAGTCTTCTACTGGCTGTTATCAGGTATATCTGAATGTGTACAACAGGGGTTTGAGCAAAGCTTTTACCACTGAATGATGCAGAAAG
>CAJRST010041110.1:18421408-18432924 GCA_907169785.1 Menidia menidia | reverse complement strand
TACACATTCAGATATACCTGATAACAGCCAGTAGAAGACTACACCAACATATATTTTTGACTTATTGCACGCTAATTTGATCAAAATAATTTCAGTTTTTTTTCTTCATATGCTGTTGAGGGGCCAAAGAAAGACTTCAGACTAAAGAAATCCAATAATCTTCCTATTATTTTATAGTCATTTACTATAGTCATTTTAACTTAAACTCACCTAATGAGATGAATGTGCAATATTCTTGGAGTTTACTGTTTAAAAGTAAGTAGTTAAAATGGTTTTAGACATTTTCAACCAATCATGTTCTTACTGTGTAATTAAAATGTAGTAAATAAGTCATTTGGACCCTCAGAACCAAATTGCAAAAGCATGTAATTAAATATATAAACAAACATTTAAAATCTAATGATAAACCCACTGAGCCTATATGAAGAAAAACTACCTGTACCATGACAGAGTCTAGTTATTAAACTTATTAGCTCCAACCTATCCCAGATATCTGGAAAAAAAAGCAAAAAATGAAAAACAAATAAAAGCTGGGCTCTCAGGAGGTTCAAAGCCTTTAGAAAATCCAGCGGCTCTTTATGGAAAGACGGAAGGGTTTTGTGATCATAGAATATTTTTTCATAGGTATATTGTGTAATAATTCAGAGGGATTTTTAATGGAGAAGGTCTAAATCCAGGATTGCGGGCTGTGGGGTGACACACAGACAACCAAGCGACACATAGAGGTTGGTAGCAGAGATCCACACTGGAGGTTTGCTGGGAAAGCGAGGGGTCCAGTTACAAAAAAAAGACGTCAGGGAGGGAAACTGGAGATACAGGAAACGTCAGCTCAGGATCAGCCTGGGTTACCACTCCCATTGGTTCCTGGCCAAACCCGGAGCTCCATCAGGTCCTCAAGAACCAGCCAGTGGTCATGGCCAATGGTCAATGGTCATGGCTGGAATGGCCGGCTTGCAGTCTTGATTTTAACCCCAAATAACCCCTTAAAAGCTCATTTTAGATGGTTGCTTATACCAACACAGCCCCATTGACTAACTCGGGACTAATTCTGGTTGAAGGATGGGATACCTGTGCACGTTTTGGCCGTACATGGTTATTCCACCTGCTTGTTAACGTCAAGTGAAGTTTAGAAGTTCATATAATGTATGTTTGAGTTCATTTACTAAAGCATTTACAATGTTATAAGTTGCATTATTTAACTATTTACATAATTACGTTGGACATTTATAATTTCATATTTACATGCTTCAGTATTTACTGCTGCATCTTTAAACAGTTAGAAATAATCAGTTGAATCTGTTTTTCCGGATTCCCACTGTTCGTCTCAGTCCAGATTCTGGCATCTCATTGGTTTGTTCAGTCATGTGATTAAAAAAAAAGAAGTAAGGGATGACGTTCTGAAGTTGTAAAACAGGGTAAAGTAGTAATGAGATTTCACCTGTCTCCACCCTCCTGTTTCTCCAACCACCTCTGATAGAACCCTCACGTTCCATCATTATCGGGGTTTTTAAGACTTAAATCATCTCAGGAAACAAAACCAAACAGGTTTTTATAGCAGGATAAAAGAGTTTGGCTACAAAGCTTTTCTATGGCTGCAGCCCACAGGCTCAAGTCTACTGGTCAGCCCACTAAGACGTTATCTTGACCCCATGTGGGTCCATTTAAAAGGGAGGAGAATGTTGGGAGCATAGTTTCAACAATCTTTCCCTGTTTCTCCTCGAAGAGTTCCACAAGTTACTATGTTTGCTAAATATTTCCATTAATGGATGTAGTTAACATCCAGCACTTTCATTCTTTATTTTTACAGCTTATGGATACGTCTGTAGGTGGATACATTAAGATTCGTTTTAAAGATCCAGCTTTTAGACTTTAAACTTCATACTGAGCTCTATTTATCTCTTGGAATTGCTCTTTAAGGAAATTCTGATTTATAGCCAGATTCCACTAATGGGAATAAAAGTGCTTTGATCATTTCCTCTTTCCTTTAGTCTGTAATGCACCTTTGTGTATGCTGAAGATCAGCACTGTTAAAAAGATCCCCGGTCCTCAAAGAGTCACCAAAATGACCAGAATTGGATTCTAATTGGCTTGAATTAGAATGTTCTTCTTATATAGAAACGATCAGACATTACATTTGCTATGATTTGGTGCTATGCGCCTAAAACTGAACTGAAAACATCTTTGCAAAATGTGTCTATCAGGGCCTGTACACGTCTTTGCTTTCACATTCCTTTTGAATAATTTCCTCGTTAGAATAGTGGTCAGTATTCCTGCCTATCACGCGGGAAACCGGGGTTCAATTCCCTAATGGGGAGATAAATGCGTGTTTATTTCTACTTTTTAAGTCACTAAGGATGGAAGCATCTGCTAAAAGCATAAACATAAAAACTAAGCTAAACAGTTAAGTCCAATTTAATGAGATCCGAATAATAACAGAAATATTCTACTGCTAAGGTTTAAAAGACTTTTGGAGATATAAGTGTAATTGGTCATTTAAAACACCTCTGGCAAACCAAAAGCATCCAGAAAAAACGCCTTGCACTGAATAAACTGTCGCATTTATTATTAGAAAGTCGGAGGTCAGGCTGACAAAATGAAAAAGCTAAGAGAAAGAAAAACTAATTACGTGCTTCCTTTAGCCCTTGAATCTGCGGCTTCTCTGCTCTCTCCTGCTGAAACTCATTTATTCAAACACTGTCAATGAGTTCTCCAGGCTGAGGCCATTATGAAAGTCAACGTGAAGTTTTTATTTGGTTGAATCCATTTCGATGGTCGTGCCATAATGTCTTTTTTTTTTCAAAAACGTGAAAGGAGTAAAAAAAAAAAGTTCATGATGAGGACATTGAAATGTTTGAACAAAGTGGGATGAGCGGACATCTCTTTTTCTTTCTTTCGTCCTCCTCCCTCCTCTCCCCGTCTTTGTCCTCAGCTGAATGGCGAACAATCCGCGCCGGCCTTGAAGGCAACACGTTTCTGCCAAACTGTCTGCGGTTAGAAACCGCTCGGTGCAATATTCTGTCACTTAGACACGAACACACACATTCGAATCCTTTCTTCATCCCCAAAAGCATTGAAAACCTCTCTAAGATTTTCCATTTGCACTCAGTTAGCCTCCGTATTTCATCTGGCTTTTGCTTTTCATCTTTGTTTTATTAAAGTCCGACGTTGGTGCAGGTTTGTGCGATATTTTGTGCGTTTCCTGGACAAGTTGTGTTGTTGGAGCAGAAGAGTGTGTTCCATCTGAGTTCTGATGTGTTTTCTCAAACATAATTTAAAGTTTTTTAGGTTTTTAGGTTAGATTGACAATAGCAAGAGCACAAAAAAAAGGTTGTGAACGCTTAAAAAGGGAATGATTATTTTATTTATAATGTAAATGATACAAAAGAAGATCTAAAAGAAGTGACAAAAATAAAGTAGAAGCATAAGTTCAACTTGACATTTCTGAGTTAAGCATTTTTGAAGATTGCATTATAATTATATTCTGAAAATATACCTGTTTGCGTGGAGGTTAATGACAGATTTAATGAACACAAATCTCATCGAGCTTATTCGCAGGTAAGATGCTGGAAAAGAAACCTGTTGTCATGACAGCAAAATCTTATCAGCCAGCTTTGAAAACATCTCAGAAAGTTTTCAAGTTCCTAAAGTTCTCTTTTCTCTGTTTAAGTAGAAAAATTCTGAGAGCCAGTTGCCTCCGAATGTATTTTGCTCTTTTAAAATTTTTCTTATTTTGATGACTTAACCCCACAAGAGCCCAGAGTTACACAGGTGCAATAATCTGATTAAACTAAAATACATTTAGTAAAAATCTGAAAATCACAGATTTGACATTTTTTATTTATATTTGACATTTTGTCTTGGTACTTGAACATTTTTTGCTTTTAAATGTGATAAATGAGTTTCATTTAGTCAGGTTTCTATTCTCTTGAATTTCTCAAATGGGTTGGGCTCTTATGGGTTAAAATAAAGATTCCATATAATGCCTTTGCATAAATGGGTGTAAACTCGTACAGCTAAATTCAAACAGACGATTTGATTATCAATCATTGTTAAGGAAATTTAACTGAAAAGTAGTCGGAGCAAATGATTGAATTTGTCATTTTGGGCATAAGACATTGTTTAATAAACTCCATCCTGAGCTTGTTGAAAAAAAAAACACTGAGATGTAAAAGCCATTTCTGTAGAATCTCAAAGCTTTCCAGTGTCTCGGGCATGATGAACTGTACGGGTGCAGCTCTTTTCCAGAGTGGGAACGTCGGTTTTCCCCTTTTTTCCCCATCGTGAGGTTGAGTGCATCCAAGCTAATGCTAAAAACTGTTTTTTTTTTCCTGCTTAGTCCCCACAGTACAGCTCAAGTGGCAGCTATGAGAGCGTGAAGATGGACTTGGGCGCGGAGGACCTGACGCTGGGGCGCCACGGCAGCCAGGTCGCCCCCGACGACGACGACGATGACCACGACGACCACGACGACAACGACAAGATCAACGATGCCGAGGGCGTCGACCCCGAGAGATTAAAGGCCTTCAACGTAAGTCCGGAGCTCACGGAATCAGTCCTGATCTCTCTGGGAAACAATAGATACGTTTCTTCATGTCTATGAAGAACACTGAGCAGGTGGTCGGCCATTTTGGCTCTAAAACCCTTCAAGATCAATGGTCACCCCCATACAGACTCCTCGTCATTAAGCGGTTAAAACTAAATTCGAGGAAATAAACCAATCATGACATCCATTAAACACCATCTACAAGTTTGTTCTGTACTTATGAAGTAACTCATATTCTCTATGGTGATCACTTCTATTGTTCTAATATAGCTGGATCCTCTAAAGCAGTCCACAATTTTAACCCTATAATGCCAAATGTATCATATTTGATACATACGGTTTCTGAAATGTTTTGCTTCTGACACCTTTTGCATCATTTAATGGTAAAAACTTTGCTCAAATTCCTATTGTACACAATCAGATACACCTGATAACAGGGGGCAGAAGACTACACAAAAAATAATCTGGACTTATCGAATAGTAATAAATTATTAATATTGAAAATGTATTTCTGTTTTTTCTTTTTACATATTTTTTTAAAAGGCCAAATAAGGAATTCAAACCAAAAAAAAGTAAATTTCCGTTTTGTTTTATTAAACAATAGCTCCGAACCAAAAAATGATTTATTCTTTCAGAGGAACAGAAGGATTTTATTTATTTATTTTAACCTTTATTTAACCAGGAAGTCCCATTGAGATTCAGAATCTCTTCTTCAAGAGAGACCTGGCCAAGGTAGCAGCCAAACCACAGGAAGTTCATACATATTTACAACATATTACATTTTTCATAATAAAATCAGAGCAGTATGTTAAAACACATTGAGCTTTTCAAGAAAAACAAGCCCATTATGGAACGGATTATGGAACCAGTGGTCCTGGTCTGGAGCTCCAGCCTTGGTGATGGTGTTAGAATCCTTGGGGGGGTAGTTGGTGGTGGAGCTTCTGGATGGTTCCAATGGACATAGACTGGTAGGCCGGTGGAGCCAGAGGCAGGAAGGGTGGAAGGAATCAAAGGTTCTGGACTTAAACAAGGAGCACGGATTTATTTGTTTCGTTAAGTCCAGAACCTTGTCCAGAACCTTGAACTTTTTAAACTTTAATGAAAACAAAACAGAGGTGGTGGTGTTTGGACCTAGTGGCTCTTGTGTGTCCTCCTCTGTTGACCTGGGACCTTTGGAGGAATATTTTAAACCTGTTATTACAGATCTTGGTTTTAAGGTGGATAGTGATTTTAAAATGGACAGCCAAATTAGAGCCGTGGTTAAGTCCAGCTTTTATCATTTAAGACGATTGGCGTCAGTGAAATCTTTTCTTTCCAGGCAGCATTTTGAAACAGTGATCTATGCTTTTATTTCAACTCGTTTGGACTACTGTAACGCACTTTATCTGGGAGTCAGTCAGGCGCTGCTCTCACGTCTGCAGCTAGTACAAAATGCTGCTGCACGTTTGTTGACAGGTACTCGAAAAAGGGACCATGTGACCCCTGTCCTGGCTTCACTTCACTGGCTGCCTGTATATTTTAGGATTCACTTTAAAATTCTTATGTTTGTTTATAAATCATTGCATAATCTCGCCCCGGCTTACCTCACTGAGCTTCTTCATCCCCACATACCCCATCGGTCTCTCAGGTCAGCGAATCAACTGCTCTTGGAGGTACCGAGAACAAAAAGGAAGCTCAGAGGGGACAGGGCTTTCTCTGTTATGGGCCCCAAATTATGGAATGACTTACCCTTGCAGGTCAGAGAGGCCCCTTCTCTGTCCACTTTTAAAGCTCGTCTTAAAACTCATCTATTTTACTTGGCTTTCAACACCAGCGAGATCTAGTTTAAAGTGAGATTTAGTTTAAAGTGTATGTCTTTGTTTTTGAACTACTTTTAATTTAAAATTATTTTTATTTTGTTGTGTTTTTTGGATTGTACAGCACTTTGTATCAACTGTGGTTGTTTTAAAGTGCTTTATAAATAAAGCTGGTATGGTATGGTATGGTTATCCACAAGAAACGTAAGAAAACTATGATATTGGCCTGAACCACACTGAGAGAGGAAAATCATCTAGCAACTGCCACATGGAACTGATTATTTTTACGGCTGCTCCTGATGAGGGTAATTGGCACCATCTGGATCCACTTCTGATCTCACCACCTGGAGGAGATTAGGGGAAAAAAACGGAATACCACAACTCTCCAGACCTAACGATATGATATAAAAAAAAAAGAAAGCTCCTTTTATTATTACCTGCTCAGAACCAGAATCCAGGCAGAACATATACCACAGAAAAAGGGATGGATGGGGCGTGGTTCATGGTCAAAGATGGTCAAACTCTGCTTTTTCAGCTGTTGTGTCTCCATTTCAGTCTATTTTGAAGCGTAATAGCCAGATATCTGCACTAATTCTACTGTAAAATTAGCACTGTGTACCCTGTACAACACTTTGATTCATATTGAATGTGATATGGGTTAATATTACCCGTAATGATGTTATACATCATATCTATTGACACAATAGATATTATTCTGTAGAATATTCTGGGGGTGTGGTGGTTAGAACCATCGCCTCACAGTAAGAGGGTTCTGGATTCAAGTCCCTGGGGGAACCAGGACCTTTCATTTTGGAGTTTGCATGTTCTCCCCGTGTCTACGTGGGTTCTGTCTGGGTTCTTCTCCCAAACCTGCATGATTGGACATTCCAAATTGCCCTTAAGTGTGAGTGTGTGTGGTTGTTCGTCTTTGGGTGTACCCCGCCTCTTGCCCACCGACTACTGGGATAGGCTCCAGTCCCCCTGCGACCCCATTTTGGGAATAACAAGTTCAGAAAATGCATGGATGGATAGATAATATTCTCTATCATTATACCATATATGCTATACCATTATTATTACCATGTACTGGTAACAATAACATAACCATCATTACCTCACCCTGCCTAATTTCAATTTGATCCACAGCAGTGATGGTTACACAAAAAAAAAAAACTTAGAAACTTGTTAGAAACATTGTTAGAACTTGTTAGAAACATTGTTCTCTTCATTGTTCTCTTCTCTGTAAATGAACGCTAAACGGTAATGTCTATGAAATGGTTACTTTTACGAGGGTGAAAAAGCGGTGTCTGTCTTGTTTTCTGCAGATGTTTGTGCGATTGTTTGTGGATGAGAACCTGGACCGGATGGTGCCTATTTCCAAGCAGCCAAAGGAGAAGATCCAGGCCATCATCGAGTCCTGCAGCAGGCAGTTCCCCGAGTTCCAGGAGCGCGCCCGCAAGCGCATCCGCACCTACCTCAAATCCTGCCGCCGCATGAAGAAGAACGGCATGGAGGTAACACAACCGTTTCTCAGCGTTAGAGTTCTTTTATTGTTCAAATATTTTTCTATTGGGTTTTGAATGGTGCAAAAATGGAACAAGTCTCCAAACAGCAACCCCAACATAACCAGTAATAAAGTGACGATAACACAGAAAATGAATGAAATATAAATATAAATAAAATGAAAAAAGAATGTAATAAATAAATAATATAGAAAAGATAAAAAATTAATAAAAACAAAAATACTAAAATAAATACAATAATTTCATTTTGTTTTTTAATGGAGGAAATAAAATGGAGGTAATAGAACTGTTTGTCAGCATTAGAGTTATTTTATTATTAGTATTTTATCATTTACAAACGCAGATGATAAAAGCTTGATTTGACTAAAGAGTTGAGTTAAACTTTTGGTCAAATGATACCCCCCAGGATTTCTAACTGTTGTATTTCACTTAAAAAGCAGAACACTTATGTCTTTGGTAGAAATATCACCAAATACAACACACTCTCAGTTTTTTGAAGGTTTAAAAACAACATTTTATGTTGTACAATCTTATTCTAATTAATTTATTAATTGATACTGGAAAAAAAACAAGTCCAGTTAAAGAGAGGATTAAACACATCCATTTGGTTATTATGCATTTTAAATGCGCCAGAAAAAGTACACACAAAACCCAAAACCACAAACTATTGGCCACTAGAGAATTGATATGAAACCACAAGAGCCCAGACCTATATTCACTAAATAAAATAGAGAAATAGAAAACTGACCAAATAAACCACATTTGGCATTAAGAAAAAGAAAGAAAAATCAGGTACCACCACAAAATGTCCGTAGGCCATTTTTAAATAAATGTGTTTTTGTTATAAATGGACCACTTTAACTGGTTGAAAAGGCTTCTGAGTTAGAAATGCAAAGTATATTATAGGAACATTGAGAAACAGTAGAGAATGTTGGTTTGAGCTGGTCTGTTTTTAACATTTACTAATCACAGGAACGTATCTGCTGCTCCCCAGTGGTAAAATGTGATGCTGTAATTCCTGGTGGAGCTGAGGGAATTTTAAAGTCATTCTTCTATATTACTTCCATTCAGATAAATGACTGACCTTTTGGCAAATCATATCTTATCTTAGAATTAAAAAAAATAAAGACTCAATCTCATTTATAAATAAAAAAATGACATTTTTGGTGTGATAAATTAAACTTTTACTCTTTAAATATCAGTTATAACAACTTACTTGAACAGCATCTTTACTTAATTTTTTTCTGTATAGCTGACAATCCACAATACAAATATCCTACATGTCCTGTTAATGATTAAAAAAAAGATTTTCTAAAATGTATTTAATCATAAAGTAAGGTCGATACATTAGCTGAACCTAGCATGCATTGGGGAAGAAAATGATCAGAGAATTTTAGTAATGTATTTACTTTTCTTTCTCATTGTTGCACAGTGTTGGATTGTTGGATGATTATATAACAAAGAACATTCCCAGATTTCTTTATTCATATACACATATGTGTATATGGAAACACACACATATATATATATATATATATATATACACATACATATAAATATGGATACACACACATATGTGTAAATGGATGCACAAATGTATTTTTATGGATTCACACGTGTCTTTCTCATGGAAAGGTTTAATAGATTGTATGCAATGGACAAATGATTCATTCTGTTGATACTCAGACCCGTCCTACTCCTCCTCACCTGACCTCGGCCATGGCTGAGAACATCCTGGCTGCAGCTTGTGAGAGCGAGTCGCGCAACGCTGCCAAGAGAATGCGCCTCGAAACGTACAATGTAAGTCCACGTTCTTTTACGTTTGTGCGATTTGTCTCAGCAAACCTTTGTCGCGATTCGTTCGTGGGGACCAAAATATCATGTACAACAAGGATCTGTTCACATTATTATCCTTTTTTTATCCTTTTTTTTTATTGTGTTTCCATTTTATGCATGACGGCCCCACTTGGAAATATTGTGAAATAATGGGTTTCAAAAGTAGAGACACTAAAATTAAATATTCTTACCAACTTTTTGGTCAGACACTGTTTTCTTGTTTTGTTTTTTTCAATCAAATCATTTGATTTGAAACCAATTAGTTATCTCCAAAGTTTCCATGTGGGTGGACTGCTATGTGAACTACTTGATCTTTGTACATAGCATGGACTCAAGACAGATATGTGTGTCCAAACAATGTGAGAGTTTAACCCTATAATGCCAAATGTATCATATTTGATCCAGTTTCTTTTGGATCTGAGACTTTCTGCATCATTCAGTGGTAAAAGCTTTGCTCAAACCCCTGTTGTACACATTCAGATATACCTGATTACATCCAGTAGAAGACTACACCAAAATATATTTTTGACTTATTGCACGCTAATTTGATCAAAATCATTTCTGTTTTTTTTTTCTTCATACGTTATTGAGGGGCCAAAGAAAGACTATATTCAATATCCAATATTCTTCCTATTTTTCTTGGATCGGGCTTTAAAGGGTTAAAGCTGTTTTGGGGGGCTTTTAAAGCTATTTCTTGGCCTTTAAAGCTGTTTTTTATGGCTTTTAAAGCTATTTTGGGGACTTTTAAAGCTGTTATTTGGGGGTTTTTAAAGCTATTTTTTGGCCTTTAAAGGTGTTTTTTAGGGCTTTTAAAGCCATTTTGGGGGCTTTTAAAACGTTTTTTTGTGCTTTTAAAGCTGTTTTGGGGGTCTTAACCCTATAATGCCAAATGTGTCATATCTGATCCGGTTTCTTTTGGATCTGAGACTTTCTGCATCATTCAGTGGTAAAAGCTTTGCTCAAACCCCTGTTGTACACATTCAGATATACCTGATAACATCCAGTAGCAGACTACACCAAAATATATTTTTGACTTATTGCACGCTAATTTGATCAAAATAATTTCTGGTTTTTTTTCTTCATATGTTGTTGAGAGGCCAAATAAAGACTTCAGACTAAAAAAATCCAATATTCTTCCTATTTTTCTTGGATCAGGCTTTAAAGGGTTAAAGCTGCTTTTTGTGCTTTTAACATTGTTTTTTGGGGGGCTTTTGAAGCTGTTTTTGTGCTTTTAAAGCTGTTTTTTGGGGGGTTTTTAAAGCTGTTTTGGGGGTCTTAACCCTTAACCCTTAACCCCTTCTTCATATGTTGTTGAGGGGCCAAATAAAGACTTTAGACTAAAAAAATCCAATATTCTTCCTATTTTTCTTGGATCGGGCTTTAAAGGGTTTACGGTCAGTTTTAAAGAGACAGAGAGAGCTGAAGGTCAGTTCTCTTTTCCTGCCCTATCCTTTGTCCAGGACGAGCCGGTGTCCGTGGATAAGGCCTGCGGTGGGGGGGGCGGCCTCAGGGAGCCGGGCTCCCTGGTCCACTCCGCCTACTCCCTGGCCCCGTCCGCCTTCCCCCCCCAGGACACCCAGCTCTACATCAACGGCGCGGGCCTCAGCTACGGTTACCGTGGATACCCGGGCCTGGGCGCTGCCATCCAGCATCCGGTTTCCTTGACAACCGGCGCTGCTGCTCAGAGCAACGGTGAGGACGGGGGGGAACTGTCTACTGCTAGCCCCCATAGCAGTAGACAGGTTTAATGGCCGAATCAGTGTTGGATGATTATATAGAAAAGAATATTCCCAGATTTATGTGTTTGTGTTTATGTTT
>CAJRST010041110.1:18370068-18394579 GCA_907169785.1 Menidia menidia | reverse complement strand
GACCTGCGTCTTCATATATGGACATTTCATTTCTGCCTCTCTTTCCCGTGATCCTTTCTTTTTTCTTTGGACTTTGACCTCTTGGCCTCATAGCAGATGCTATCAGACACTACTGTCTGAAACAGTTTTAGACATTTTACACCAATCGTGCTCTTATTGTGAAATTAAACTGTTTTAAATAAGTCATTTAGACCCTTAGAACCAAACTGCAAAAACATTGAATTAAGTATAAAAACAAACATTTTAAATCTAAAGATAAACCCACTGAGCCTTTATGAAGAAAATCTATCTGTACCCGGACAGAGTCTAGTTATTAAACTTATCAGCTCCCACTGATCCCATATCCCATACGGAAAAGAAATAGAAAAAATGTTACTTCAGTTTATGTTTCATGTATTGTGCATCATATAAAACATATGAAAAATATGTTATGTACCCCACTTTTACATTACTGTCACATATATTGTTCTAATAAAACACCAAATCGGTTTAATTTTATTCAAATTTACTATGGATCTTATATCTGGTTTCACTGTTGTATGCTTTAATTACAAATTTCAGACAAAAGATATACAAATTTGATAATATTTATCTATATTTCTTCCGTATAGGGTATTTTGATAAAATAAAAAATTCAAACCAAATAAAAGCTCGGGTCTCAGGAGGTTATGATTAGATTCTCCTGGATGGATTAAAAAAAAACGAATCGCCACTTTACAGAACCGCCGTTTTCTCTAATGGAGGTGGATCAGTGACTCGTCCCTCTTGTGTTTTCCTTCCAGCAGAGGCCGTGATTCTGAGGCCGTGGACACACTGAGGCCGAAACGCTCTCTGTGCGCATATCCCAGTGCACGTGGTAAAAGCTCATTTAAAACTCTAATTCAACACATGGCCTTTGTGTTGAGGTAATGCACTCAGCTAAAGTAAAAAAAATAACAAATCTAGTCGATTTATAAGTTCAAGACGAGGCATTACAAGCTTGTAATCTAACTCTACTTCGAATTTTAGCTGTGGAACTGCCAAGAACGTCACATTTGATGTTAAACCTCCCTAAAACCGAGCTTTTATTTGGTTTTTTTCTGCTTTGATTGTGATTTCTGGGATTAGTTGGGGCTAATACGTTTAATAACTAGACTTTATCATGGTTCATATAAGCTCAGTGGGTTTATCTTCGTATTTAAAAAGTTTGTTTATATATCAAATGAAATGTTTTCGCTCTTTGGTTCTGACCGTCCAATTACCATATTTTTCGGACTACAAGTCACACTTTGTTACATGTTTTGGCCCGGGGTGCGACCTATACTCTAGAACGGATTATAAATTATAAATATACCCGTAGATTCTCGATTAATTTGTCATAGTAAAACAATTTTACGTAACAGAATCGCTCTATGTTTTAAGATGGCCACCAGAAACGGAAATGCAATGCATCATGGGCACTGTAGTACAACAAATATATCATAATGTCCCCTTTAATATAATGTGATTTTTGTAAGACATGATCTATTATTTATTCTTATTCTTATTTATTTCCTTTATGTTTCTATCATTTTATGTTACTGAGCTTTTATCTAAAATTATGTTTGTTTTGTGTATCGCATGAGCAACTTTTATGTTTGTTTGTAAGAGAAAATCAACATTATTTTTCAAATGCATTTGGAATTATTGCCATATTATCATCTGAACTTTTCATTTTAGTTAACACACCTGTATGTCCATGCAATTTATACTTATTTACCACATTTCAGTCACACAATAAGAACATGATTGATGTAAAGCGTCTTAAACCATTTTCATTTAGATTTCAAACAATAGCGTCTGATAGCGTCTGCTATGAGGCCAAGAGGTCAAAGGTCAAGGAAAAAAGAAGGATCCTGGTACAGAGGCAGGAATAAACTGTCCTCATATGAGGGCGTTTCTCTATAGACTGAATTTCTTTTACATAACACTGTTTCAGTGAGAGTCCGGAGCCGGTTTGGTTGCTTCTGAATGAGTAAAGTGAGAGCGGCCATGTTGACACAATAGCATCCACACCCTTAGCCTTCCTAACAGAAACCTCATAGTGACCAGAGCAGTTACAGAACAAAGGAAGATAAACTAATCTGGTTAAGCCATTGTGCCACCATCTTGTTTCGCTTTGGTGCTTTTGTTCACTATTTTGTTGATCTTTATGGATAGGAAAAGCTAAAGGGCAGCACTTTTTGCATTTGATGTTTCGGTTTCGGCTGTTTTTAAAAGATCAGTTTCATACATGTTGCAGATAATAACAGAATAATTAGAATCTACATCTGCTTTGATCCATTGATTGTTGTATTATTACATGCTAATGACACTTTGAAATACTTAAATATTCTTGTTAACAGATTGATTAAATCTCTATACTGTTACTGCTTTTCTAACCGCCATATATGAGTTTTTCTTTCTTTAATAAGATATATTCTAAATACCAACGGTGCTTTATTTAAATTTCTTAACTGATTTAATTAATGGAAGCTTCCTTGTATCTTTCGGAAAAACATCTATCCAAAATCGGTATATTTATATATTCGAAAACTGTTGTTAAAAAAATGAAGCAAGACAGTTGACTGTTTTAATTTGAAATCGTTCTTTTGTTTGTTTAGTTGTTTTTTGCAAAAAAAGAAAAGAAAAAAATAGCACATTTCAGGTCATTTTGATGGCAGCAAGTTAGTAAATTCGGCCCTGGAGTCATTTCCTGTCTTTTATCTGATTCAGCTTAAGTAGACTTTCCTGCTTTTTAAAGCCCAGTAGAGTCGGCCTGATGGATGCCCGTAAAGATTATAAAGACCCCGACCAAACGTCCCTCATTTCAGCTTTAATGTCCCCTTTAATATAATGTGATTTTTGTAAGACGTGGTCTATTATTTATTCTTATTCTTATTTATTTCCTTTATGTTTCACTCATTTTATGTTAATGAGCTTTTATTCGTTTTGTGTATCGCATGAGCAACATTTATGTGTGTTTGTAAGAGAAAATCAACATTATTTTCAAATTAATCTGGAATTATTATTTATCATTGTTGTTTTAGCTTAGGTTTTGTGAAAGCACTCAATCGTTTGAGCGAATCATTTTGTACCATTTGCTTATTTGTGTGAATAAATTATTCATGTAATGACTGAATTTGTCTTTAATTTATTCCAACCTTTTTTCCTTCATCCCGAACTCTCTAATATTTCTAATTTCCATATTTTCATCGGGAAAATGTGAAGAAATCTACGTGTGGACAGTGAATACAAAAGTTGACCTTTAAAGGTTTGCTATTTGGTGGTGTTATCTTCAAATAAAGTTTGACAAAACATGTGTGTTTCTATTTGATTTTGTTGGCCTCATAACACTCCCTTGGTTTAGGAAAGTATGTTACGTACAACTTCCACTGATTTTTAAACCATATTTAAAACAAACTTCACTTTAAGTGTTGAAGAGAAGGGTTTTAGAAGAAATGTGAATATCGTCTTAATTAAGATTCATTCTGCGAATGAGTTGTATTTCATTGTACTGTATTTGGAAGAATATTTCAGGGAAAACTTGTTCATGAATATAGATTGTCTCAAAATGCAGAATACCTTAGTCTACACAGATTTTATGGATCTGTTTGTATTTGGATCTTGGAAAGTCTGCAGCTAAATAGCCCATATTTGGATATTTTTTACACTAGTGATAAATACTGTTAGTAAGTGATATTATGCACTTTGCGGATTAAAATGACTGATTCAAATCGAACTGTTTACATAAATTGCTCTTTTTTTCCCGATCTTTTTTCCTGTGCAGCGGGAGCTGTTTGACATGGAGCCGTGGGAACATCCACGAGAGGAGTTCAAACTGAACAAAAAACTGGGAGAAGGACACTTTGGAGAGGTGTGGGAGGCCACCTGGACCAAGGAGAACAAGAAAGTGGCCATAAAGATGTTAAAACAGGGTAAAACATACACATTTAAACATGATTTATAAATTGAAATTAATCCATTTAATAGTTTTCTTTAGTTTAGTTTGTTTCATTTCTCGACCATAGCCACCACCATCTGTTCTTATTGGCGTCCACTGTGGTGACTGAAAACAGTCTTTTTAAGCCATTTTTTTCCCGATTATAGCCAAAACTAAGCCCGTCCTGCATAGGTTTAGTAGACTGGTTAAACAGAATTCTGGAAATGCAACACCAGCTGTTCTGAATTCTGGTATTTTAAGGCTATATAAAAACTGATAACAGCACAATTGTTGGAAAAACACGAATTCAACCAGGAAGTTCAGATCAGGGTTTATTGAACATTTGCTTGATCAAATGCTTTTCAGATTTGTTTAATGTTTTTTTATGGCAGACATTTTCTTTTCTAACATTTAATTTGTATGTTACCTCATAGTTATGCATTTCATTTTGTGGAATTTGAAATGTATTGTGGGATTTTATGCAGCTTTTTAAAAAGTAGAGAACAGAGCAACATGAAAACGCAAGGATTAATTATTGACGTTAAAAAGAAACTGCTTAGAATCAATTGCTATAGACAATTGCTATATTCAATTGTTCATTTGTACATTCACACCTGTATACATACTTTTGATATTTGTCATTTAATATTTAATACTGTATCTTGAGTCTTATATCCATATTTCCATTCTCAGATCTAAATTTTTAAAAGGTGTACTTTTTAGTTTTATATTTTCTGTTTTAAATTTTTATTTCTACTTTGTATTTCTTGCTTCTCATAGAAGTGTTGCGCACCAAACACCGAGGCAAATTCCTTGTTAGTCAAAAACCTACTTGGCAATAAACTTTATTCTGATTCTGATTCAGATTTTTAGGGAAAAGAAGACGTCTGGTAAAAAGATGCATAAATGATGTAAAAAATGTTATCACTGTGTGGGAAAATAAGACAGACAAGGCTATGATTTTTTTTGCATAGACAGATTGGTCACCTTAAAAGCTGTTCTGTGTCTCCTCCTGTCTGTCCAGAGGACACCCGGCAGGACGAGTTTGTGAAGGAGGTCCAGGCCCTAAAGAGCCTCCACCACCCCCGGCTCATCCAGCTGCTGGCCATGTGTTCCAGGGGGGAGCCCGTCTACATCGTGACTGAACTCATGTGCAAAGGAAGCCTCAAGTCCTACCTCGCCTGTGAGTCCCTCAAACGCACCCACGTATGCAGAGATACCAGCTCTGCTTTTATTCAGACCTGGTCTATTCTGAGCTAGCCTGTTCTATAGTTTATGGTTTATATTCTGTTTCTAAATTTTGGTTTTCATTATATGCAAGTTTTGAAAAGAGTATTTTATATGTATGTGTATATATATATATATATATGGAGTTTGCATAGAGTTTGCCAATGTGTGTATATATGTGTGTGTATGTGTGTGTGTATATATATATATATATATATATACACACAGTGGGGGAAATAAGTATTTGATCCCTTGCTGATTTTGCAGGTTTGCCCACTTACAAAGAATGCTTATTTTTCCTCATCAGATGGTTATCAATTTTTATCAATTCATATGATGTGATTTTCTGGAATCTTCTTTGGGATTCTGGCTTTCACTGTTAGAATGTACATATGATTAAAGTTATAGATCGTTGCATTCTTTGTAGGTGGGCAAACCTGCAAAATCAGCAAGGGGTCAAATACTTACCCCCACTGTGTATATATATATATATATATATATATATATATATATATATATGTGTGTGTGTGTGTTCTATAGATGTGTAGAATTTCCCCTTTGCAGGGCAATAAAGGCTGTCTGTATTCTGTTCTATTTGAGCACTAAGGCAATAGATTGTGGGGTCTAGGACAGTATCAGTTTAGCACAGGACAGCGTGTAAGGTTCAGGAACATTCGGAACAACCATAACCGAGTGGCCATAGAATGACAGAGCTAAAATCCTGTGGAAATGTCACACTCGGAGTAATTAGCAGGAATGGGCCATAAAACCAGACATAATAGTGGCCAACGAGCTACAGACCAAAGCACCAGCCGTAGATGTAGCAGTTCCAAGTGATGGAGGAGAAACCCAAAAAACACCAAGGGCTGAAGAACGAAGCTAAAAGCTAAAAGATGTACGATTTGAAGGCGGTCATTGAAGCAATCGGGGTCTTTGTGCCTTGCCCAAGGGCTCGTTGAGATGTGGTCGGGGGCAAGTTTGTTATTGAATCAACCTCCCTTTTGGCAGAAAGGGTTCCTTGCGACCGCTGCCCTTTGGTCAAGCCCTGACCAGGCCGAGGATTACTCAGAAACGATGCGTTCAGGTACTGATTTTTGCGTGTGGTCTTTTCCCAGCGGCCGAGGGCCGGGTGCTCACATCCGCCCATCTCATCTACATGGGCAGTCAGGTGGCCGATGGCATGGCCTACCTGGAGGACCGAAGCATCGTCCACAGAGACCTGGCTGCCAGGAACATCTTAGTGGGCGATAACCTGGTCTGCAAGGTGGCTGACTTTGGTCTGGCCCGAATAATTAAGGTAAGCAGTGAATGCATCGCTGGATTTGAAATGCCTTCACAGGGATGCCATCAGCCACTTGTGTCTTTCCAGTAACATCACTCCTACTTTATGTTAATAATTTACTAACCGAAGAAAGGATTATAATGTAAAACCTCTTCATAATGAGAAAGAGGTCCTTAAACAAAGGAAATAGCCAACAGTTTTTTGTGAAGAATTTAAGTACTAGAGATATTAATACTAAATACTACATCATACAAGACCATACTATACTATATTATACTGTACTGTATTAATACTATAAAATATGATATCATACAATATTATATTATACTATAGTCTATACTATATAATACTAAACTCTATCAAGCAAGGCCATACTATATTATACTATACTATATTAATACTATAAAATACTATATTATACTATTCTCTATTCTATATTATACTATTCTATCCTCTACACAGTACTATATTATATTTTCCTGTAATGTACTATATTATACTATATTATAATATACTATACTCTATACTATACTGTTAATAAAGCAAACCTAAAAAACGTCCAATAAAGTTTTGTTTTACTGTTTTTATGAAAGGGTCTGGACACACAGAGGTTGTTGCAGGGACAGTTTTTAACTATTTTGGCCCTGTATATTCTACAAGCCATACATTTCATGTTCGGCTTTGTTCCACTTTTTATTACTGGTGATGGCGATGTCCACAGACGTGCTGGGACAGGGCGAAAACAAAATAACCTCAATTCCATCATATTTCTCATTTTGTAGTTTAACAAAAAAATCTGTTCAGACAGAATAATCACCATTTGGCAAGAGATACTGGATAAAGCGGCATGCCTAATGCCTCCATTTGCCGTCATTTGAAGCGTTATGAATTAGCTCAATTTCAACGTGTGAATACTATATATACCATACTCTTCTATACCATATCATACAAGATATACTATACTATACTAATACTATATTATACCATACTATACCTAACACTATATTATACTTTGCTATTCTCTATTCTATACTATACCATATTATGTCATACTATACTAAATTATACCATACTATATTATATTAAACTATATTATACTATATTGTACTAAACTATTCTATACTATATCATACAACATTAAACTAATACTATATTATACTATACTATATTATTCTATACTATATTAAATTAAACTATATTATACTATACTATGTTATACTAAACTGTACTAAACTATTCTATACTATATCTTATCATATCATACCATATCATAGTATACTATTATTCTATACAAAATTATATTATTATTCTATGCTACAGTATATTATATTCTACCATATTATACTATATTCTATGCTATACCATACTATGCTATACTATGTTATGCCATTATACTGTACCCTACTGTACTACATCATCATGATGACCCACCTTATGGTCTTTTATGCTGACATCAGCTGTCCTAACCTCTGACCGTCCGTCTCTCAGGACAGCGTTTACACAGCCAGTAGGAGCACAAAGATCCCCGTGCGCTGGACGGCTCCGGAGGCGGCCATATACCAGCGCTTCTCCGTCAAGTCGGACGTCTGGTCGTTCGGGGTCCTGATGTACGAAATGATGTCACGGGGCAAAATGCCCTACGAAGGTACGGCAGTCATCTCCTCATTTCTTACTCTTCTTACTCTACTTTTTCAACTCAGTTTGTACTTTTAAGGCGTTCTTTGGCAGCAGAATTCATGTTAACCAAATTTAGTTTAGTTTCAGCGCACTTATGGGGGAAAAAAGCTAAAAAATATATAGTTAAGTACAGGGGTGTATCCAGGATTGAACAGTTTATTCAAACAAAAATAGAGTATGTATGTAAGAGACTATGTTTACTTTTTTTTTTTTTATGTAGTAGGTTTATTGTAATTTGCTGTCCTTAATGGCATTTAATTTTGATTAATTTCTTAATGTGAACCAGTTTTCCAATATAAGAAAGCGCTTAGGTCTTTATTGTTCTTGTGTTTAATGTGGACAATTTACCAAATTTACCAAAATAAAGTGAAGTGAAGTGAAGTGAAGTTTTCATTTCTAAAAGGAAACTATACGTTTACAGACGATTTTTAAGGGAATAGCACATTAACAAAATGATTGAGAGCATATTTGCTCTATATTTACTTGACTTTATTTTACATCTTCACTCAGTTGAGTAGAAAGAGCAAAAAAAAAAACACGCTTTTATTTTGGAAGACGCGATGCAATAAGTCTTTGTTTATGCATTAAATCAGATGTGTTTTTTCCCTATCCCCCCCACACACACACAGGGAAAAGCAACAAGGAAGTGTTGGACATTTTGTCTTCCGGGTTCCGACTCCCGTGTCCATCCCACTGCCCTCCAAACATTTACCACATCATGATGGAGTGCTGGGCAGCAGAACCCTCCAAGAGACCCTCATTCCACGCCCTGCACAGCCAGCTGGACACCATTTACTCCAGGATCTACTTCAAAACCATAGAGATGTAGCAGGACGAAGATCTGGACCGCAGATGGAGCAAGATCTTCGATTTGAAAAAAAAATGAGAAGGCTCTCGTGGATGAGTGAGGATTATATGACCAAATCAAAGGATGGACTAAGAAACTTATTAAAAACAAATGAAGAACGCTTCTTTTGTAAATTTAAAGAAAAGAAAAGGGACTTAATGAAAAACGTGTGGGAATCCACTCCTGGGAAAAAGACACTCGACACCTGCGGCACATTCACAGAACCAACTTTTTAAAAATGTACACTCTTTTTCTAAATAATAGTAATTTTTATGACAGAGTGTTAGGGCCACATTTTAAAAAGTTTTTTAAAAAATTATCACGCGATTAAAGTCGTGAACAAATAATGAGAATACAGTCGTAAATATTTTAAATATGCTTATATGGAGCTGGAAGTGGTTGAATATAGGGTTATGAGTGGATACAGGCCAATAAGAAGAAGGGTTTTATTCTCTCAATATTTATTAACGACTTTAATTTCATAATTATTTTAAATTTGAATTTTTTTAATGTGGCTCTAATACTCCATCGTAAATTCTGCTTTTATGGATGTGCCAGTTTTTTTTTTACACATTTAAATGCTATGAACTCCCAGAACAGGGGGGGATGAATGAACTAACTTGTGGTTTGATCTTGGAAAAACCAGCGGTGTAAAATCAGGACTCGGTGCAATAATTAAATACTGGGTGGGTTTATAGCCACGCGGCCTGTTTGATCCACGCGTGGAGATGTCAAATAGTTTGTTAAACGAAGGCATCTTTTTTACATTGAAATGTTTTGGTACAGGTACCGGGAGCAGCTTAGAGATCTCATAGCTTTTCTTCCAGTGCCTATTTGATCAAGAATTTCCTCTTCTCGAAAAGTGTCTCGTCTTAAAGGAATTGGTTGTACATTAAAGGATGGTGTTAAATGGACAGTAGCAGACAGCTCTTGCTGTTGTGCACATAAAGGTGAACTCGTGCTGAAATACAGACAGAGATGCTAAAGCATGTGATTACCGAATGAAGGATTACTTGAAAACAATTGTAAAAGCTAGCATGGGCCTTTCCAATGTTGAACCCTAAAATGTTTTTATTCCTGTTTTTTTTACTGAAGTAGAAAAAAAAAAACGATAGTGTGCAGTTTCACAGGTTCTTTGTACAATGATATAAAAAATGTAAAGCTTAGCAAGTAGAGGCAATGTTTATAAAGGTTTTAGAAATTCCGCTTGTCCTCTGGCAATCCATTTGGGGGAGCAAAAATTGTAATCGTCCTCAACAACTGTGTCCATTTCCAGGAGCTGATATGGGAAATATGCTTTACGCGTCTTAAGATTTTTGATTTCTGTTTTGTTTTGTATGGTTTAATTCGAATTTCTCCTGTAACTTAGTTGATCAAATCTGCCCATTTTTACAGGGGGCTGGTTACACAGACGAGTTACCATTCATTATGAACTGGAACGACTTAGTGGGACACATTGAACTAGACAACGTGACCACAGATAAGTTAGTAGCATGCCAGCACTGATTCTAGAGGACATGTGATTCTGAGAGGGATTAAAAAGCTGCTGCACAGTGAAACCACCACTCTCAGGACAGATATTCTAGTCTTTTTGTCCCAAAGGCAGAATAATTCGTTTTCTTTCTGAAAAAGATTATTTTTGTTGGTTTGTTTGGCCTTATTCTGTTTTGTTATAACCTTGTAATTGATCCATATGTGCATTGTTACAATATTTCTGAATGTTGGACAAGATGCTGCACTTTCATTTTGGGGACTGCCTCTCTGGAATATGTTTTTTCCTTTCTTCTTCGATTGTTTTTGTTTGTTTGTTTGTTTTTTTATTTTTCAATCTATGTGAGAAGCTTTCAGTGGTGGCTGACCCAGCGCCGGATGAGCCTCTGGGCTTTGTAGCGTTGTGTACTTCCTTAAGTTTTTAGCAATCTTATTAATAGGCCAAAACAAGGTTCGGTTACAGCTGGAGTGCCTATGTTTACATACAGTCTCGGGACAAGAGGAAACACTTTTGAGGATAGAAAAGTATTCGAAATGGGACAGAGGACAATATCTTCACACAAAATTGTAAAGCAATTTTGCAACCTGAAATGCATATTGAGAAAAAAAAAAAAAGTTGATGCATGGTGTTTGCTGTCAACGGAAAAAAAAGGAAACTTTAGCCATAATCACAAGAATCACAAGTCCACGTATGTATTTTTTCTTGTTTTTAAGTATGAAAAAAACAACAACGATGCAAGATTAAAGTATTTTAAGTACTATTTTTAAATGTAACAGTACATTTTATAATCTTTATATATCTCTGTCTTTGGAGTATGCCAATATACGTCTTTGGTCTATGTCATTTAAAAAAAGAAAGAGGTGCATTGGTTGACGCACTCAAAATGCCAATGGATGAAGTAATGAAGCTCGTGGTTTGTACTTGAAAATAGAATAACCCTTTTTACCAATTAAGCAAAGCCAGTTAACACCGTTTAACAGTTAAATCTTAACTGTTCACCAATAGTTAAGATTTAACCAGCACTAATTTATTCCATTCAGCCTAACATGTATGTTTTTGAGGGTAAAACGAAGGAGCACCGAACCCAAACTCTCATAAAGGGATGAAATCATGTCAGAATAACTTTGAGAGTAATGAAATGTCACTATTCTGTAGCATTCACTTGTATATTGAATAGAACTATAGAATATTACGAATAGAAGATTTTATTTCTCTATAGATTGAACATTTTCAGAATTCTCATTTGTAGCCTACTGAAGAAGTGTTCAAAACTAAGAGGTATTACGTACATATATATGTGTATATATATATACATCTCCATCCATTTTCTGAACCGCTTATTCCCAAATGTGGTTGCAGGGGAACTGGAGCCTATCCCAGTATTCAATGGGTGACCAGCAGGATACTCTTTGGACAGTCCATCATATGGCCACACAGAGACACACCACACACATTTTTACGGAACATCTTCAAACCTGTTTTTATTGAAGATCCTTTTCTATATGGTTCATTCAAATTGTCTGTTGGTTGGCAAATTGAGTTAATTTCAACCTCAGTTTGCAGGAAAGTCAAAGCCAGTGTGAAAGTGTATTTTTTAAATACATAATATAATATATAATTATTGTGAAAACTTTTGAGAAATGAAATGTAATGCCCAGGTATGTGTACACAGGGTCTTCAGAGGTTAAACAAGCTGCCAACTCCACACAGTGGACAATGTGGCCATTGTCAGATTTAAACTATCTCATTGAAACCCCAGGTCATAGGAAATCCTCTAAACTATGTCACATAAACCTGCTAAAGTCCTATCATTCCCGTAGTCCAGTTCAAGTTGAAGGCACTTCAGCGGTGATGTCAGCCTCGGCCTTAACCTTTTGGAGGGGGGAAAAGATGGAGGTAGTTGTGGCTTCAGATGAAGTTTTGAGAGGTCGTTTGAAAAACTCAGACTTTGCAAAATCTTAGTGCACTGGTAGATCATCTAGATTGTGGTAAACGTGATGAGTTGGTGGCACTCATTAGAAGTAATCCTGCTTTGTTTTCTGACACTCCTTCACAGACTCATTTAATCGAGCATGATATAGAAATTGGAGAGGCTAAACCCATTAAACAAAAGTTTTATAGAGTATCCGAGGAGAAGAAATAACAGTTGGAGACAGAGGTGCAATACATGTTGAAAAATAAAATTGCTGAGCCATGCTCTTCCAATTGGGCATCACCCTGTCTTTTAATTAGAAAGTCTGACTCAACTTTTAGACCTTGTACTGATTATTGAAAAGTAAACAATGTCACTAAAGCAGATCTTTTCCCTCTTCCTAGGATGGAGGACTGCATAGATCAAGTTGGGTCAGCAAACTTTGTTAGCAAATTTGATCTTCTTAAAGGGTATTGGTAGGTGCCTTTGACAAAGATTGAGATTGCTGCTTATGTCATTCCATCTGGTTTGTACTGTTACAACATAATGACTTTCGGGTTGCGGAATGCTCCAGCCACCTTCCACCGGCTGATTAATCTGGTGGTGTCAGGTCTAGAAGGGTGTGCCGTGTATCTGGACGATGTAGTCGTTTACTCAGATTGTTGTGAGGAGCATATCCGGCGAGTACAAGCCCTATTTGAAAAACTGGTGTGGGCCAGGCTGACTGTTCATTTGGCAAAGTGAGTTTGCTAAAGCCACTGTGACTCACCTTGGAAAAATTGTTGGTCAGGGTTTTGTTCGTCCTTTGGAAGCTAAGATCGCCGTTATGAAGCGGTTCCCACAGCCAACCACCAAGATGGAACTAATACCTTCCTGGGAATGGCAGGTTACTACTGTGCCTTTTGTAAAAACTTTTCCGTAGTAGTGTGTCCCCTGACCAACCTGTTGAAGGCTAAGGCTGAGTTAATCTGATCCACCCAGTGCCATGCTGCATTTGAGGCAGTAAAGGCTCTTTTGTGTTCAGCTCCTATGTTGGCAGCACCACGTTTTGGTCAACCCTTCAAATTACAGGTAGATGCTAGTCAGATAGGGGCTGTCTTACTGCAGGAAAGTGACGAGGGAGTTGAGTGTCCCGTGAGTTTCTTCTCCCGGAAATGTAATAAGTACAAGCAAAACTATTTGGTTATAGAAAAGGAGGCGCTAGGCCTCATCTGGGCTTTAAAGCACTTCGAGGTCTATGTCGCCTCTGGTTTGACTCCTTTGACAGTTTTCACTGACCATAATCCACTTACCTCTTTGAAGTATTTGCAGAACCCCAACCAGTGGCTGGTGCGTTGGGCCTTGTTCCTACAGCCTTATAACCTTGACATTAGACAAATCAGTGGTAAAAGTAACATTATAGCTGACGCTTTGTCCCGTGCTCCATTGAACTAACTTTATTTGCTATTCTGCTTTCCCCTGCTGGCTGTCTCTTCCTCCTCCTCTTAAAGTGCTCCCCAGGTACCAGGGTTGCTGAGATGGAGGGATGGACAGTTGGTCAGAAGATGCAAAGTAACTACTAGAGCCAGGACTGGTAGCTATTTGTATTTTGGGAAACATTTTGAATTGGTTTTAATGTGGGGCAAATTTTGGGTTGAGGGTGGAACCCTCATTTTAAGGAGGGGGGTGTCACGGCTCTTTCCTCTGACCTGCAGGGGCGGTTCCTTCTGCAGGCAATGGCGGGTCTTACTAATTGGAGCCACTTGGGCTCACTTTATAATTTGGGCTCCCCCCACTCTCTCTCTCTCTGCTCCTCCAGGTACCCACCTTGTTGTTTGGTTCAGTTTGGTTGCTGTCCCCGTCCCCAGCAATATATTGCTCTGCTTCTGTCCCAGCACTCCCCTCTGCTTCTGCAAACTCAGAGTGCTGAGTGCTGTCTACTACAGATAATACATTGACTAAGCATACCTACCTCATACAACCCCAATTTAAAAAAAACATACTATCCCTTTGAGCTTACCTTTTGATTGGGAGAGAACAAAACAACCACTTTAAAAGCAGAAAAAATAAAATGCCGCACATAAAAAAGGCACAATCAGAATCAGAATCAGAAATACTTTAATAATCCCAGAGGGAAATTATTTATGGCTATAGTTAAGATAACAAAACCATCCAGTCTAGCATGGAGCTGTCACATCCTGCAAGTTATTGTTGGTATTGTTACCTACACCAGATCCATTACCCACATTGAGTTTGTGACAATGCTGTTAAATTTGCTGCGAAAATCTGGATTGGTGTAGTAACCGATGGGCAGCTTTAGAGCACATTCACATGTGTGGGATTGTGGTCTGCGGAGGAAATCTGTGGTTTCTATTAACTGAATTAGTAGGGCCTTATCCAAGAGATCGGATTCTTTACAGAACCGCAGGAAAAGCTGAAGACTGTTGAAATCAATTTCCCCAATGTACCTTTTCAGGTAACGAGAAACTGTTGACTGGGCTGCTGTCATCTCCTCTGGAAAGTTTAGAAGCTCCTTCACTGTTTTTGCTGTTTTCATTTGTGCAATGAAATGATGCAGTCCTTCCGGTGGTAGTAAACCAGCTACAGAACCCACAACAGGACGCCATCACTTAATTACAAACATTGGGGCCTGAATGATTACGTTTTGTCCAATCTGTGCCAAAACAGGAAGCAGTGTGCCCTTGGTCGGGACTTGCTTGTGTAACTCTTGCCTACCTAGGTAGGCTCTGTGGTCTAGAGGTCCCCCTCTAAACCGACTTTTTTCTTGTCTTTTGACTTTTGAGCACTCACAGTGGCTAGTGAAAGCTCTCTTGGAGGCGCTGTCGGAAGCTCTTGACATAATCTGAGTGAGTCTGATGATCTCCAGTGTCAGGACTGATCCCTAGAATGAATTCGACAGGAAGCCTTGGCTGTCTCCCGAACATCAATTCATATGGAGAGTAACCAGTGTATCGTTCCTTGTGCAGTTATAAGCGTGGACTAGCGGTTTGGCGAAGTCTCTCCAGTGATGTTTCTCTTTATCTTCCAAAGTTCCCAACAGTAGCGTTCTGTTAAACCACTCAACCAGGTTTCCCCGTGGGTGGTATAGGGTTGTTTGGACTTTAGCTGCTCCCATGACTGCAAAAAGTTGTTCTGGACTCCAAATCCCAACCTTGATCATTCAACAGATGACTGGGGAAACCGCAGTGGACGATAAAACTCTCCCACAAGGCCTTGGCTATGGTCTTTTCTTTTTGATCTCTTGTTGGTATTGCTACTGCGAACTTCGTGAAGTGGTCAGTGATTACCAGTATGTTCCATGTGTCACGAATGTCTGGTTCTAGAGACAAGTAGTCCATACAGATGAGCTGTGTGAGAGGATGTGTGTGCACACACACACACCTTCTCACACGCGCACACACACACCCGTTGTGTGTTTTCGTTGTTTTAGTTGTTCTCGATGTTGTGTCCCGGGTCCTTTCTCCGACTCTCGTTCTCCTGCCAGGCCCATCACGCTACTGTTTTTTGAAGGGGAGAGTGATTAGCCAACTGATTCCAGGTGTGCTAATCACCTCCCCTGGCACTGCTTCCCTGAGCCTTCCCCACACCTCCCCTCTTGCAGCTGAGCACCACGTCCCCTCCACAACATACAAAGGCTGTCTTGTACTTATCCTCTTCAACCACCTCAACTTCATAGTATCCAGACTTGAAGTCCATCACTGAAAACCACTTAGCTCTATTTAGCGCAGTGAGGGTCTCTTCAATATTCGGGAGAGCGTATTCATCTTTAATGGTGCGGGTGTGACCTATGTGGTTCTGGTGGCTTCTCTTCGGGTGGCAATGAATGACAGGAGCTCAAGCTGGCATCAGTTGTTGTCTTTATTTCACCGTCTGTATTTCACACATGGGCATCGAGGTAAAGTCAGTCTTTAGCATAAAACACGCTCCTCGACAGTGATCCTCATGGCTCTGAGGATTACCCATAATCCAGTAATCAAAATAAAATCATTCAAAATTAGTGATCGTATAGTGGATTTAGTTTACCTAAAGGAACAACCAGCGGGTGTCATTTTTTAAAGAAAGTAAAGCAATTAACTAAAATACTCTGAAAAATAAAATAAAATGCTGACATTTTATTTACTGAATGCCATTTTTATATTTTAGTTTATAAAAACTTGTATCTTTGAAATAATCCAAAAACATAAATGAACCATATCTTCATATAAAACTGTTAAAATAAAACTCAGCCTTATATTAACCATCTGCTACAAGATTTAGTAAAACATACCTGTATTTCACACATGGGCATCGAGGTAAAGTCAGTCTTTAGCATAAAACACGCTCCTGCAAAGGGGGAGCCACAATGTTAGCATGGGAAACTCCCGCTACACTTTCTCACAAACTAAACATTTCTAAAACGCAACAAAAACAATATAATAGCAAAACAGTGTGACCTACATAAAATATATTTCAATAATATGCAAAAACGAAAACCATAAACATATTTTATAAATAATATTTCTTTATAACATTGCGGAGACACGTTACCTTGACAGTGATCCTCGTGGCTCTGAGGATTACCCATAATACCCTGCTCTTCCTAGGGTGAATGTATTACTTCGTTGAACCAGCAGATGGTGCATTTTAGCAGGATTTAACCTGAACCATTTTAACTATGTTACAAGGGCATTCAGTTTTCTGTAGTCGACGCATGGTTGGATAGTCCCATTTTTTTTCCGTACAACTACTATTGGAGAAGCGAATTGGCTTTGCGACTCTTTGATTATCTCTGCATCAAGTAACTCCCACAGATGTTGCATTACGGCTTCTCTGTCACACGGATGGATGGGTTTTGATCTTTCTTTAAAGGGAGTATTATCCTGCAGTCTAATGTTATGCTTTACTGCAGTCGTGTGGCCGTACGTCAGAAATGCTGTTGGGTTCCTCTGTGACACGTCTATTCCACTGTTCAGTGATTGGTTAATTTTCAAGATCAAAACTGAGCGTTCCAGAAGAGGATTCAGGCAGACTAGGAGTATGTCTGTTAGAGTCAAGTGGTTTGACACACTGAGCAGCTGATATCTGAGCAAGGACACTCTGGTGATGAAGTATGATATCATAATCACTCATATTACGCAGGACGATGGGGATTTTACAGCTAGCTTCAGACGGGACATTCACAAGAGCGGACTCAAGAAATATTCCACCTGGCAATGGATAGTGTTCATGTGGCTCAAGTAAAAGTCAGTGGGATGAGTAGTCTTCCTTACTCTCACAATGCCAGTGGTGCATGGTTTCTGCTGAGCGGGTATGGTGAGGGCTCTCCGTCCTTGCAATTTCACAGTGTGTTGGCGATTTGTGGCCTTGTGGCCTGGGCAATATGCTGGAAAAGTTTTGCATATCCAATATCACAGTGAGCACGGAAAAGGGGTTGTGAGGCCATCACGTCCAATGCCATGTTGGTAAAGTCAGTCAAGGACGTTGGTCCCAATCAAGAAGGGAATCTTGCTGTTCAAGTGGTGTTCTGGAATAACAAGCGCTAGAGCCATCAGGTCTTGCTTCTTACCAGTTATGGTCCAGGGGAAAGAGGTGCTCACTTCAATATAGCCCAAGTAAGGGACATTCTGGCCTCCTGCACCTTCAACTTCTAGAAGAGCATGGATTTGTTGAATGGCAAGAGAAGACAGGAAATTCTTGTGAAAAGACTAGATATGGTAGTAACTTGCGAACCAGTGTCCAAGATGGATTCACATGGCAACCCTTCTATGAAAACTGATGCTGCACATCGAGGGCCTCTAAGTCCTGAGGGTAATGGTGGAATGATGTGGTAGCTTGCTTCACATCTTTTCTCTGTAGTGACTTTACCGTCTGCAGTGGTGGGACTTAAGCAACTTGAACTCTCAGCTCCAGGCTGGCTCACCACTTGTTATGTAACTCTTGCCTACCTAGGTAGGCTCTGGTGTCTAATAACTAATAAATCTTTTTAATGTCAGGTCTGCTTGTCTATTCATAAGGGTTGTACAGGAGGACTGCGGTAGTGAATACTATTTCCTGTATTGAGTTGCCTCTACCCACAATGACACACACACACCAATCAGGTTGTCGCAAAAGATTTTATATTATAGAAAAAAAGTCATGTCAATGCATATCAGTTCTGTGTGTATCAGTGCATATCACTACATATTAGTATGTATAAAAATTAAAAAAAGGGGTGTTGTCGTGCAAAACCAACTGAAATCTTGTGTATCAGAAATACAAGCTTATCAGACTATATTATGTACTTCTAAAACTATTGTCCAATCAGAAATGTATAATATGAAAAATCAATACAGATTAAATAAATTCACTCTTAACAACAAGTGAGACCAATGCAGATCAAAATCTGCGCAGCTGCATGGAACAGGTAGTATAGCATGAAATTTAAATTCAGACCATTAACAAAAATAAATAACCCATGTTGATCCAACAACCAAAAAGGTTAAAAAATGTTCATTGTGTGCCCTTTATAGGGCACTCAATTAAATACTTTAAAATAAAAAAATCAACCTTAGAGTGTTATTGGACAACATAATATGACTTTATTATATTTGTGACATTTTTCCAATTTTTTTAATTTCATGTAGAAAACCGAGGTCAATGAAGTTACCATATTTGGTAACTTGCCCTTGAGCGGTAAAAATATCAAGGCCAATGAAGTTATCATTTTTGGTTACTTGCCTCTAAGTGGGAAAACAAATTCCAATAAGGATACATAGATAAAAATACAGGAAAAACACATTATGTATTTGAACATTTGAACATCACTTTTAGAACATAAAAGCTCTAATAACAAAACGTGCTGATAACAAAGGTGCTCAACAGACCCTCACACACCTGTGTGTGAGGCTTTGAGGAACACAAGTGTCTGTGTTTGTCTCTCTTTGTAGCTGCCTCTGTCTGTCCATCCAGCCATGAGACATTAGTCCACTTTCCATGGTACTTGACAAAGCAGTTACGTTCACTGTTCATGCAGAGGTGCACCTCGCAGACCACATTTGACCTCATAATGTTGCCTTTCCTGCTGCAGTGCTTGCAGGTCTGGCATTCGCCATGTATAGGGGCATGGATGAGGGACATACCAAACCGCACAGCCACATGTGGGGTGTGGCTGCGGTGTCCCCGGACAGGCTATGGGACATCAGCACTGAAGGTCAGGCATTCAACAGAGAAAGATGAGCTTCTTCTGGAGCTAGGCGTGACTGGCCCTCTAGTTGCTGGCATCCCTGAACACCTAGAGTCTGAAATCTTTCAGAGGCTTGTACACCACCCAGGCATTTGTAAGGCTGACATCAATGACGTATGCAAACAGTCCCAGGTACCTCCTCTTTGACTTCATGGGGAGTACCTGATGACTCTTATCAATGCCCCCCAGGTTGGCATTATAACTCCTGATGACAGCTGGACAGCTCACAGGCTCCCTCTTCTTACTCTCACTGCAGTACCTGATGACTGTGGACATCGGCCCCACCCCCATGTCGGTTGACAGAAGAATGACCGTTTTGTTGTCCTTCCCACTGACAGCCAGTATCCCATCATCACTGGCGACGTAGTAACAGGTACCACGAGGGACAGCCTTTTTCTCCATCTCCTTGATTGTCCCGTCAACATTTTTATCGTGTTCATCCAGAGAAAAGCAAGTTTTTGGAGACAGAAATTCAGTATTTGCTGGACAACGGCCTGGCTAAACCATCTTGTTCCAGTTGGGCCTCACCATGTTTGTTGGTTAAAAAACCTGATGGTACTTATAGATTCTGTACTGATTACAGGAAATTGAACAGCATTACAAAACCTGACTCCGACCCACTTCCTCGGATGGAAGATTGCGTTGATCGTGTTGGAACAGCGAAGTATGTGAGTAAATTTGATTTGGTCAAAGGTTACTATCAAGTACCTTTGTCTGCGCGAGCCCAAAAGGTTTCTTCCTTTATTGTACCATCTGGATTATACTCTTACACTGTAATGAGTTTTGGTCTTAGGAATGCACCTGCCACTTTCCAGCGGTTGATGAATCAAGTAGTGGCTGGGTTGGAAGGTTGTGCTGTCTACTTGGATGATGTCGTGGTCTACAGTGAGATTTGGGCTGAACACATACAACGCATTCAGAAATAGTTTCAGCGTCTTCAGGATGCTCATTTAACTGTGAACTTAGCAAAATGTGAGTTTGCAAGAGCTACAGTGATTTATTTGGGAAAAGTTGTTGGGCAAGGACAAGTAAAACCAGTAACAGTTAAAGTCCAAGCCATTGATAGCTTCCCTCTTCCTACCTCAAAGAAGGAGCTGATGAGGTTTTGGGGTATGGTGGGTTACTATAGAAACTTCTGTCAGAATTTTTCTACTGTAGTTGCTCCATTAACCGATCTATTAAAAGCTAAAGTCCAGTTTAAGTGGTCTTCAGCCTGTCAGAAGGCTTTTGAAAACATCAAGTTTCTCTTAAGCACTGCACATGTTTTGTCTGCACCAAGATTAGATCGGCCATTCCAAGTACAGGTTGACGCAAGTCAAGTGGGTGCGGGAGCCATTTTGTTGCAGACTGAGGAAGGTATTGACCATCCAGTCTGTTTCTTTTCTAGGAAGTTTAATCAACATCAGCTTAATTATTCAACCATTGAGAAAGAGGCCTTGGCTCATATTTGGGCACTGCAGCACTTTGATGTGTATGTGGACAGGGGTGCGTTTCCTGTTGTGGTGTATTCAGATCATAACCCTTTGACCTTTTTGCACTCCTTACAGAGTCCAAATCAGCGGTTGATGCGATGGGCCTTATTTCTGCAACCTTACAACCTTGACATTCGGCATATTCGAGGCACTGACAACGTACTGGCTGATGCATTGTCTCGTGCCATTGATGGACCAGAATAACAAGAAAGATGGTTACAGAGGTCCTTGTTGGGATTCTCTGTTTAAAGGGGGGAGGTGTTACGGCTGCAGTGGGTCTCTGCTTTTTCTCCTTTTAGGGTCCTGGAGGCAGGCCTTCTGCAGGTGTTATGTTTTTTCCCTGATTGTGTCAGGGGGCTGGGGTTTAGGGAGGACTCAGGCGCAGAGAGGTGGTTAGATCCAAAAAGGTTTATTGAACAAAAATCGCACTCAACGAGTGGAGACAAAGTACCAAAACAAACAAGACTATGAACAAAGTATCAAAATATAATCACTCTTACGAGGAAGACAAGGGCTGAGAACAAAGTATCAAAACAACATGACTATGGGCAAGGTACAAAGTAACAAAGAAATACTCACTAGGAAACTGTAACTGTGATCGAGACAAGAACTGTGGTCGTGGAACTCAATACACCGGCACGGGACAAGGGGAGACGAGGACTATTTAAACACATGAGGGAAGGGATCCCCAGGTGCAGACAATAGGTAATCAAGGAGACAGACTGGGAACACAACAGGAAGTGCAAGTGACCTGAAACAAGGTGATGCATCTTTCAAAATAAAACAGGAAATGACAAGACAACATGGAGACAAGACCAAAAACACCAACATTTCCCCCAGGTGTGACAGATTGGTGCTCTGCTGCTTTAAAAGCTGTTATGCTGCAGCAGTCAGGGGGCTTTTTCCTCCTCTCCCTCCTCAGAACCCTAGTTGGTTTGGTTTGGACCTTATGATTGAGTTTTGGTAATCCCTTTTCAGGTTTAATTAATATAATTTAATACATTTCATTTTTCATTAACTCAGAAAATCCTTGTGTGGTCTCCATTAATGTTACCCCACCAAACGAACCAGGTGGACGTAACAAACATAAGGTACCAAAATAAGGCTTTAGTAAGTTTACATGGCACAGTTGAGTTGGTCGCTTACGGTCTGTGGTAGAAACCACGTAGTCTTGTTCAGACACCTGTCTCAACACAAAATATGGACCGTAAAACTTTGCCTGAAATGGTGAACCCTGAATGGGAAGTAAGGCAAGCACCTTGTCTGCTGGGTGAAACACTCTTATTTCTGGTCAAACCATCGTTTCATTTTTTTCTGAGCCTTTTTAAGATTCTCAGAGGCTTGTTTGCCAGCCAAGAAAAGTCTGCGACGAAATTTATTAATGTAGTCAAACAAGTTTAATGGTGGATCAGAACTCTCCAAGTTCGATTTTAGAATAGCGAGAGGACCACGCACCTGATTTCCAAACCATTTTCACATGGCGACTCAATAAAGTCTTCAACAACTTCATCCATGCTTACCAATTACCAAAGAGAGACAAATAAAAGCTTACGTGACAACTTACTAATGCGCAACTACAAGGCTCCGACAACAGCCACAAGACAAAGTGTTCCTGCTAACTACCTAGCCCAAAAAACTTACAAACTCATCCCTAGTCTTCGTGAGGCGTAGCGGTGGGTTTTTATGCATTTATAAACCAGTGGCACGGTAAAGGTGACCAGCACGCCGGCAACCCTTCGAAACAACGGAACGCTCCCGAGCCGGTGAAGGGAAAGGGGAGAAGGGAAGCTCTACCCGCCGTACCTCCACACTAGAGAGTAGTAACGCGGTGAATCACCTGTTGGGAAACGCCGCTAAAGCCTACAAGGGAACACCTGTCCAAATGTCAACGTAGTGAACATTAAAAGCCGACACTTACCTTCTATGTCCTCTCACAAACAAGCGATCGCCGCCAAAACCACGGAAATAAAGTCCCGCTCCTGCACGAAACTATTTTACCTACCGGCGTGTCTCCCCAAGAGCGCACAACTATCCAATTAAGGACAATGACGTCACGGGCTTTCCCCGCAACCGCCAATCAAAACACTGACAACTCAGTTCAAAGGCCCGAAGCCGACAAGCTACAAGAGTCATCCAAGCGCCCACAAACAATACCGTCATATATTTTAGAACCACGGTAAAGACTAAATACAATAACCAAATCAACCAAACCCTTAGGAACGAGCCCCCAATTTGTTAAGATTGGGGGCCAAGGCACTTGAAGCACCAATATACCGCTGGCAGCAAATGCTTCCAGGCCAAAACCTGTCAGGCAGCAAACCACGGCGGTGCCCTCAGCCCAGAGTCCAGCCCAAAAATAACAAACTAAAACAATAAACAGGGTCGTCTAAAATGGAGTTGCCAAACGACAAACACCAGATAGCACTTACCTGACACAAAACAAAGAGACTTCTCTCTCCCCCCCTCTAACAAAAGAGCAAAAATCCTCATGGATCTCCAACAACAGACATATGGAACACGAAAAATGTCCAAAATCTAGTAAGGTTCCAAAGACCATAAAGTTGCCCAAAAACCCACAAACAACCTGCAACACACGAAAACCTAAATCAGGGGCATGTAACTGCAACCCGAAGACCAACAATGAGGCAAATTAAGCATAATTAGTCCATATGAATCGGACAAGCCCCCACAATGTTACGTCCACCTGGCTCGTTTGGTGGGGTAACATTAATGGAGACCACACAAGGATTTTCTGAGTTAATGAAAATGAAATTTATTAAATCATATTAAGTAAAACCTGAAAAGGGATTACCAAAACTCAATCATAAGGTCCAAACCAAACCAACTGGGGTTCTGAGGAGGGAGAGGAGGAAAAATCCCCCTGACTGCTGCAGCATAACAGCTTTTAAAGCAGCAGAGCACCAATCAGGGAAAAAACATAACACCTGCAGAAGGCCTGCCTCCAGGACCCTAAAAGGAGAAAAAGCAGAGACCCACTGCAGCCGTAACAGGAGGCTTTACAATTCTGTTGTCCCTGGCTGTCCCTGTGTACCTACAGTTGTGGTCTCAGAGGTACCGCACTAGCTCCAGGCTGGTGAAAAAGTTATAAGCATAGATGGCTGTGGTGGTGGGGAAGGACATGGTACTGGCAAGGACAGATACAATCCGGCTGGTGGCACCTAAGCCTTCTTGTTCAGGTTTCAGGGGAACATCATGGGCCTCCAGGGTAGTCTTGCCATGGTATAGCACCATGTCATGGATGAATCAATCCTCAGATGCCCTGGCAAACAACTTGAAACCCCACTTGTCTGGCTTGCTGTTGATGTATTGCCTCAGGTTGCCAGCTTTCTTCCCTTTGTAGGCAACCATCACTTCATCTACATACTCTTTTGGGGTCTGTGACTCACGTCTAAAGGCAGTATTTATTAAGCTGAACTGTGGTCGGAACAGCCATCAGACCG
>CAJRST010041110.1:18336570-18359426 GCA_907169785.1 Menidia menidia | reverse complement strand
AAACATCGAAGTGGTGGAGGGATATATGGTCTGACCTGGAAACTGAGATAACTTATTTTGATGTTTTGTGGCAATTCTTTTCCTTCGAATTCAATGAGAATTGATAAACTACCTACTCTTTCTCTATTTACTGTTCTAGTCAATCTCTTCAAGTTGTTTACTTTTGCACCCACAATACTTCTCTTAATTTTCTCAAGCTCTTCATCTAGAGGGATCCCATAAATCACTCCTCTAATCTTTTTATTTTCTCCCAGCACTTTTTTCTCCAACACTGTTTTTTTACAGATATTATCCACATTTAAAGCCTTATTAATTTGTTCTTCGTTTTTACAAACTACCAATAGGTTTCCATCTCTCAATATCTTCACCATTTCGACGTCTCCAATTTTCTTTTTTATTTCTCTTGACACCACAATGGGACTGATGTTATCCTGTCCCTGCTCATTGTTAAGTTTTAATATTATTTTAAATTCCTCCCTCACAAGTTTCCTCCTAACTATCCTTTCTTCATCCGAACTACTCCCTTCCAGTTCTCGTTTACTTCCTTGACTTCCCTTTCCTTCATCTGTTTTATTTCTACCACTTCCTCTCCCTCTTCCTCTCCCCACTGGCGTCCACCCTTCAAAATCCATACCCTCCTCACTTTCTCCCTCCATTTCCACCAGAACCATTCACATACCAGTTTATGCCAAATCCGCCTTTTCCAAATCCAATATTTTATGTTTTGTATTTTTCGCGCCGCTCCAAATCCAACCAACGTCTACAGTGTCGCTCGCTGAACGTCATGGGTGTCTTGTCATGTTTCCTGTTTTGTTTTGTAGTCATTCCTGTTGCTTTCCCACTTGCTTTCTCTTGATTTCCTGACTCCTCCCTAATTACCTCCACCTGTGTCTCATTGTGTCCTTCCCTGTCTGGTGTATTTAGTCCCCAGTCTGTCTCTTGTTCGCTGCGTGTTCGTACTTGTCTTTTCGTCAGTCGTTCAAGCATTCTAGTCTTGTCTTGCCTTGTTTTCCTGACCTTTGCTTGCCTATTCTCAACCACCGTTTTTGCCTGCCGTTCTTGTACCATAGCCTGATCTATTGCCTACCTGTGTACCGACCTTTTTGTAGATTAAACGTCTTCATCTTATTCCCTTGCCTGGAGTTTTGCATTTGGGTCCTGGTGTCACGACCGTGATAGTCTCCCCTCCAAGTTGCTCATTTCCAGTATCATCCTCACTATTGGTGGGTAAATGAAGGTCTGAAATGCTGACTTAATCTGATCAACTCGTGTGTCGGCAAATCTTGTATGACCGGGAGTCATATTGATCACACTGGATGATGACATTCTGCCTCTTTGGTGTGGTGATGTCGAGTATTTTACACAGACCCTCAGACCCAGACCCTTCACACACACCTGGGTGTGGGTCTCAGAGGCAATGGAAATACAAGTACACTGAAGAGACATGCTTATTTTGGATTTGAACAGCTACTTACCCACATTAATGTGTCCGGGTCAAAATGACCCACACCATCATCTTTGTAAACATACTCTACACAGACACCCCACTACACCTCAAAGTGACCAGATTTTACACACAAGTTCATGACCCCAGATGAGGAAAAGTCACCAAATTTCATGAAGAAAAAAAAGGATAACCATCACTTTGATTAACACAAAAACTGAAATGGGTCAAATTGACCTGTAACATAATAAAAGGGTTAACACATACTATTTTAACACAATATTATGTATGGCGTTCAGTAATTCAGTGTTTGCAAGATTAATTTAAGTATTTTTAAATTAATGTCTATATTGCCATGAAGCAATTACGATAATGCATGTTTATTACAACATTTTTGTATTCAGGAAATTATTTTAACGGCTACTGTCACATGAACGAGGTTTGAAAAAAACAAGAAAATGTTACAGAAAATAACGTGAATGCAGTTTTTTATGCTGTTTTTAAAACTTTCTAAAGTTTGCCTTTCATATTTATACTTTCACCACGCCACACTTCTTAGGGGTGATGTAATCAAAATGTCCGACTTGGATATAGGCGGAGTTGGTGGGGATGACGCAATAAAAATGGTCGACTTTGATATGGGTGGAGTTGGGGGGGTGACGTAATGAAAATGGCTGACTTGGATATGGGCGGAGTTGGATATCCATCCTAGTCTGCAGCTATGTGTACTTGCAAGGAACGACCCCAGCATGCCTTCCACGGCTCCGTGCCCTCCCCGCTTTGCAGGCCTCCTGTGTTTTGTTTGGTTTGGTTTTTGTCCAGACATCTGGGAGAATAAACGGTGGCATGCCCACCTAAAATAAGAGACTGCCAGAGGTTCCCTCCTTTTCTTGCTACAGGGATTCGGTTGTTCTTGAGCCTTAACAGATCGCCCTTTTATCAACAAGCGAGGTGAATGCTGCTTTCCATTCAATGAATCTTTATAGATCACTACTGTAAACGGATGGTTCGTTCAGAAACAGGAAGCCTGTTTAATGCTCTGCTGTCTTGAAGAACCCGAGTGAGTGGGGAAAAGTCTGCATGAGAGGGAGCTGTAGGGTGAGGTGAACAGACTGCAGCTACAGGCACACTACTTGCTTCCTTGTTCCTTTCATCGACTGTAATAAGCATTATCACATTCCATCTCCCATCATAGACCTTAAATTTGGCCTGAGCTTCCCATACTTCTGCCTGCAATCACTCCAACCCATGCCTTTGTGCCTCTAGAGCCCTCCATTGTTATTCCTCTAACTCGCGTATAGATTCTCTCTGTTTTTCTTAATCTAACAGCATCTTGTAGTTTGCTACCTTCACTGCTAGTTCAGCCATAGATGGATTCTGCACAGTTATGATAAAACAGATCATGAAGACGGCGTCTTTCCTGTTTCTCATTAAGTTCACCCTCATCGTCTATCGCTCTGCTGCAGGCGATGTTGATGAATTCTTTGGACACCGATTCACACGTGTCAACTCGTAGTCTTATGTCAGCAGGTGTGGTGAGATCCCGGATTTCAAAGTACATGGTCATTATATCATCCTTACTTGTCCTGAGTTTGTCAATAAGAAGCCATAGGTCTCTGTCTTTCATGTATGTCTTCAGTTGCTCTCTCACTGCATATTCGGAACTTCCATTTCTCTTACATGGACTTTTCTTCCCTTTCTTGGCCTTTTCCCCTTGGAGTGCATGCCTCTTCACTGTAGGATGCCATACACACTCAGATCGGCGGAGGTCTTCAAGAAGGTCATCACCTGTTTTATTTGATTTACCTTGTTGATCAGTGAGCCTCTGTTACCAAACTTCAGCCATCTCCTTCAAACCTACTTTTTCAGAAGCATCTGCTGTTAAAAATGTGACTGTCACACGTGAATTTGTATTTGTTTCTCTCATTTCATTCCACTTTTCTATATAATTTGTTCAATTAAAAAATGTGTCTGTTAAGTTACCGCTGATATTACTTTAAATATGAAATATTATTTTGTTTTTTATTTTAATGGAACTAAGTTGTACTGTTGTTCCATAACTTAAACTTCGAAATAAAGTATTCCAAAAAAAAGTGACCAAAAGGGTGGATTACTTGTTGTAGAAAAGTGCTATGTGAAGTGAATGCAGCAGAATAAACACACCAGGAAACAATTGACAATGATTGAAGAACGAAAAACTCCCCGCTCTGTAATATGTCCAACAAAGTAGCCAACTTCATTTAATTTTTTTCTATGTATGCTATTTCAACTACATAGTTTACAGACTGTCTGTGAAAGTACATAGAAAGCTGAATAACTTATTTCTTGCTGCTGACAATTTTGGTTGTGTGGTTGTCTTTCCAGTTGTAAGTTGGTCAAATATTTTTCAGCTACGGTATGCATCCCAAAATGAAAATTGTTTAAGTTACTGGAGGTACACTGGTTGACCTCGGTGCTGAGGAGATTCTATACCCTCTTTGTATTTTTCTAACCTAAATGATCAACTTTTTTTTTTATATGCGTTATTTTTACAGAGCATAAAGGTAGATTAGGGTAAATTATCTTCATTCTAGAGGTTTAAAAAAAAAAACTTGGAAAACAAGTCAAAATGACTGATTGATAAAGGTTTCTGACCCCTGGTCTAGAAGACAAGTGGTCAAGAGAACCATACACCTTCAACCTATGAGTTTGTATTTTATACTGGTGTTACATACAAGGAATGGAGGGCGAGGTTGACAGAGACTGTGCAAAACAAGGTGTGTGTATGGCCAGGTTTCACTGACTGAGATAATGGTGGCAGTAGTATTCCAGAGAAAAAGACAGCATGGGAGATAGAAAAGTATTGCATTTCCTGGGGAGAATTAGAAGTGATTCCAGAATTATATGAAAACAAATCTGACAAAGTGCACTTTAGGGGACCAGGAAGATCAAAAAGCTCCATCAGCACCATTATATCTGCATTTACGCGCCATTACTCAGCCGTTAAAGCCCCATTAAATGCCCATCTTAGACGTTAAAGTTTACCTAATAGACATAAAAGAAAGAAGCTATTTGGATTTGGATGAGTTTAAACGCAGGGCCCAACAGCAGTTCGACTAGAAATTGAGTCATTGAAAAAACGAAGCTGCATGTGAACAAAGCACTGAGGGGGTACAAGGCAGGGATAAAAAGCACAGAAAAAAATAGGGGTGTAGGGGCTCATCAGGACACATATGAGACAGAACGTTTTGTATAATCCACTCATGCTCCTATAACTTTAGTTTAGTCTCAAGTTGTTCAGAATCAAACTGTATTTGTAATATTTCAATTTCCAGCTTCCCTTTGACTTCTACTGAATAGATTTTCTAAAAAAAATGTTGATTTATTTATCTGAACTGTGCCACCTATCGTGCGTAGGCATTACCCCAGCATCCAGAGGGTCATCGGTTCGAATACCTGCCCAGGCGTACACCATCTTTGTACCCATGGACATAGCATGTAACCCATCCTGCCCATGTTTGACTGTGGTGGTTCTTTGGGACCTTTTTAGGTTTAGTATGACACTTCCACACCAAATGTGACTGAGGAGTGAATGAAGAATGCTTAAAATTGTAAAGCTACTTTAAGTGTATGGAAAAGTACTTTCTAAGGCCGATGCTAAATGTTATTCTCATACATTTGGAGTTACTCACCTGTCCAAAGCATCTGAATATACTCCAGAATCTGGAATCTTCTCATCTGTGGTTCCACGTGGCTGGAACTCCCTTACAAGCACCAGAGCATCAAAATTCTCTTTACTCCTTCAAGAAACCCTTGAAGACCCAGTTCTTCCAAGAGTATATCTTGCCCCGAAAGCTCTTAATACACAAATTTCCTGATCGCACTCAATGTATGGTACTTTTGTGATCTATGTTAAAGCTAGCTAGCTAAATGTTAAATCTTATAGCATATTGCACTCAAGGTAAGGTAATTGTGTAACTGGTGTTGTAATTAAATGTCAAAGCATGTTTTTGTTTGCTTTGGATAAAAGCGTCTGCTAAATTCAGAAACGTTAATAGAATTGCTCTGGACTGCACTCAATATTTTTACTGTAGTAATATTTTAACAGTACTTATTTTTTTTAAGGTTCTGTACTTTTATATAAGTAATAAAACCAAGTTATTCAAGTTACTACATCAGCAGATTCGGGCTAACCTGCTGATAGGGCGTGACAGAGTTGTTGGACAACGGTATAAAGTCCAAGTTTTTTTCTTTTTTCTCTCCAACAGATATTTCTAGTTATTTTCACTGGTCAAGCACATATACCATCCATAGAAAGAAGTGTCTTACCTGTGATTGAAGTTGTGAATTATGAATCAAGCTGTCAGTGACGTTGTAAAAGGAAGCTTGCATTATTCATTCTTTATAAGTATACGTCTTGGTTCAAGTCAAATGTATCTATTTTATTTCGTAAATCATGTTATATACACACACTTGTGTGTATATAGACAGACATTTAAACAGATGGTCAATTATAAGCATGTCTTGTAACTTTTACAAGGCTGGCAAAAGAGGAGGAGATCACGCAAAATGAAACCTCTCCATTTAGTTTGCAGTAAGTCTGTATGGTGGCACGGTTTTCCCTTTGATGGATGGGACACAATGGGTGAGAGCTACACTATTCCAGTCGGGGCTTAGCAGCGCCTGGAGGACAAAATGGTGCACTTGCAGTTTCCAACAGTTATTCAGATTCTGAATAAATACATACATGTCTGACTCAAGGCTACCAACATATGTCCTTGAAGTCCACTTTTTTCCCTTTGTTACTTTTGATATCATGTTGACACAATTGCTGAAAACTGTATAATGCTTTTACTACTTGTACTATACTTTAGGCACACTTCCCTGACAGTAAGATGATGTGATATACTGGCCCTCCCCAGGTGCTCTCGTTTGTTTTTACAGCTCTTCTTTGAAGTATTCAGTCTTGGGGGTTTGTTTATTCACAGTGATTCATGTTTTTGTTTTAAAAGAAGTACAAAGCACAAGGACAGAGCAACTCCGCATTAGGCTTCAAAAGTCTGCTTTATTGCGTTTGCAATATCACAAGGTGGAAAGTGTAACAAAAGGCATGTGAATGTTTATACACCACACTAAGAGAAAAAAAAAAAAAGAAGTTACACATGTTGAGGTGCTTAACTTTTACACTATTTTTTTTTCTCGTCATTTTTGGTCTTTTAACAAGGTGGAAAGTTGGAAAACAGGAGTTAAGGTCTCTTAACAAGAGGTTAAGAGCAAAGACAAATGTTGTAAACTGTACTACAATGGAAAATACAGAGTACAAAAAACAAAACAAAAAAGTTACAAAACTCAAAAGCGTCCCGTCACCTAGCGTTGGCCGTTGGATCGATTCTCCCCGAGGTGCAGCGTGTTGGAATGAAACGCGGGATCATGATGAAATCATGATGAAGTTGGACTTCCTGCGTTGCTGCCCTCGCTCACCTGTCGCTGCAGCACCATCTCCCTCGCAACGCAGGTGATCTGACCGGTTGTCACTGCCCCCACCCTGATGACAGAAACAAGCAGACACACTGAGAAACGCCCCCCTTTGATCTGATCTCTCAAGGAGAGGCTTTGACGTTTGAAAACGTCAACAGTGTCAGTTCCAAACATGTCAGATTTGAATGGATTTTAAAAGTATGGGGAAAAATATTCATATGGAGGGGAACACAAAATGTTTAATAGCTTAAGCAAAGTTTACACTTTGTGGGACTCTGTGTGACTAAGAAACTTTTTTTTTTTATTTAAAAGCATGTGCACATCAACACTTACTTCTGCTGGGCCTCTTCTGTCAATGGAGTCATCCCAGGCTGTTTCCCAAAGAAGAAACTGGACCACCAATGGCCAGAGTCCTGCTTGGGAAGTCCTGAGGGGGCAGATAATCGCAGCTCAGAGTGCAAAACAAAACAACAAAAAAGTTAGGAGGCTTTCTTAGCTGATCAGGAAAGAAATAAATAAAACTATTAAGGGAAAGTCCAATCAGAAACTGTGCGGGTTATGAGGCAACGGTCAACCAGGAAGTTACAAATACAGACGCCGTGGCTGTGCCGTTTGCAAATGACCAAAAATAAAAAAGATGCATACAAAAGGAGGATAAATGACACAATTTTAGCTGCTACTACTGAGTCTGCATTTTGTTGCTTCCACGTCAACTAAGGTAATTTGGGCCATAATAAGAATATGAAGTCAAATTGCATCCTTGTTTGACGGGAAATTAAAGGGTTAATCACTTCCAAACTACGGACTCCAGGAGGACACTGACCTGGATGGTGCGGGATGACCTCCCCACTGTACTCGGAGCTACCGCAGGAGCTGCTGCTCGATGTGGAGCCGATGCGCCCTGCAGCAGGGAGGGACGAGCGGCCATATCAGCAAATGCAGACACACTTTGGATACTGGGTTTGTTTGACCCAAACAAAACCTGAATCCTTCTAAAATTATTGGTTCTCAAATGGAGGTGTGACACTTTTTGATTCTTAAAAAATAATTTTACTATGATCCCAAAAAGGACACTTTGTTTGTAATGATTTTGTGCATAAATCTTATTTTACTATCAAGTTAATTCTTTATTTTAAGTTCTCTTGATTTCCAAATGGCTCAAGATAGACTACAAATGAGAAGGGTTTGGCACATTTATGGATTTAAATGGTTCATTTTGTAGTTTTAAATGGTTACGTGGTCACTTTTTTTATTACATTAGTTTTAATCTACATTTAGTCATGGATTATTAACATTTAAAATGACCAAAATAGTTTTCTCAAAATATTTGAATGCATTGATCAGTTCCAAAGTCAAATAAATTAGACACTGATGGCACAGTACACCGCTTTTTAGTCTGTGCACCCCCCTCAACAAAAAATGCTTTGGGCTGGTTACTTGGCTTAAAAAAATAGAATAAAGAACAAAAAAAACCCTCACTGAAAAAAATGTTGATAAGTACTGATCTAAATTGACTAAACTTAGTCAAACAAAAATCTTGAATTCCCATTTTTCTTGATTGTACCACTATATTTTGAGATACAGAACTGGCTGAAATCACCCTATTCATTAATATTTGGGAATATGAATTTCAACACTAATCACACTTTAATCTTGCAAACAAAAAAATGTCATGTTAAGAAAGTTCTAATGCAACTCCATCTTTACCACTTTCATGATTCACATCCCATTGGGAAATACTCTAAGCACATATTTCAACAGCGAGTCACCATGTGCAAGATGGAACTCATTTTAACCCGTTACACCGATACATTTCTGCATCCCGGAAACTGATGGAAGGGGACACTCACTTCGGTAGTAGTCAGTGGTTGCCACAAGAGACCCACCAGCTGGAATTGCCGCCATCCTTCTGTTCCTGCCTTTGCTATGTTAGCTCTGGAGAAAGATGACAAAGCACAGAACATTGCATTTTCCCAAACAATCTTCTTCACAAAGAGGTATAAACTGAAAGTAATCTGCAGTCATTAAAAACAAGACAATCTGAAAAGTGTAAAAAATACTGTGTATTTTACTGAATCCTGAATCCATTATTAGAACAAGACAAAACAAAGGACAAAGAGATACGCAAATGATCCTGATCATCAACCCTTTAAAAAACAAAAATATGAATAAAGAATATAAGATCAAAGCTCCCTGGACACGTTTAAACACAGTTTTCACAGCGAAACCTTCGATAAAATATCGTTCAGCTTGGTCAGCACGTTCGCCTGTCAGTGCCATGACGTCATTACGTCGATTGTTTACAGTTACTGCACCAAACCGACATTTTGCCTTCCATTTGTTGGCTACAATTGAAAAGAAGAAAAAAGAAGAAAAAATAGCGAGAAACGCTGTTTCGTTTCTTTTACATCGTTCGAGGCATTATACTAAATGGAAGACTATTTTAAAGCTATGAGAAAGTTTAGTTTTCACGATAAAAAAAACAAAAAACACACAAAGCAGCCAGTGTATTTTTTTTAAACTTACGTTTAAGGGTTAAGGCCAACGTAGAAATTACCGTTAGTGTTCTAGAAAACAATCTTCTACGACAACGAGAAAAGATAAATGGTACGCCGTGTTCCCGAAAAAAACTACAGATTTGATGAAACCGCCGAGATTAGCACGGAGGGTAATGGTCGTTAACTCGTCCGTTTTAAACCCAACCGTGACACCTCCACACCACCATTTTCAGACCCTTACCTCTTTTACTGATCCAGATGTGCTTGATGTTGAGTAGCACCCGGTCCAACTCAGTCGGCGAGGATGGGGGAGGAAACGCTAGGCGACGGGGCCCATTTGAAAATAGGTTTTGGGTAACTGTAACCCTCCAAGGTCCGCAACGATTTCGGCGTTACTTCTTTCTGGATGTGACGAGCTGTGGGGGGTTTTATATGGAGGAAGGGTGACGTACAGCAAGGGGAGGGGCGCGGAGAGCTGACCGGACATTCCCAGGAAACAGAAAAATTTAGTGAGTGGTGGGCTTCGACAAAGGGGACTCAGTGTTATAATTTTCTACGTTACTAGAATGTTTAATCAACGTATTTTACTCGTTGTTAAACTTTTATTTTGTTAATTCGCTAAACCAAATTATTGTTTGCCCGCTGAGTTAATCAAACACATTATGAACAGCACATATCCATCCGCCCAGCAATGTCGACCACTAACGAGTGAGAAAGTAGTTCCCTCCATGGATCACTTGTCACTTGAATTCAGTCTTTATAATCAAATTCAGGACCTATATTCTGGCACTGAACAGTTTTTTACTAATCTTTCCTTTTTTTTTTAATACTGCAGTACACTGGTGGAATGGTATATCACACATAGCCAAGCATGTTGTTTTCATGTTTAAAGAATTCATTATCAAGTTATTTTGATAGAGTATTAATGTTGGAATAGCAAAATATGCAATTATCACAACAGAAATATCACATTATCACGTTTTAGAAAAGGCTTTTCACATTCTATAATATAATATAGTACAGTATTAAAATAATATGTTAAAATACATGATAATGTAATGCAATGAAAAGATATAGTTTAAAAAAAGGAATTCACAATATACCCTAATCAGTTCAACTGTTAGAATGTAAATGATTTTACGTTAATTATGAGACCGATCTCATACAAACTCATAAATAGCTCGTGCACATGATGACCAATTGATTTACTAATAAACTAATAAACACACGTTAACACATATTTGCTTTTCCAGGCTTTATATGACATTGAATAGGAACTTGTTCCATGTTTAAAGTAAATACTTTTCCAGACTCGATCCTCCTTTTTGTCAAAAAATGACTGGATACTGGTCTGCTAAGGGGTTGAGAACTACAGCGGGAAAAGAGGAAAGAATCCTACTGTTCATCAGTTCTACCACAGACAAAATGATAAAAACCACAGATGTACTAGTAAATTGAAAATGTTTGGCCTTTTATTTTTCTAATTTTATATTTTGTTTTAGGGAGCCTGAAATCTGAGCCCTGTGCCCTACAATGTAGGATGCATAGGTCACAAGTTGCATGTTGACCAAAGAAAAGCCGGTTATGTTTGTTGTAACCTATGTCATGGAAATTGATGGTTTCAGCAAAAAAGAGGTTACACCATTATACTATACAGATAAGGAACCACCTCATTGTAGATAAGGGATATCTCAGGTAAGATATCAAATAGCTTTGAGAAACAGAGTGAAATATTGGTTGAAAGAATCCAGAATTAGGAACGTACAATGCTAAAATTAACATATGACAATGAATTATCACACGTAGTAGTTGTTGTCAAAAAGTATTTCTTAATTAAGGCACACCATTTATTCAATAGTCAGTTTAACTGCTGCTCTAATGCTTGGACATAGACACCTATAATCTTAGCATCTGCCTCTTACATTACTCTGTAGTTTGTTATACTTAGCTTTTAGTGGTTAGATTTTGGACTTGTATTTTCACTGAGCTTTCTGTTTCTCTCTGTTTCTTTCTGATAAGTCGAGGCCGGGCACTGATACCAGTCGTAAATCTGTCAGCTCCATCTGTGTCATCAGGCACACGCTGACATTGACTCAGAGAGGAATCCAATGTACAAACTCTGTATATTTCAGGAGACTGAAGTACACACAAAATGGATAATCCAAAAACGAAGCAAAGGTCAAAACCAGACATCCATAATACGAACCAAGTCAGCGACACATCCGGGCGGGACTGAGAACTACCATGAAACACGCCCACAACAGCTCAGTCACTTTTTCTAACATATTCTATATAACATGAGGGGAGTTACAGGTGACACAGTTTCCTCCCCTATGGTTGGTTTAAATGACTGAGTGTCATCTTTTTTTTTCTTTAAAATACGTTTTTATTTCACAAAATCATGGATGTTGTGAAATTGGCATCTGAAACTCAAACCTTACCTGGTTCTTTCTCAGTAGCCCTAATAACAGTTATTTATAAGAAAGACAAAAAAAACAAAAATCCTACAGGCCAATTAGCCTTCCTAATACAGATTTCAAGATTATCTCTAAAGCTCTGACCCATATATTAAACAAACTCCTCCTAAACTTATCAATAAGGACCAAACTGGCTTCATAAACAAACGATTGTCTTCCGACAGCCTCGTTAGATTCTTTAACATTATCCATGTAGTCAACAACATAAAAGAACGCAGGATTGCAATATCACAAGATCCGGAAAAGGCCTTTGACCGCCTTGAATGGCCATATCTTCTCAAGGTCTTGGATCATTTCGGGTGTAGCACATCTTTTCTTAATTCAGCGAAAATTCTATACCACAATCCACAGGCAAAGATAGTAACAAATAAAATAACCTCAACTCCACTGACATTACATAGAAGCAGTAGACAGGGCTGCCCGCTCTCCACTGGACTCTACGATGTCTTTATAAAAATGTAGCAACCTTTCAATGAATATTTCGAGAAATTACCAAACAAGCCCTTGACCCACTGTAAACTTTTCTGATGAAACAACTCTGCCTTTTGGTTATTGGATTCATTTTGATCTTAGATGTAATACCCCTTTCTCTGAAATGATCATGGGGCCCAGCAGTTGAGATCAAACTTTCTTTGTAAAGATTTGTTTTGCAAAATTATAACCATGTGATGGATGGTGAACTTAAAACAATTGTAAGGCTTTGTGTATCTTTTCAACCTCCAAATGAATAAAAAAATGAATAAAAAGATTGAATTTGTAAGGGAGTTGTCTCATGCTTTTGAGAATGTATGTCTGCATCCTCCTGATCAGAATCATCTGACTATTCTTGGACTATGTTATTTCCCAAGCCTTAGATCACCTAATACTCACCACAAATCATGTAAATGCGTCACCTCTTTTTAAAGCATCGTTGCTTTAAAAGAAACTTTGCTTAATGTAACCATACCCCGCACTTACCTACCTGCTGGATTTGGAAAGGTCTTAAAGGCAGAGCTGCATCATTTCTCTGATGCCGGCACAAAAGGTTACGGCCAGTGCTCCTATTTAAGACAGCTAAATGAAGACGGAGCTGTTCACTGTGCCTTAGTTATTCACTGGACAATAATCAAACTTGACGAGACCCAATCATTTACATTTATCATTTACTACTACTTCTGCTCAAAGAGAGCAATCCATCTGTTTTATTAGATTTGATCCCCCCCCCCACCTTGTCCTGGTAGAATGAATTTCTGACTACCATAGTTGTGCCAGACAGCAAAAACACCTGCAGGATTGACGCTATTAATGCACAAATCGGCACAGATGACTTATTGTGAGCTCTAAAGTGTGTGTCTGTGTGTGGGCATGCACAGTGTGATGTAGGTTTTACATGGATGGGTACAGAGGACCACAATTGACTATCATTAATATTTTTAGCAAGGTTACATTTGTCTCTGTGGCTGTGATTGCGGCCATTTTGACTTCTACACTCTGAAAAAGGATGCCTTTTGCCCCCGTTCTTCCCCTCATGAAGCCCCTGACTCCCGGTTAAAGTCTGACTGAGCAGCCCATTTCCTCACTTTGATTAGACGTCTTCCAGCTCAAAATGATTCAAGATTTCCCCCACAGACTGACTGCCCCGGCCCCCATACCGCTGTGCCCGAGACCCAGATGGCTTCTGGTGAGCTGGCTTTCACGAATTCTAGTCCAAATCAACCATGTCTTCCACGTCTACTGCCCAGGTCGACCGTTTGAATTAATTTTTAACACCGGAGTTCGGCGGGAAGAGAAGGTCTCTGTGGCGCAATCGGTTAGCGCGTTCGGCTGTTAACCGAAAGGTTGGTGGTTCGAGCCCACCCAGGGACGTCCCGTTTTCTGTAGTTTTCCTTTACTTAAAAAAAAATTACGTCATCCTGTTAAAAAATAGAGGTAGTGATGGGTTTTTAAATATATTGAAGTAACAGAAAAGCTTTTTCTGATTCTCAAATTTCAATAAATCTCTGAGCTGTTCACATTTCTCTTTCACACATAATGGAATCATGTCATTTTTGTCTTTATACATCTATTTACACCTCCAAGATGGTTCTGGAAAGACTTTGATGTCCCCCTTACCCAATACATTCCCCAGCTCAAAGGGTCTCTCCATCCATTACGTATCACACGTGATGATATTCTATTGTAAAGCTCTTCCACACATCTGTCCCAGCTGTTGGGTTTATTTTCATTTTAAGAATTATTGCATCAATTCTTACACATTGCGAGATTTGAGTTAATCAGGATCTGACATCGGGATGATGAGCACCCCTCCTCCTTCACCTGATGAGATACACACAATTAATTTTCTTTATTCTGTCATTAATACCCAGATAGTTAGCTATAAAAACACATTATCATAATAAATGTTAGCTGTAGAAACACATCTGTCTTTAGTTAATTCCACTTCCATATAAATGATTATCAGTACATTTTATCATGGATTAGATCCCTCCATGCTTTGAGTCGCTGATCACATCCAACCTGGAAGGAGAGCCAATTTAGCTCCAGTATCATTATGTAGCACTCATTTGGTGTGGTGCTATCTGTACGTACTGTACCTTTTTAATCACCACGTTGACCTACTGGGCTCCTGACGAGAATTTTTCCTTCAGCTCAGAGCCATCACTAAGGTGGTCTTTCAAGTAATGGATTTCCTGATAGTAGTCTTTGCCCTTCTCGTTCTGTTTGCTGAAAGTGCTAAAGGTTCCAGGAGGGTAGTGGCCATACAGGAGCCAGTAGTCATAGCTGGGGTAAGAAGAACCTCAGACACCAACCACACCAAACTGTGGTACAAGCACGGTTGGCGATCCAGGTTCAGGGACCTGAAGGCCAAAATGAACACGATGAGGAAAGGAGCATCTCAGAACTGTGTGGACAAATGTTTCGGTTATATTTTCCTGTGAGTCCACACATATTTACATGTTTCCTCTAAAACTGCCACAGAGCCTCTTCGTCAGTCAAATTTGGCCCAAAGTCACCAGAAAGATTGTGAAATCAGGCCTTGCCACGCTCTGATGCTGGTAACAGTCCTTCCTGTTTATTTATAAAAGTTTGGAACTATGAGAACTGTATTCTTCTGAACTGGTTGCTAAGTAAATAACACATCACTGCATCAGTCTCCTGGAAGCCTGCAGGATATTTACGATCAATCACACCAACGGTAAAAAAAAACAAGTTGCTTAATTTCTAACTGATGTACTAAAGTTTCCCACGAAAATGAAACTACGTCTTTTCAGATATACTAAAAAGACTGAAGATGTTATGATGTTAAAAAGTAGAAGCTACTAGATCGCACGGGATGTTTTTAAGGTGAAACTTAATCTGGTTTACACTTTCATGACATTTCTTTTTCTGTCATTGTAAAATCTACTCTAATAAACTCTTATAATAAGCTCTTATAAGTTTAAGATGTTGTTTGTATATTAACTTTCATTGTTTGATTGTATTTTTTTGTCGTTACCGATTTTTAATTCTTTAGGTAGCATTTTGCTCAGTGGCTGCTGCTTTTGAAGTGATTTATTATATATCATATAAAGTATGTGTATTGGACACAGCTTTCTATGTACAGATGTACATGTCTGTTTTTAAATAAAAGTTTACTTGTTTTTTTATGAGAATACTTAGAAAAAGGTTATAGAAGAGCCATCAAGACAATTTACCTTTAACATGTTCTTATTCCAGTAATGGTGTCCTTAGTTGAACTTTTCACTAATTTCTATTCATGAAACATTTTCCCCTATATATATATATATATATATATATATATAACCTAACACTAAGTCAAAATTACTCCTTGCTTAAAACATGACACTAAAATCTATAAGATTTATAAGACTATGATTACAAGCTCTTCAGCACTCTCCACAGAAATGAATGAATTTGTCTGGTGGTTTGAATAGTAAAAAAAACATGTTTATTGATTGATCCCTTGGAAATGACACCCTGGTGTGCTCCGTGATGCTCACTCACCACGCGTTATGGATATATGTACATAACCTGTATATATATTAAATACACATATATTTAAATAAATGTAATAACAAATTTGTCTTTGTAATCTTTATTTTTTGCAGTTATAGGTTCATGTTTCATGTTCTTTTTTTGGAACATGAAAAATAAAACAGGTTTATATGAAGAAGTTTTTAACCTGAGTCCAGGTGTAATTTCCTACTTATCCAAGTCAGTGCATTACACCTATATGCTGCTACCGGTGGAGATCCTGGCAAGAACCTTTTGGCACAGAGAAACCTAAGGAGAGAACCTCTGGCAGTCTGTTTATTTCTTCATTTATTTCTTCAGATGCAGGAACAAAAGAAAACAAAAATAAAACACTGGAGACCTATGGAGTGGGAATGGCAGGACGCTGGGGTCGTTCTTTGAAAAAAAAGGGATCAAGCCAGCCATTAGCTGGACACACCTGCGACTGTGTCCATGATGTAGGGATCCTGTTTCTGTGCCCCACAACAAAGAGTCCTCTATGGACTTTCATTTTCCTGCTTTGGGGGCAGGTCGATTTTGATTTGAGTTTTGATGTCAACTTGTCACATTTCCACTAAACATTGCTGTCAGAAAATTAGGCCTAAGAATTGGAGGAGGACAGAGATTTAGGTCATGTCTTCTATGTTATGGTGAGCGAGCTTTGATTCTTAAAGCTGTGGATGACTAAATACCCAACGTGGGAATCAAGCCCATGACCCTGAGATTAAGAGTCTCAAGCTCTAACGAGTGAATGAATACAATATGTAATGTAATGTATTCCTTAAAATGTTACACTCCACTGTGTGTGAAATTCATCCATCGGCTTCTCTGGATTCGTGTTGGGGAGGACGCAGCTGCCCTCTTCTTCCGGCTCTCTTTGCCTGCTTGCTATCTTAAACTACTTCTCTGCTGAGTTGGACACTGACCCATCACTTGAATTATCACCATAACCATTATTTTCTGCATGAATGATTCAGAAATCTGAGTTAGGCAGGGCTTGACAAAGAGAACTGGACTGAAAAAGAGAGAAGAAAAGCAAAAATCTCTGGATGAGCTTCAGAAAGCTGCAGAACTGCAGCTCAAGATCTTTAGAGGGATAAAGAAAGTCTGGCTGATTGAGAGCAAAGTATAAAGAAATGAGGGCAGGGTGGAGGCTAATTTTCTGTTTTGCACTCCAACAATCTTTCCTTCAAGGATCATTTTTGGTGTGCAAAGACCAAATGTCATGCTGCACTGCAGATGAGGAAACTCCTACATCCTACAACAACCTGAACAAAAAGTGTGCAAAGAGAACCACATTTTGTTCAAACTGATCATAAACATCTCATATCTAACCACTTCAAACCATAGCGTCTGCATCATATCACAGCATTGACCTTCAAAAATTACAGCAAAGAGCAAAGCATTAGAATCAGATAATGATAAAAATCAGACAAAGTAGAAAGAATAAAGCCTGTAATTAAAAATTTGGAGTAAAACCCACTAAGAAGAAGACAGTCTTCAGATTCCACTAAAACGTCCACAGTAGCTTTAATTTTGATAACTTTGGAGCTTTAAAGAAAGCAGGAAATCATCTTCTACTCCATCTATACAGGCCAGTCACTTCATAAAATCATAACAAGCTATCAATACGCGTGAAATCTGAATCAGGTTGGTAGTCCACCTTAAAATAAACGGTGGCCTCTTCATCCACCGACAGGAAACAGACCTCAAATCAACCCGTTTGGTTAAGCTACTGGGCACATATCTACTCTCAAGCCTCTGCTCAGGTCATCTGTAGATCCACGCCTGCTAGATTCTGCAGCAGGTGTCACAGCAGATAAAAAACCCCGTTTCCCACCCAAACCAGGAGAAAGTTAGTCCTTTTTGTACAGCTACTGAGACCACAGGCCTAAACTAACTGTACACCGAGGGAATCTGATGTTATTTCCATTCAAATTTGAGTCTTTTAACTATCCTTCAATGTTCTATACCCATTATTCCCAAATGGGTCATGGAGGAGGGGTTGGAGTCTATCCCAGCAGAAAATGTGTGAGAGGTGGGGTGCACCCCGGACACGCGGCCAGCCCAGTCTTTGAACTAATTAAACTAATTTAATGTTTGACTTAACTACTTAAATGTACTTGTTGTTTTCTTTTAACTGAGTGTTTTCTCTTCTTCTTCATGCTTTTCTTCTGCGGTGCTCCTGTTTGCTGGTCATGGGTATGGACTACTGGCTTTCTTGATCTTCTCCTTTCTTTCTTAAAAAACTCCTCTTTAGAGTTCCAAAGAATTTTCCTTTAGTCAGCATTTGTCTTTTGTTGCTTTCTGCAGTTGGCTGTGAGGTTGTTTCCAAAGGAGCCACTTCAGAGGGAGACTTCTCTTCCTGTTTGATAAGAAGGTTTCCAGATGCTGTTGCTTCCCCCATTTCAGTGTTTTCAGCCGGTAGTCGATGTACCAGAGTATCTAAATGCTGTCTGATGGTAGAAATGTCTGACCACATGTTGTCACAATCCTTTGCAAACCTTCTCTGGTCTTTTATAACACATCCGTATGTTGGGCTCTGCTCCAAAGTCTCCAGGTTGGTACTTGTTGAGGGAGGACTCATGTTATGTGTCTGTGTGTGATTCAGGTGCACATCTGGCTCTGGATCACTGTCCAGAAAGCAAACCCTTTTCTTTGCACTGTGTTTCAAGCAACTTTTTACAGGTCTTGGACTTTCTGTTCTTGTTTTTTTGCTTGCAGAATCTTGAAGATGGTTGTGTATTTTCTCCAGGCCAGCTTTGGATTCCACCTTTTGAACAACATCTGGGGTTTCCTGCTCTGCAGGCTCCTGGATCTTTGCTCCAAAAATGTCTGCATGGTTCATATCTTGAGTTACATCTTTGTTTTCACCTGAGACTCCTGCAGTAGCATGCAGCTCAGTTTTAGTTCGGTCTTGGCTTTTGACGGGGCGAGACAGGGATTTATCCTGCTCTCCTAACTGCCTCATAAACTCCTCAAAAGACATTAGATCTTCCTTCAAATCCTCCTTCAAATCCTTGGTGTAAGCTGTGGTGGCTCCACTGGTCGGAGTCCTCTGCTGGGTCTTTACAGCTGAAGACAAAGATGACTCCTCCTCTCTGAATTCCTCCAATAATTTCTCCAAAGGCGACTCCATCTTCATGAAATTGTCGGTCAGCTTTTGATTGTTGGCTCTCAGGAATTTTAGTTGCTGTGTGTTTCTGAGGTGTGACCAATCCCTTATTGTTTCACCGTAGTTTGTGGTGTCCAGGCTGCATACAGATGAGGGAAGAGATTCTTCAGGCTGCACTAAACTGTCTGTCAGAGTCTGATAATGAGCTCGCAGAGCGTCAAACCCTTCTGTTCTCACAGTGTTCTTTGACAGAATTCTCTGCTGTGAACTCAAAGTTGGAGGAGATTTGTGTGTGGGGCCGGACTCAGCCTGACCTTGTGGCAAAAAACAGCAAATCTGTCCCTCATCGTCCATGAAATAAATGGGGTTTTTCCTCTCCTCACTTCTTGTCTGCTCTGACTCGTTCTGGCTGGAAGTTTCAGCCTTTGTTCCCAAAGCTTCAGAATAACTTTCTGAGAGCTTTTCCAGCTCTTTTTTGAGTCGTTCCAGTTTGCCTACTTGAGATTGAATGCTGTCGTACACCATGTGGTCCAATAACTCCTGGTAGCTTAAGTGGTCTTTAGATGCAGCTCTGCTGTCTGTGAATTGTTTAATCCGATCATGTGTTTCTCTTATCAGATGGTTCAGTTCTTCTTGGCGGGCTGAGATGTTTTCCTGAACGATCTTCTCCAAATTGCTTTGGTAGGTTGAGGTCTTGTTCAAGATTCCTTTTTCCACCTGAGTCAGTTTGGAAGCATAAACCTCTCCGAGCATTTGAGCTGTCTGTATCACTCCAGCTAATTTCTGTCTGTATTCCATGTTCAGCTGGTTGTTGTATCTGATGGCGTGGTGAACATTTTTATTTAATTCCTTTATCTCTTTTTCCAAGTTTTCACCTGAGGGCTCCGACTCTGTCAAGTTCTTATTTGGTGAATTGATATGTCCGTGGGCAGGTGGTTCTTCATGGCGGCAACGATCAATTCTTTCCTTTAAAAATACAGTGAAATCTTTCTCCTCTATTGTCTGCAGTTTAATTTCTGCTTCTCTGTCTCTAAGCTTCGTGAGCTCCTCACACAGAGACTGTCTGGACTCTATCAGAACCAGGAGTTGTAAGTCTTTGCTTTCAAAACTCTCCATTGTTACCTTGTGTTCAAAGGACATGCCCAGAAATGTGTCTGATGGAAACTATACCCAGTGGTGTGACATCACCACTCTATGACATCAAAGAGTGGGAGGGGCTTGTCACTATTACATCACATATGAGGCAGGGCTTGTTAGCATGATGTCAGATGAACTGTCTGACACACTCAGCAGGGAGATTTTAAAAACAAATCAAGTCATACTTATCCATAGGATGTGAGGAGGGACAGATGTTTAAAGGGGCGGGGGGGGCACAGTGGAGAGTTGAGACTCAAAAAACGGAAGTTATCTGCTGCGGAACCAAAAAAAAAGAGAATTTATAGAATACAATTTATTGGTTATACATGTGTTCTAAAACAGAACAAATAGAACATTCAGTCATGTAATTCCATTTGGCTGCAAATAAGCCAATCAGTGAACAGGATTTGGTCATGTGACTTCATTTGGCTGGAACTAAGCCAGTCAATGGACAGGATTCAGTATCCTTATTGAAGTATCCTTATGTGAAGTCAGTAAAACTAACTCTGTATGCAAGTAGGTCCAAAAAGCAGGTCAACTGCACCACTTACAATTAAACAATATAAACAAGTGTGACGACTATGTAAAACTATGTGGCGACTCCAAGAGCACAACTCAACCAAAGAAAAGAATAATAAACATGAATGTGGTCATGTAGCATATCAAAGAAGACCAGAATTGTCTCAGATGCATATTACAACAATCAGATTTATAAAGTCAGATTTACAAATCAGATTTATAAAGTCAGATTTACAAATCAGATTTATAAAATCTGATTGTGGTTCAGAAATTATCAAAACAGCAAGTTGTTACATCTGGACAAGTTGCCTCTGATATATATATATATAGCTGCAGTAGTAGAAGACTTGTGTACCCCTGATCTTTATACTGTATTTTAGGCTTGTCCCGATCCAATATTTGGATCGGATCGGCCGCCGATATTTGCAATACATGCTCTGATAGGCAGGTATCGATATCGGATCGGAAGTGCAAATACAATGTAGGTATCGGATCGGAAGTGAAAAAAGCTGGAATGGGACTTCCCTACTGTATTTCTTCATAAGATTACTTCTATAACCATAAAATAGTTATTGAGGGGTGAATTGATTCAGACGGGGTACTACTTAAGGCCTCCTCCAGGCGGTCCACCACTGATATATATGATATATATATTTATTAAGGCTGTAAAAAATAACGCGTTCATTTCTATTAATTCATTTTAGAAAAAATAACGTAATGAAAAAAAAATAAAGCTTATGAATCAATATCGTATTGACCTTTGACCCAGAACTGTTCTCGTCAGTCACCATTAGACCAGAAATGGTTGAATCTTTGATTAGACTCTAAAATGAAAAAGGGAGACGAGATTGCGGTGCCTCTGTCATTGATTTCATCATTAAGTTATTAAAAAACGGCCTGACGGAAGTGTTGATAAAAGTCATCTGCAATGTCGGCAGAAAGGAATTTGCTTACCACCAGAGTGTGTCAACACTTAAGTACCAGATAAGTGCAAAGAATCCAGGAGTTACCCTGCAGGTAGGACCACGACCTACCACGTCCTGTGATACAAACTTTAGCAGTCAACCTCATCATCAAACCACACTGGAGCAAACACTGAAACTAATCAAATCTGCATCTGATAGCATTTCCCTTGCTAAATGGATCACAATGTCTTGCAGACCAATTTCAGTGATAGAAGACAGGGGGTTAGCAGAAGTTTTGTAAATAGCCTCTTCAGACATGACATATAACCCACAATCACGAAACACCATTATGTCAAAAATCCAGCAGCTGTACGGCACTGAAAAACAAAACAAAAGGAGATGTACTGGTGGGAGCAGAACATATCGCGCTGACGGGATCACTGGACTTCAGTTAGCAATCAAAATTACCTTGGTGTTACGGCACACATCTTCGACTGTGAATGGAAACTCCAGTCATTTGCGTTAGCGATGCTAAAAACGGAGACCAGGCATTACGCCGATGCCTGCGCCCAGCAGTTTTTGTCTGTGCATGGGGAGTTCAACCAAACATCACCACAGTCGGCACAGCTTCCATACGAGCACATGGCTTGTGTTGCTCACATGTTACTGTGGAGGTTCCTCCACAATTAACCCAGTGTTAGTATTTATTTAAATGTTTCATGCCATACATTTATAATTTAATTTGTTTGTGTGTCTATTGTTTTAGGTTGTTTACTATTATGGGTGCACACATTTAGTAAACGCCTTTGTTCGGTAATTATTAATTATTTGTTTGCTGAGTTGAAGGGCTGGCTGGGAAAGAGGACTGATGGAGAGATGAACCAGGAAGTGGAACAAACCATCAGGCTGCTGGAAGCAGGGGACCTGATGTTAAAATAACTTTCCTCTTTCTAGTTATAGCATAAGTCCTTAAATATTTTGATGTTAGGTTTGATTTGTGTTTGTTATGGTGTTGTAGTTAAAATATGTTGGTTTAAATTAATTGTTTATGTTTATACACTGTTTGTCTTTGCCTCATCTCCCACCCCTTCTTGTGTGTGTAGGCTAGCCTTTGTGTTTAAATTCCCCTGTGTGTTCATCCTGGAAGGTCAGTTGTTGGTTTGTTATCCTGAGTTAGGTATGCTTTAGTTGTTTTCTTTTGGGCCCATTTTTGTCATATTTTGGAATTTGATGTTCTTTTTTGGAAGAATAATAGAAGCATCTCTGTTTGCCTCACTGACAGTGGGCTTTGTGACACATTGGCAAAGTGTC
>CAJRST010041110.1:18185692-18323266 GCA_907169785.1 Menidia menidia | reverse complement strand
TCCTGTTGCCTAACTGAACTTTCAAGCCTGATCATGACCTGGATGACAGAGAATCTTCAGAGATATGTCCTTGGGTACTAGTCATCGTTGCGGTTTGTCACTCATGGGGCTCAACTGCTGGGTATGTCATGATCTCATACAGTTTTTCTGTGTCTTCTACTGAGGACAATTTTAGACACACCATGTTCACAAGCAACATCTGACTGCCTGCCACCAACCCGAAGGAGCTCTTTGACCAAGGTGGTACTGCTCGTCTGTTAAGTGACACCATCGGTTCAAGGCTGTTTGAATCATGAATACATTTGCCTTTCTATCCTAAAAATCTCTTAAGTGAAACAAACATCATATGAATGAAATCAACTGAGTCTCTCACAATGTCCATAACTTATTGTGAGTAGTGTAGGTGCTGAAAGTACAAAAGGTATGGCCAATTTATTAAGTACTTATGCTTCAAACAAATTACCTAGGTAGAGTTTTTGTTGACCTTAGTTTTTTGGAAAAGGGGCTCTGCATTATTTATGTAAGACTTGACAAATTCAAAGAGATAGATCAGATGTTTCATACAGCCAATAGTTTCAGATGCCAGGTGTCCCAGATACAGCAGCCCCATTGCCCATTTGTCATGTTAATGGGTTAATAAAAATATAACAGCATGGTAAAAGATCAGCTAAAAGATTGTACCTTTTCATATGTTATTCTAATGAATTAAAAATATAGATTTGGTTAGATCTATAACAGAATAACAAAGCTCAATGTTGCCACAGTGAAAAAATAAAAATCTCAGTAATGAAGCAAAACTAAATCAGACACACTTTTCAATTTAAAGTTCACGTGCAAAAATATTAGTAAAAAGGGATCCCATCTTTAAAGGCACTCAAAATTATTCGTAGACTCCTGAAATGTCGAAATCTTGAACAGGCCTGTTTGTGATCGGCGGAGCAGCAGAGACCTCTAGGTTTAGTGACGTAGGTTCCTGTGACGCGCAGAAATTTTAAACTCTCGTCCTTCTCAGTGATGGCGGCTTCGCTTCGTTCTCTCCCTGTAAGCTGTAATAACAAATGGTATTATACCCGACAACAAATCGAAAGCAGTCCATCTCGGCGAGCTGGGCTTGATCCAGACAAGGAGCTGTCCTACAGACAACAGGCGGCAAACCTCCTTCAGGACATGGGACAGCGGCTCAATGTGTATCTTTTGTCGTGGCTTGTCGCACGTAGCCAACATTAGCTAGCTACCCAGTGAAGTTTAGCTTTTCTTGAAGCCGGCTTGACCGATAGCGTGGCCGGTATTTGTTGTTGTGTTTCGTTCAATGACTTGTTGTTTTGTTTTAATGTGTTCCCCTTTATTTCACGCAGCGGTTGGCAATTAGTCTACCTTTTCTTGTAAACGTTTTCTGACACTGGCATAACTAGCGAGCTGGGGCCAAGAAGGCCTGCATGGTCGACGGGCCTGTATCGCGTTAGCATTAGCTTTGCCTTTTCTTTAAAGATGCCGAGTTAACTTACAGAATAGATCAACATGTCATCAAACCGAGTGGTATGCTCTAGTGTATTTTAGATAGCTTGTTGCAGACAAACGTTTTACGTGTGGAGCTTCCTTTATCACGTGTTATATCTTTCTTCCGGCTAATTTCTTGATATGTTGAGCTAACAGGAGAATGAAACTTAGTTGTTGTTTTGCCGATCTGGTAAAACTGCAATGTTGTTTGTTTTAAATACGTGAACTAGGTTGTGTTAATCGGCATGTAGTTTAAACATACCATTTAAGTTGCAATTATTTTCAATGTATTTTCTTAATGAGAGTTTTTCGTTACGTTTGCGCTAATTTACAAATTGCCCTTAATTGGTGTATGTTAGATCTCAACTAACAATTAACACTGCCATTGTGTACATGCACCGGTTCTACATGATCCAGTCATTCACAAGATTTCACAGAAATGTAAGTAATATTTTGTTCATATGACATACTGCCCCCGCGCTGCCCACATATCGAGTAACTGAAATCTATTTTGTCTTCCTCAGGTTATTTCTCCCGCCGCTCTATTCCTTGCTGCTAAAGTTGAGGAGCAGCCCCGAAAGTTAGAACACGTCATAAAGGTGGCACATGCATGCCTCAATCCTCAAGACCCTCCGCCAGATGTGCGCAGTGATGTAAGTTGTGTAAAGTAGCCCAGTTGACCGGCTGATGTTGAGAAACTTTTTTTTTTTTTTGTACATTCATGTTTATTTTGTGAAATGGTAATTTTACAATAATCTTCATAGCATTCCTATACTTCAGTGGGCTGTCTACTGAACTTCAAACTTTTATGTTTCACTAATTTTTTCGATGCTCATCATAATCTCCTCATCCCTTTTACATTTTTAGGTAATTGCAATGCTGAAAATTAGGACAATAAATTTAATTTTCTTCTAAACTGATGCTTTATCTCATGGCACATAATCTCGATTAAGCATTTTAAGGTTACCAACAGACCATTTATCTGTGTCTGTGTACATTCTAGTCATCCAGGTAATCTGATGTCTTGCAGTTGGAAAATTGGAGCATCTGTAGTTGCTGCTTGCTCTTATCGTTTATCTTTCAGGCTCCTTTGGCTCTTCAAGAAAAACAAGAACTCTCATTATTTTGAACATGAACACCTGTAAATTACATTTGAGCAATGAAAGCTTTTCAGATGAATGACCAGACGTTATTAAGCCACATAGCATGTCCACTTACTATTGCTTGACAACATTCAGAGGCCTCCCAGTAAGTAACTTGCCTATCCTCTCAACCTCAGACTTACCTGCAACAAGCCCAAGACCTGGTCATTCTTGAGAGCATAATTCTCCAGACCCTGGGTAAGTTTGGAAGGAAGAGCTGGGTCACCTTATATCCCCCTATACACCCATAGAGCTAACCTGTTAAATTTTTTTCATTCACAGAAACTCCAAATGTGGTTAGCAGCCTTGAAAATGACTTTCATTCTTCATATTAGATGTGCTTTTCCACTGCTTAATTACTTGTTGTTGCAGCACTTTTATTTCTGTCATGTTCCTGACTTTTCACACTGGGACAGGGAACACCTTGAAATAATTTTGCAGACATTACATCACTGGTTTTTGTGTCTATTTAAAAAAGAAAATTGTTGTCTGTGGTGCTTCCTCATAAAAAGTAACGTTTCATATAACTGCTTAAGTTAGTTTTATAATGGTCATTTTCTGTTTTTCAAGGATTTTAATTGTAAGAGTTCCATGGAAACTGGATTTATTAAAGCCTGCATCTTTCATCTAGCGTTCACTTTACTAATATAAGCTTTTTTGTCCTCTTTTTATTTCAGCCTTTGAAATCACAATTGATCATCCTCACACTCATGTTGTCAAGTGCACTCAGCTCGTCAGAGGTGAATATCATGTCCTTGGTTTTCAAGAGAAAAATGTTCATAATTTGAGTAAGATTTTGATGTATTCATTTGAAATGATTATTTTGCAGGTTTTATAGTTCTTTTCTTTGTTCTATTGTTATTCCAGCCAGTAAGGATTTGGCACAAACATCATATTTTATGGCCACCAACAGGTATATATACAGTTTAAAACTACTGTATTTTACTTTTTAAGACCACTATGTGGCAATAATACACCACCACTGTCTTATTTTTATCAATATTTTAAATATATAAATGTCACTGTTTTTGTGAATCCTAAAGTTTCCCAGCCCTGAATGCTATTCTCTTCTTTTTCCTTCCTTTTTATTTATTTTTTCTTTGCTGTCCTGGGCGCATCCTGCCACATAGTCTGCATTTGACCACGTTCTGCCTGCAGTATAGTCCACCTGTAGTGGCCTGCGTGTGCATCCATCTTGCCTGCAAGTGGTCAAACTGGGAAATTCCTGTATCTACAGATGGCAAACACTGGTGGGAGTATGTTGACGCCACAGTTACCCTCGAGTTGTTAGATGGTATGTGCTATAACTCACTATATGATTTAGTTAAGCAGACAATACATTCACACATAAGTTTGAGATGAAACTGATGGTGAATAATTGTCATATTAACTTTATTTTGCCTATTTTAGAACTCACACATGAGTTCCTGCAGATCTTGGAGAAAACTCCCAGTCGTCTTAAACGAATTCGAAACTGGAAGGTACAGTTTTTTTCCCACTTATATGAAATTGCAGATCTTCCAGTATCGCGTGAATGTGTATACAAATGAACTTAACTGGTTTCTTTGTATCTAGGCTGGAGGTCAGACACCAAAAGCCAAACCAAAAGTCCAGGAGGAGGGTGACCAGAGGGATACTATGATCAGCATGATCTCCATGGCCTCGTCAGAGAGTACTGTTGCAGGCCTGATGAGTCTATCAGCTCCACCATCTGCCTCCTCCTCCTCCTCTTCATCTGTGGGTGAAAAGGACAGGAGTACACCTGGTAGTGCTCCGACTTGGAGTGGAAAAGGACAGGCTGGAGCTGAGCAGCAGCAACCCAACAATGAGGTCCATGCCCCAGCCAAGGTATCATTAAGTGAGTACCGTGCCAAGAATGCTGATGTCCTGGCTGCTCAGAAAAGGAAGCTTGAAAACATGGAAGCCAGCGTAAAGAGAGAATATGCCAACGCAGCGCAGGCATTAATTGGTCAGCAGCAGAGGAAAGAGAAGCAGCATCATCACCAGCAGTCCGGTTCCTCCTCCTCAGACATGTCCAACCCCTCACCCATTATTCTTAAAATTCCCTTAGAAAAGGAGAGGCCTATTAAAGTGCGATTTCCTGTCGCTGGAGGAGGAAGCAGTGGAAGCAGTAGTGGACACAGTGGCAGTGCCCGAAGTCAGGATCCTGATATCAAAGTCAGAATACGAGTGCCTGAAAAACAGAGGGGGAATTCCGTAGAGGAGAGTAAGAGTAGGGATAAGCATCGGGAACGATCTAACCATCATCACCATCACCACCACCACCATCACCATTCCTCCTCTAGCGGTGCCTCTCTTTCGTCTTCACACAAACATTCCTCTAGTTCAAGTGGGGCTCTAGCGACCTCCAAAAAAGTTTCAAGTGAGTCCTCTAGGACGGTCATTTCATCATCCTCAATTTCCCGAAAGAGGACACACTCCCAAGATCCCACACCAGGGTCACACTCAGTATCCAAAGTCAGCAAGTCGTCTCGGAATCCCTACCAACTACCGTCCTTGTCTTCTTCGTCTGGGCAAACACTGCCACATGGTTCTGATCTTCTCCCTACTTTGGGCCTTTCCCACCATCAAGGGACCTATTCACACTCCAAAAATGACAAGACAGACACTAATGGGCACAGTGCAGCTGGTGGGACCCAATCAAATGAATACCAGGACACTTTTGAAATGTTAAACTCTCTTTTAAGTGCACAGGGGGTCCAGCCATCCCAGCCGTCCATGTTTGAATATAGATCTCAATATGGGGACTATCGGTACTCTGGTGGCTCAAGGGGGAGCAACTCCAGGCCCCCACCTCTCCCAACAGAACCACCTCCTCCGCTTCCACCCTTACCTAAATGATTCCCATGAGCAGGAGATGAGAATACGTAAATCATACTTGACATAACAAACATCCACCTTGTTACATAAAGTATTGTATTACAATGGAATTTTTGTAGGCTTCAGGGGGATAGCAAAAAAAAGTACTGGTGCAATTAGTTTTTTCTTTTTAAAGACCTAGTGGGGCAATTATGAGGTTAAAATTTTCAAAATGTGAAGGAGAAAAAAGGAAATTGTAGATAAGTGTAGATAACCTCTTTGTCATTATTGTTCCATTGAAATGAAAGGCTATCATGATAATATATAGAAATATAGAGAGTTTGATCAAGAAAAATTCATTGTCCTCAAATGGTAATGAAATTTAAACTCTGCTCATACACCTTTTATGCCCTCTTACCAACTGTCCTTTTATAATGATTTTATAGCATTTTTATTTATTGACTGCTTTTAAAGGCAACATTATTACATTATTCTTTCTACATTTTTTTTAGAGTTCCCCTCTGTTCTGTTGGGGTAAAGCAAAACATCATCATCAAGACTGTACAGGCTCCTTTGAGAGTGCATGTCTCCAAAAGCCATCTTTACATTTGTACATTTTTTTTTGGAGGGGCTCTCTCTTTTTACGGAAAAAAAAGAAAGAATCTGAATTTATTAAAAAACACCACACCCAGTCCAATTTGTTTAATTATCTCTTTATCTTGTACAAATATTGTAAATCATTCAAAACAAAATATTTTGTTTACATTTGTCATGGGAGTGAAATGGGGGGATGGGGGAGCAGTACAGATTTGCTTCTTTTTTTTTTTCAGGCTTTGAGTGTTGCAGTCATTGTTTTAAATGGTTGTAAAGTATTCATGTTCAGGTGTCTGGTAAATACACTAAATTCATACCAAGGAAAAACATCTATCTGTACAATATATAATTAAATGCGTCCAATATGGTCATGAGGAAACACTTCCCCGTTAAAAAAAAAAAAAAGAATGAAAATTGTTTTTATTTTTAAAAAAAGTTGATTTTTGGGTTTGTTTTCTCTATAGTGTCATTTTAAATGACCAGGGAAAATGTGGGGAAATAAATTGGATACAAAGGAGCATTAACAATACACAATATAAATACATATATATTATTTCCCGTTTTTTCAGTTTGGGAAAGATATCGCAGAGGTACAATTTCTCTAGTGAATATGGCTTAAGTTTTCCCTTTCTTTTTTTTGGTTTAAACCCTCAAAGTTGTCAGATATTTATCTTAAGATGTTTATAGTCCATCCACAAATTACTTGTATCTCTTTGCATGTTTTCTGTAATATTATGAAATCATAGATGCAAACAAGCTATTGATATACCTCCATTTCAGGATCCTCAGCATGAAGTCCAATAATGAATGTTAAAATTTCACGTTTGAGCAAATTTGCAGAATGGATTCTATTGATGGCAAGAAATTGGGTGTATTGTACATTTCATTCATTTTAAGTTTTATATGAGTTTGATTTTGTACTATTATTGTTCTTAATTTGCTTTTCTTTAATTTGGTCTAAAACATATTAGGCAGTTTACAGTAATGCAGTGCAACAAATCAGCCATAAAATTGTGAAATATTTTTATTTTTATTCCCTTGATTTTAAAAAAAGTATGCTGGATAAGAAATGCCCTATGCTCAGGCAGCAGAGGTTTTTAGTTCAACTCTTTATTGTAACAGGGAAATGTTGAATGCACTGAATATTTATCTTAGATTTGCTTACGGCGCAGTTTAAAAAGTGTTACATTTATAATGGTTAAACTAGAATAGGTTTCCAATATATCATTGATACTTTTACAACACATTATTTGAAATGGGCAAATATTTCAATTCAAGTGTTAACATGCTGTGAGAAGGTAAATAAAAGTACACATTTCATGTTAAAACCATATGTGATAAAGGACGACACTCATGCAACCTAACAATGCAAAAATCACAGCTATGATCGTAAGTTAAATTTTTCTTCATGTAAAGGTGTTTTTATAGACACTCAGGTCTGGAAATAAATCGTTTGGGTTTTTGTTTTTTCAAGTTACATGTGAGCACTGTTCTTTTTGATATTATGTGGTTGCTTTATTCTGAAAGTCAATAAATATTTTAAGAAAATTTGGCCATTTTTCCTCTTCCATTTTACGGGCGTATCAGATTGCGGACACTTTGATAAGCAGTTACTTTGGCCAATAGATTATTCTGAGATGAGACCTTGTGGCCAATGAGAGTGCTGATGGGGCGGGATTAGTTTTATGCCTGTGAGGCTGTTGCAGAGGGAGTCGGGGAATGCAGACAAAATCACCATACTGTGCTTGAGCTTGTTCCGGTTGGTCGACCGACTACGAGGAAAGGTAACCTGGCTTTCACAAAAGACAGGAAGGTTATCCCTTTTCTGCTGTTTAGTCGTTTATTTGATATCCAAGTAAGTGACTGTTTGGGCTATTGGTGAGGAAGTACGCGTTTTAGGGTATGGGTTATTAAAATAAGCGGTTAGCTACTTTTGTTATCAGCTAAACAAAAATGGCACCTCTTTAACTGAAGCAGTGACGCAACAAAAAAGAGGCGGGCTAAACTATACGTAGCGCGTGGTTGAAGTTAAACGAGACAGAGATATGCTATGTTCTTAGTCACTGTTTTACCTTGATGTTTTTTTTTAATGGTTATTTTTGTATGATGTCTACAACATACACGTTTTTGACAAATAAAAGTCTAGAGTGTATTGTAACGGAGAAGCCATCTTACCCGACCCTGTCTGTCTAACATTAGTTAACGTGGAAAATAATTAACGGACTTGTGTTGTTTTATAGCACGGCACGAAGTTTTTATGGAGCTTTAATTCATAGTTAGATCTGTTGTTTACCTAGTAAGTGAACCATTTGTACATTTACACATTTCATACGCTTATTCTCACTAAAGTTAGACGTTTAATGTCGTTATTAGAGATTAAACGGAAAACATCGGTTAGAAAAAAATGTTAATCATATGAACACATGGTCTTGCTTTTTGATATGACCTACATGTTTCAGGTAACAATGGTCGCTACAAAAAATAAAAGAGGATATAGGCATATATTTGTTTTTAGCTGAACTGATGCTCATTGTCAAATGTAATACTTTCAGGCTCAAAGATCTCTTCAACTGACATTTCTTTGCATGTCTGGATTAATGTAAAAAAAAATGCAGCCAGTTGAGTGACAAAAATGCCTCTTTCTACATGTGCTTAATTTACCTCACACCAAACCCACCATCTGATTTCTAGTTAATTGACTTCAAATGATAACACATATTTCAATAATTTGCATTCATCTCAACTGCACACAAACACAAGTGTCACAAAAAGACTTGCACATCATTTAGGTGACTGATAAGGGCTAAACTTGATAAGGATAAACTGAGAATGGATTCGCGGATTGTTTTTGTCTTCTGACAACTAGTTGACTAATCCGTCACTATAGAGCTTGTTTCAAAGACTGCAATACCAATTCTATATTCCTGATTTTATTATAATCTTGAAAAAAAATTGAAAGAACATGGGGGGTTTAATAAATATGCTTGAGGTAGTTGTGTTCACCCCTTGTGCTGTTGAACTGTGATGACAAACAGCCGATCCCATCCATGTTGAGGAGCTTTGTCTTCAGAGAACAATTCAGCAGTGAAAAGCCATGCTGTGGTTTTTGCAATATATCTTGTTTGAGGGCTAGGAAATAAAAACATTTAAAACTTGACTATTTCACACTTTTTGACAGTTCATTGACTTAATGGCTTGGTCCTCAGCAAAAAGCAATACATCAGCAACCTGTGTGTTTGTAGAGCAAAAACTGAGCCACCAAGTGGAAAAAGACAAAAAGATGTTTGTGGAAGAGAATGAGTATAACCAGCTGGAGGCTTGAAAAAAAGGACATAAAAAGTTCAGAGAACAGTTAATGCTGTTGCTCTCATCTTGCATCATTTTCTTTTACCACAATAGCTGTCTTTGGTATAATTTTGGACAGTTCTTCCATTTTGATAATCTTGTTTGATTAACAGAATAATCATAAATTGTCTCTACTAGCAATATGTTAGTGTGGAAATGGTAATGTAAGATTTTTTTTTAATAAAAATTATTTGAAGAATGGAGGCAGGGATCTGTTTTTAAAATAGCTGTAACTTGGTATAATTTTGTACACAGAAGACAGAAAATTAGTCTTTTTATTTTGTTTACTTTTTATATTTGTTAAAGATAATTGCAACGGTTTTTTAAATGTATTATATTGTATTTTTTGTGTTGTTTTTTTCTGGGTTTTCCATGAAAAACAGAAGATAAATCTAGTTGGATATCGTATATATTACACTGGCAAAAAATTTCTGGACAAATCCATTCAGTTAATTTTTTTTTCTTTCTTCTTATTTTGCAGACTTAAAATGAACAGAATTCGAATACACGTTTTGCCGTCAAGTCGTAACAGAATGACCCAGGGACCCAGACCTCAGGAGCCCCAGGCCTGCTCTTTTGCCCAGCGACCATGTTCCCAGCCTCGCCTCGAGGGTCTTGAATTCTGTATCAAACACATTCTGGAAGACAAGAACGCACCGTATAAGCATTGTAGCTATGTCTCTGCCAAGAATGGCAAGCGCTGCCCCAATGCTGCCCCGAAAGCTGAGAGGAAAGATGGGTAGGTGCAATGACTCTGTTTCATCTGTTTGCAAACATTCAATATGACCAAGCTTGATTTTGTTCGCTATATGCGTTCACGTGAACATTTTATGTTAATACTTTTTTTGTAGAGTAACGTTCTGTGCAGAGCACGCTCGCAGGAATGCAATAGCTCTTCGAGCTCAGATGAGAAAGACATCTTCTGGTCCTTCACCAGAGGCTCTGTTGTCTCAGCTCAGTGGCTACAACCGTGCAGAAACGCACGGTTTTGACGGAGGACACTCTGAAACTAGTCGTATTCTGGGTAAAAGGCCTAATACACATTGATTCTTTAATAATTGCTGTATTGAAAAGTTACGGCATGACTGTGACTATACAATGTCTATATATGGATGATTTTTTTTTTTTGTCCAACAATTGACCTTTGTGGCAGATGAGGACAGTCTTAGTGAGGAAGAGCAGGGACCTTTTGTATTGGACCAGACGTGGAGAGGTGATCCTGACAGCGAGGCTGACAGTATTGACAGTGATCATGAGGATCCTCTAAAGTAAGCTGACCTGTTAGAACATATCCAAGCTGAAATATTGTCACTTTGATTATTTGCTTTTAACCATGAATTTTATATTTTCTTTTTTTGTGTTTATTATAGAAAATTTTCCTTTTGTTTAAAGAGATTAAGGTTGTGCAGTTGAAATATGGAAAGGATGTAGTTTATACAAGTATAAAAACCCTGAAGCATTTTTATTCATTACCTATTCATTAAAATAAATAATTATGACTGTATGAATTAAAAACAAGACACTGGGCCTAAAAGTTATCCTTCTTGATGTTTGCAGGCATGCAGGAGTTTACACATCTGAGGAAGTGGCATTGATCACTCGAGAAAAACTTATTAGGCTCCAATCCCTCTACATTGACCAGTTCAAACGTCTCCAGCACTTGCTCAAAGAGAAGAAACGCAGATACCTGCATAATCGTAAAGTGGAGCATGAAGCCCTAGGTGAACACATAGCTAACCACAGGTTAAATAAGTGCAAAATATCCTTCACGGTTTGCTTTTACAATGTATGTTTTACTTATGCTAATGTAAGGAAGCAGTCTGCTGACTGGGTCTGAAGGTCTGTCCATGAAGGAACGAGAGAACCTAAAAAAGCTCAAAGCTCTACGCCGATACCGTCGTCGGTATGGTGTAGAGGCCTTGCTGCATCGCCAGCTCAGGGAGAGAAGGCAGGCTGTTACAGAAGGACCTTCACAGGTATGTAAAAAGTACAGTGGTAAAACTTGTAAGACCCTTTATTCAAATGAATGAAAAAGCTTCAGTTTTCTAAAGCTCAGTCTATCAGCTCAGTAACTTTACCTCATGTGAATTTTTTACAGTTTGTCTCAAGCTTAACAAAACAGAGGGTCAGTAGGGAAACTCAGAAAACATGAAGGATAGTGTACCTTGAGAGTGTTTCTCAGTGTTTCCAGGGGTTGGGAAACACTGTTATACTGCACAATACTAAACAAGTGTAGTCCATTAACCATTTGTCTTAAGATCCCCAGATCATTTGTTCAGCAAGCATACCTGCAAATGTTCACAATTACTATCTAACTTTGTGGAGTTAGTCTGTAGTTTAATACATATACTGATTTATGCATTGAAATATGGAACAACACACTTTTGGTATTGACATTTTGAATTGAAAAAAATAGTTCTGCATTTCTTTAGGAGAATCTTAGTTTATAATTGATTTACTGTTTTGGATACATTCCAGTTGTTCTGTGTCAAGCTTTCAGTCTAACCCTTACTTTCTTGTGTTATAGCTCTATTCAAGAACAGAAAACGAAAAATGCATTTCCTTTGTGGAGGGAACCAGATGTACCAATTCCTGTCTCCCAATGGCCCGACACTGTGTCTCTCGTATCCTTAAGGAACATCTGTTTTCAAACAAGAATTCCCAGATGAGTTATTGACACCACATTTGTTTAGATATCTACATTCTACTTCAATCTTTTACTAGAACTACCAATAACCATGTTTGTTGTTTTTTTTGTTTTTTCATCTTTTGCCCCAATCAAAAGCAACTTTGGTCCTGTGCTCTGTTGACCCCCCCCCCCCCCAGATTTACAAAGGGGATTAATCAATTCAGTTGGGAGGAACAAAATCTCTTCCCAACTGCCTTTGACCTCAACCTTTACTCATTTAAAGTACTATAGTTCTTTTGATATTGTTCATTTAGTAGGGTTTACAATAGGTTTGTTCAGTGTTTTTCTGTAATTAAAGGTGTTCTAGTATCTATAGCCATCATAACTTTTTGTTTGCTTGTTTTATGAGTAGCTGCACTCAGGCTTAACTGTTGAATTTTTAACAGGAAATATTAAAAAACAAACTACAACAAATGTTTGCTTAGACAATATTTTTGACACGTGGCATGAATCCCCAGGGAGATAATATTTTTTTCTAAGAGATTAAGGGAGCAGTCACTGATTTCCATGGGATAGAATTGGGGGGGTTGATAAGAGCAAACATTTTTCCTCTAATGTGCTCTGTTTAGCCTTTTTCGATGTGGAAATCTTTTTTTTTTTTTTAAATGTATTTATTTTTTGTTAATTCTCCTTTACAAAATAATACTCAGACATCTATCAGGACAGCAATCAGGTGCTTTTCAAAATTTGTCCAGGGCTAAAAGATGTCCCATGTGACCGTACTGTGCACATGGGTCAGTCTGATGATCCTCGATGCCAGCTCCACCTCACTTTACCTCCACCCATGTACCAGCCTGAGCAAGAACCTCCACCACAGCAGCAGTTCACCCCTGCAAGTAAAGACCTGTATCTGAGTGCAGCAGAGCTTCAGCCCACAGAGAGTCTTCCCCTCGAATTCAGTGATGTATGTAGAAATAATGTTTTGATCGGTCCTCCTAACATATATTCCCTTTAACTGACATACATTATTCAAAGCGTGTTTTTGCTTTGGTATATTTTGTTTGAAATTGAGAGAGATAAACTTGCCATTCAGTGTCAGATACTGTGGTCATTGTTAATCTGCTCTGATCACAGTGATAAAAATACCTTGAAGGACAATCAAGTTTTCCATTACAAATTCAGCAATCATGACTGAAGGAAAAGGTCTGCTCACATTTTCTCAGCTTGTATTTGGAGACATAACATTTCTCATGGAGAAAACAAATTAGACCAACCTGCATATGAAGATATATGATTATTTACCATTTCCCATTCTTTATGGAAAAATGACAAAAGGAATCATTTTCACTTTTGCTGCATCAGTCTTGCCTCCCTTTATAATTATTTACAGGGCTGAGCCCTGGAAAGAAATGGTGTGTAAGGATAACTGTGCTAACAGCACTCCTGTACTGTCAAACTGTAGTTTCTGCTGGTAATGGTTCTGCTGTGTTTAGCTTTCAGTGGAGAAGTTGCTCCTCACTGAATTTCTTTGGTAGACTTTAGTTTCGCTACTCCATTGCTATATCAATTTTTCTTCCTAGGATACTTTTAACTTCTATCACTTTCAGTTTACATTGATCTTAAGCTACTGAAATCTCCTTCCAACCGCTTCACACTGATTTATTTCCTATTTTTCATTTCTTTAGGAAACGTTATAAAACGTTGAGAACTTTTACAGACAATAAAGGGGTAATATTATCCTTTACCTGGTCATATTGTATAACTTAACTTTGACTTTAGTTCCAAAAGGACTGAACAACAGACCTGAACTAAACCTGAACCCAAACTGAGCTACTGTAGCTCAGTTACCCTTAAATGTCTTGTTACCTAAAAGCACAAATTATGGTTAAAACTATGTTGTTGGACATTTTCCTTGTTAGGTCAAACCAAAGATGCGATGGTGTGAAAGTGGATGCAATGATTCTATACGTGCATTTGTCAAAGGCCAATATTTAGTTTTTAGCTAGCATATTTAATCATTAGGGATAAAAGATTCTGTATGTTGGTAATTTAGAATGAAAGTGTGCATGCAGACTATATTTTATATGAATTGCATTTTGCCTACTGTCAGGCCAAGTCTCTTACTGTTTACTATATTTTAATACAGCTGAAATACCAATAAAGCCTTTTTGTACCTTTTTTTTGTGTTTATCAGACAACAAACTAAGGCAGAATTTATGACTGAGGCCTGTGAAGAATATTCGTAAGCCAAGTCGCTAGGTTTACAGTGTTATAATCACTGTAGACAACGGCTTGTTTTAATGGATACATCTTTATGGGTAAATTAGACTAAAATGCCATGAATAGTTTTGTTGGGTTTTACCCAACAGAACTAAAACTAAAATTCTGATTGAGAAGACAGTATAATGCTCAACATTTGTATGGCCAAACTCGTATTTTAAAGATGTACAGTTTAAAACAGATGTGATTGAATAGGAGACTTGTTGTTTTCACAGTAGAATGAGTATATAAATATTTTATCATGGGATCTAAAATAAGTCAATCTGTTTTTGGTACTTCGATGTCATAGAGTGTTCATTTTAAATACTGCAGTGTTGCAAAGTTAATGGAGGATATTATTTGGCATATGTGTCCACTTAATGCTTTATGAATGAACCAAATGAGAATGTCTTATACCTTGAATATATCAGAATACTGTGATTAAAACAGCCTGTAACACTTCAATATAATTCTTAAAAATATATTTATGATCCTGAAAAGTTTAAATATTTTTGATGAATTCATCTGTGTTATGTAGGACCTGGATGTTGAAGGGGATGGTATGCAGGGTCCCCCATCCCCTCTGCAATTTGACACAGCCCTTGCCTTGGAGGATCAGACCATCAGAGCCATTGCTGAGGCCCCAATGGACATCCTGACAGGAGAGGACCCAGACCAGGACATGGACACCTCTGGACATGACCTTTCAGAGCGAGATGTTGATGCCATCATGGATGACCAGGTTAAGTTTCTGTCTTGACTTGTGTCTCAAACATATCATTGCACCAAATGCAAGTCCTGTTGCACAAGAGAAATTAAGAAAAATGTCATCCATTGTTGTGTTGTTTGGAAATAACAGCTAAACAGGTTTTAGCCAATGTGGGCATTTCAAAGTTGCCCTTTGAACTTATCAAATGATTTTATATTCTACTTTGAATGCCACATCAACAGACATGGCCCTAATTGAGGTCTCATGTTTAGGTTCTCAAGTGGAATGGTTGTTTATACTTGACTTGTTCCAAAAGCCTACATTGCCAGTCTTACAACACTTTTGGAACATTTTATTTGTACCTACTCAGCCCTTCATGGTTCGGCCCGGTACAGTTGCATCGTTTAGGTGGTTATCGATTACAAATAATGGCTGAACAGAAAGATGGGTGGACTGGCGCGCAATGTCATTTATACATGACACAAGCTTGAAACAACAACGAAGGACAACTATTTGCCTATTAAACACGGACATTTGTAGTTGCCGGGTTTTAAAATTGGTATATACCTTGACACGATCTAATCATGCAACTCTCGGGCCAATTCGCGTCCAGAAGTCTGTCGTCAGCCCCAGTCGTTCATGCTGGAACCCCAGCTGAGTAGGTGTTTGGCACTAGTGTAAATGCATAATACCATGTAGACCCGTGCTGTGCCGCAACGAGTAGGCGCTAGTGGAAAAGCGCCATTTGATACTGGTGATGTCTAAAGATAATATTCAGTGTTTTTGATAACTGAAGCACATCAAAGTATGTACAGGCTAAAATAACATAGTATAATAACATCAGTATAATACCTCTGACCAAAAGAGCACATTTGAATGCTCGTGACAACAGTGGATACATCCTATATGTACAGTTCTTTCAACGCAGTCATGATAGTAGTCATCCTTATTTCGGTATGTTGATGAGAAAAACTGTTTTCTACTGCTCCAGCACGTCTGTACAACATGTGTGATCAGAAATTGTTGAAAGCAAAGATGCACAAATATAAGTTACTAAAGCAAGTTGATGAAAGAACTTTCAATTTTCAATTTCAGGTTTGATTCTGGGACGATCTATATCAACTTGTCATTCTTCTCCTCAGGTCGTTTCAGAGGTGGCCGGACGTGAAGGCAATGCCATTGACAATTCGCTTCAAGACATCGACAGTGGAACAGTTGATGCTCCTTGATGAAGTCCCTCAAAGAAAGCCTAGTTATATAATTATAATTTACCCCCAGTTACGGCTAAATGTAGTTGTAGCTGGTGCAGAGTTTGTCACTTGAGAGCTGATTCTCTTCACCTGAAGAGACATGTTTGTCCACTCTTAAAATGCCAGAGTTGAAAATAAAGACGAAATGACAAAAAAAACTGACTGAAGAAATCCCTTACAGTGTCTGCTACAACTCCTTTCAAGCTAGCAAGCACCATTTAAAGACACAAATGTTTTTTGGTTTACTCATATACTGGACTTTAATTAACATTAACATTCACTTGGTCATTAAAGGAACCCTTATGATTGATGTAGCTCTATAAAATTTCATGTAATTTATGACAGGCTTTTCTAACATTTACCATTTCTTGCTTTTTATTGAAGTTTTTGCCATGTTACAGTTTGATTTCTGCACTTGGTCATTGCATTGTGTACCATTTCCTTTCCAAAAGCACCATTTATCCTTAAATGTAGTGACGTTTGAAGATAAAAATGACCCTTTATTTAATGATCTGAAGGCAATTTAAGCTAATTTTTGTTTATTTTACGACTTTTTGTCATGTGAGTGTGGTCAATCTTTTTTCTCTGCATCACTGAAACATCATACTTTATGCTCTCCTCTGCTGCTAATTAAGTAAAGCTGTTTTATCCAGCATTATTTCAATATTTAATTACACAAATCAAAACCTTTAAGTGAAGACGTGTTTTGAAGCTTTTGGGTCGTTTCAAAATGAAAAGAAAGGAGAAAAAAATCCAGGGCGGGTAACAGGGATTTCATGTAATGACATCACTTTTCCTCTGACCCAAACACTTAACAGCACCGAGGCACAGGAGAGCCGTCGGCCGATGCCTGAAGATGGAGATACTTCAGCGAGAATGAAAACAAGCTAGGCATTCAAAACAACAACAAAAAAAATCTGTTTATTTACTCCAATCAAGCATGGTGCGGTGGCGAGGGCATTCGACTGAATGACGTGAGTTTTTAAAAATGGTGCAAATGGCCACTATTACGCTAAATGCTCGTTGATCAAGATTTGCCGGAATACCGACAGTGAATCGTTTTTGTAGCCAGATCACCGGTGAAAATAACCGGAAATATTGGTCTTAAAATGTCGGCATGCGGCTACTGTGTCAGTAAGAGGAAATCGGGCCTATTATTCCACATGTTCCCCGTGTTTTTGCAAGAACGGTTAGGGCGTTACGGTTTTCTCCCAGCGAAAGGGACCCATTTCAGCGCAGTGTTTGGATTCGGAGGGCCTGTCCCTGGCAAAAACAAAAACGGACATTTTACCAACACCCACCCCCCCCATTCTTGTTTGTTCGGCTGTTTTGTACGGTCGTTAAAATTCACCTCTGCACCAGATTTATCACCGAAATCCCCTATGGGGATCATGTAAAATTAACTGTCGACTGGCTCACGTAGGTGCGACTGTTTTTTTCCCTCTTTTTACATCAGGCAGCAATGCAGACAGAAACGCATCTCAAAGATATTTACGACATCTCCTTTTTCAAAGTGCCTTCTGTCACAAAAATCCTGCTTGCTGTGCTCCACATCCAGATGACCTAATGCTACACTAACTGTAGTAAACAGGTTAATGCATGCAAACCCACGGAATTAACATGGAGTTTGAATCATTTAGAAAGAGGTCCAAAGAAATGATTGTGGATCTACATCATTATACGTATGGATGTCGCTATACAAGTTGTTTTTTCCTTCAACTCAAACTATATTTTTCTCCAATCTATCCTCCCCTGACAGAGATGAGCATGGCCAGTATGAGAAACCATGCTTTACATTTCAGCATTAATTATGAACATATTTGCATGGTAGTCTCCATATCTCCTCAAACGTTCATAACTTTTTTGTGGCCTACGAGTGTTATTACTAAGAAATTACTTAAAAATAGGCCTGTTCAAAGAGAAAAGTTAGTACTTTTTAATGTAAAAATGTTCATGATGAAATGTCAAGATAGACAGATCTATAGCAATCATTCCCATTAGGGTTAAAGCAATTATTGTAGCTATCCTAAATGCCGCTGGTGGCGTTATGCTCATTAGATGCCAATCTGTGAATTAATTACTTGACCGTAATTTCTTAAAACAAAAAAAAGAAAGTTAAAAAAAATATATATCCTATTTTTTCTTTATAAATGCATTAAGCTAAAGCTATAAACGCATTAAGATATTTTGGAAGGTTAGAGATGTGGCTAATGTCCTAAAAAATACAGACTACGTAATTCAACTGAAAGATTTTCATCTATTGGGCAAAAAGCCAACAACAGGATTTAGGTTGGCTACAAATGACCATTTTAACCAATGAAAAATACCAAAAATCTACTCTGAATTGGAATAATTTTCTTGACAGTGTAATGTGTAAGTTCACTTGTTTCAAACAAAAGTGGGAATCAGAACACCTCTGTTGCTTCAGCTTTAAAGAGTTATTTCTATTCTTCAGTGAAAGGATTTATTTATCAGGCAACTGCAAAACAAGTTATTGTCAGTAGGGAGTACGTGCTAATAGATTGTGCTTTAACAAAGCTGCTTTTCAGTAAATGTGACTTCACATTTTCTGAATGGTTCTTAGTCACAAGGAATAGATTGTTCTGTGTCATGAGGGATTGTATTAACTACAACGCATGTGTCAGTAATGCCAATAAATTGTCTTAGTCGAGATTTAAAACCGTCCAAAAGTAGTTTTACACCTACTAACAATACTTCTTGTTGGAGAAAATAACATCCAAGCTTTATAATCTAGGCCTGTTAATTAAAGGCCAGGGATGTCCTCATGTTGTTTTTATTATCTCTTTGTTTACTAAAGAGGGAGCAAGATTGAGTTCAGAAGAAATTAGAATCGAATTATGTTTCAAACCTCCTTGACTTTTAGAGATTTCATGCTTGAAGTTGTACAGGAAAAAAAAGTTAAATTGCTTGATGAGTATTTGAATAAATGCAGGTATATTCTCTAATTTATACTTGTTTCATCATGCAATTTTTAGTTAATGGCAGTGTTACAAAGTATTGTTTTTAGTAAGCACCATTGTGTTAGCTTTCTACCTGACAAAGGCCCATTGAAACCTATGAGCTTCACATTCACGGTCATGCAAGTGAACCTTTAAAGTTTAAAAATGATTTGATTCGAAAAAACTACTTCTAGACTGATCACAGCCACAGATTTATTCAATTTCATGCTTTCCTTTTCAATATCTAACCCGACTTCTGAGTTACTAACGGTGCATTTAAAATACTTTTTTCCCCCTTTAATGATAATGCTGTTATATGAAATAGATTAATTTGGCATTTTAGATCATCAGTTGATTTCATCTTTGAAGGAGAAATTGTCTTTTCTTTTCTTTTACCAATTTGACATATTTCTCAACATCCTTGTGAAGATGTGTGACGTGCTTTGGTGAAATGACCACAGCACAGAACAGAATCACAGCAACCTTCTGGACTCTGTCTAAACAGCTTTGTTTGTATCTGCCAATTTAAAGGATGGACTGAGCAACTCCACTTCAATTTGCTTAATTTTTTTCCCTATGGGATGTGTTAAGAGAGCAGCCAAACAGATTAACATAATTGAAAATAAGCTACTTTTACAAAGCCCTGAAACACTTGATAGCTTTTAAAGAACATACAACACAGCTTTGGAGCTCATAGACAAACATAGACAATACTTGGGTCATAATTTCACTCGCTAAAGTTAAAGAGAAAACGAATCTTGTCCTGCACGATATTTAACACAGTGTGTTCGCTATAATAATTCTGTGTGTGGTTGTTAACCAGCAACCTATCCAGGTTATACCCTGCCTTTTGCCCAGAGACAGCTGAGATGGGTTTCAGAATCCATGCTTGGAATAACTGATATAGCAAAAGAATGGATGGATTTTGATGATCTTTTTCCAGTAAATTTAGCTACTATTATGTTTTTTTTTTGTATCAATGGCCATGACCATCACCAATACATCCTGTCATCAATTAGACCTGTAGCACCTGCTGATTTTTGTGACACTTACAGGAATCACTTTTCCAATGTCTTTTAAACTTAAATCATCAGAACTCAGAGCTGTCGTTCTGATGTTACACAGATTTTGAGATAAATTGTCAATGACACTGAATTATAAAATAAGTAACAGGAGAAGCATTTATGGGATATCTGTAGGGTTGGTGGTGTGGTTGTTGTCATGCATTTAGAAAAGAAACTGAATTTCAATCATTGGTGTGTTAATGTGTTTGCAAACAGTAACACTATAAATTAGGATGGGCTACATTAGGATTCTTTCTTTGCGTTTGTTCTACCTTGTAACCATAGTTTCTTGAAATACTTAATCATGTTGTCAAATTTGAAGACTTTATTTATGACAGGAAAGGTAGCATGAAGTGTGTTTGAATTAGCTGTTGGTTGTGTTACTGGCTCGCTCATTAAATCCTTTATTGACAGCCACAGTAGTTTTTATTCTATAAATGACACAGTAATTGTTGGGGTTGCATTTACCTGCTTTATTTTTCCAAACCATCAGGTAAATCAAGAATGTAGAAGGCAACTGAAGTTTCTTACAGCGCATCCCCCAGATACAAGTATAAATGATAACATCTTGTTTGATTACTTTTTCATAATTTTTCTTCCAAGAAATGTCAGACAATTTAATTGTTACTCTCTCAAAAATGTCAGTGCAGATATTTTCAATTTCAAAGTTATTGGATTTGCTGTGATAAAAAACATAGTTAACACAGTCAGTTTTTTTTAAACATTCATTATATTGTGCAAAATAACCACATTTTTGGAATACCGTTGTAATTGAATATATCCCCTCAAATCAGTTCATCAGCTGCTTATTTCAGCTCTTTATACATTTTTAATGGATTCATGGGCAACTTTTTGTTGCAGTGTTAGAAATTTTTAGTTCAGAAGTAATTTCAGATGTACATGTTTATTCCGTTGTTATCGTATAACTTTACTGGTTTGCTTTTTTGCGACATTTTAGATACGAAAGGCCAACTGCATAATAATATGTTCAGCTAGGGTATAACAGACAGTAAGGCTCTAAGAAGCCACTTTCCTGTCCACCTTATAATCCCCTTCCCTTCCACGCAGAATCCACTGCTTTTGAAGATAGAGCAGGCTGAGCTGAGACCAGCTATCAGCTCACCATTCCATCCCCCAGTGCTTGGAGGTATTCTAGTTAACATGGCTGTTTACCAAAGGCATTTACTGAATCTGTATTAGCCCAGTAAAATATTCCTGTTACCCACAGAGGTGACATGATAACCAGAGGCCCCATCAGGAAGTAGAACTGAAAAAGAGGGCTGGAAGATTCCCTCATCATCATCAGAACTGTTTACACATAACACCGGTACGCATCAAAGGCATGATCTTTCCCTGCATGGTTTCCTTAAAGACCTGGGATTTTCATTCTGGGAAATTTACTGAAAATGTCACAAGTAACTCATTTTCCCAAATGCAAATGAATTAGTATATGAAAGAGGCACTGATAATATGTGACAAAGCCACATCCAAATATAGAGGACTTTAAAATCCACCCTACTGAGGAATTTGAGGTCACACGAGCATTTAAGATAGAGACCTCTTCAGCCACAGCGGCTGTAACAAACGTTCAGTTCAACCTGGCCAGAGAAAATATCGCATGGAATGTTTATCAAAAGCCAATAGGATCCTTACCATGTCATAATCGGCCGAAAAGTATGGATTGGCCCCAGATTTATTTTGCAGAAGCATTTTCAAGTTGTGAGCTGTGATAGCTCTGATTATGTGCAGATGAATAAAATTAGCTACAGTGGGTGGTCTTCATTTTTTCCATCTTTGTCCAGCACAGTATTCTTATAAATTTGTTTCTAAATAAGTTCTTATTTCAGAGCTTTATTTTACATACTCTGCTTCTGCTATCTTTTGACAATATTACATCTTTCCGGTTTTAAGGCCTCTCGCACTGTTTTGAATCTTATACATAAGGATTATGAGTGCCATGAATAGATGTATCCAGATGTAAAGAAACTGATCATTGTCATTCCATATGTGATTCTTCTTTTGTCTGGTATCATTGCTGTGTAATGTTTTGTATCCGTCTTAAGTGGGCTAACAGGTTTCACTGATCCTAATGTGCGCTGAAAATGAGACAATGAGGTCTGGATGGCTTGAGGTTAAACTGTGGAAATATCTATGGTGCCAAACATTTTGATGAAATTCAGTAAAATGGATGTAATTTTCTAAGTAAGGTTGAGCGAATGTGTGGCTGAAAGTTGCTGAAAGTATTTTTTAACCCAGTTTTCGCCAGTTTCCTTCACCTTCATTGTTATAATGGCTGAATATACTTATTCAATCTAATCTACTTTGACATTTACAGTATGTGAGTAACAAAAGTTGGACAAAAAGCACAACAAAAGCACTAACTGTGCATCCTGAAGATAATCACTGATTTGTTGCGTACTTCATAATGGTATATGATGGCTTTTTCATTGATAGGTGGACTCATTCTTCAGTGAAAACTATATGTGTGAACCAGACACTTTGTGCAGATTAAAACAACTAACTGGCTAATTCTTCTGCTTTTTCAAAATTTGCTGGGTCACATAAACTTGAACAGGTAACAGAAAACAGTTTTTTAAATAAAAAAAAGAAGCATGTTTACTTCCTGCTATTGTCCCTGCAAGCAGATGACAACATTTTCTTCCGTCAAACAAGGTTCAGAGTTAAAGCATTTTAACAAAAGTGGCAAAATTGTGGTTTACTGTGGCCAGTGTTATGTCATACTGAACACATGAAAAAACAGTAAATAATAATTACATATTTTCTTAGAGATCAATTGAATTGTCAGCATTTCTTACTGTAAATGCCCATGTGGATTAACTAATTCTTCAGTTAAGTAATTGCCCCATTCTTAGTTTTTTTGTTTTTTAACTGAAGTGTTTCATGGGTTATCTTATGAAAGCTCTGTAATGATGACATGACTGGGGCTACTTTACATATTGTTTGAATAAATTTGAAATCTGTCAGTGTCTAATTTGGTTGCCGGAAGCCCCCCCCCCTTCATTAGAATGCATTTCGTAGCCTATTGGCATTTGTATGTTAGCTCTCTTTGTTGAGTTTTCTAAGGCTATTAGTCAAGAGCTTCACTGGAAGGGGAAGTGGTTGGTGACTGGGTGACAATAGGGCTTTTATGTTCAAAGTTAACCTCCTTCCCATGTGTTAGCTCCAGGCCAACATGTGATCAGCTCTCATTGAGGTCATGTCAGCCTGCTCAGCCTTTGACCCTCATATGAGGAAAGTTATTCCCTCAATATTCCATTCATTCCAGACTAAAATCTGTATGCAGTGACGCAGCAGACAGAGGAATGACAATTCTCTGTTTTTCATTCAGCATTTCCTGGTGACACAACTAGTTAACCACTTATGGGTTTAGGTTTTGCTGAATATGTGGAGGCATCTCTGCATAGCTGCCAATTCAACAAATTGTACTAAAAGAACAGTGCTTCTCTGTAAAAGGACATACTTGCATTTGTCTGCTGTGAAATGTTGACACAGAAGCCATGAAACAGTTTTTGCTTGATGACCATTACAAATTACAAAAATACATCTGTGTTTAAGGGTATTATTAAAAACTAAGCTGTGTCATATTGAGGGAACTTGCATGAAACTATGAAAAAGAGCCGTTGAGTGGTCTCCCTGTGGCTCATCATCTCTATTAACGCTGCTTGCTGAGCTTCTGCTTGATAGCACAGTTAGTATGTCTATCGCCTCTTCTTCCATCTGAAGGACCAGAGGCATGAGTTGACGTGTTGAGAGAGGAACAGTAGACAACTTTTGTTCCCCCCACTGCTTGGGTGTGTGTGGAACCTGATAGGGACCTGCAGGTCTCTTGGGAGACTGGAACCTGGATCTAATGTAGCTGGCTTCCAAAGCCTTGGTGTGTAGGCAGTGGCTGGTGGGGTGCCGCACTGCAAGGAAGGCAGAGATAGAAGGCGAAATAGACTTGGTGGAGCTTCCTATAGTAAGATGCCAAGCAAAGTTTGAAAGAGAACTACACTGCAAGACCCGATTCTACAGAAGTTGATCAAACCTTGTTTGCAGTCCATTACAATCTCATAACATTTTGCACCTTTAGAGTGGCATATTGGATTATTTCAAGCAACCCACTATCATTTTCAACATACCAGTGGTTGTTGAGGAGCCAGTTGCATTTGTTTTGAACACAGTAGCTCCAAAATGTCACTTTTTTCAAATGCAGTGCTTTCTTATCTTGTAACATATCGATTAAAGGAGGTTTTTCAATAGCAAGATAGGAAATGTGGACACATCTTTCCTGAGAAAGAACATTCACTAATGCCAGGCATTTGAGTGTGTGAAAGTGTTTTACAGTCAAATTTACTGTCACTGCATTTCAGCTGGCATCGCAAAGTATGCACTACTGAGTTGAGTGACATCTGCAGTTCCATTAAAAATAAGAAACCAGGCTAATTATCTAAGAAGTTTAGTCTGAAACTAACACAGTCTGTAGGATATACAGTCAATATACAATGTACCCACAGTGTTGAAAAATTGAGTGTTTTTTGTGTGACATATTAGGACTGATAGCATACTGTTTGAGATGAAATTTTATGTTAACTGGCTTGGGAACAACTTTTCAATTGTTACTAAGCATTAAATGTTTTTGCCACTCCATGACAAAAAAAAAACTGTTCCCCAAAATTAAAGAAGCCATCAAATAATTTTACAGCCTTTTGTTTTTAGCACACTCTGCCTGTCTTTTCCCATGGCTTAAGACCTTAAATGTCTTTTCCCAGAGATATTCAGTTAAAAGAATATTAAACAGCAAACCTTAGCATTTGTAAAGCTATAAAAAGAAAATCTCCTTAAAAGAATTTACAGATTAACCTCTTTTGCAACAAAAGGTATATATTGCTTGACAGTCCACTAGGTGGATGACGTTTTCATAAGATTTTCATTCACTCGGAGGATCTACAGCTTGATCAAAAAATGGATGTTAGCAATAAGATGATAAATCCTTGCTTATCACTAGCATCTTTGATACTCCCGTCTCATTTTAGGCATGGTAGCTGGAAATCTTTTATGAATTTGGGGCAATTCTACATTTGCAGATGGAATTGACTGCAATAACCATCCTAGCAGACAACGGGCAAAAGGCAGGTCAGCAGTTCATCGAAGGGCCACACAGAGACAAACAACCACACACAATCACTTTCACTGCTAGGGGAGATTTAGTGTGTCCAATTAACCTAACATGCAAGCCGGAGTACCCGGAGAGAGCCCACATTTTTTAAAGTCAGCTTTCAAATCAGAATTTATACATTATTTTCATATTTCATAGATGTTTTGTTTTTTTGCATGAGTAAAAACACTATTATAGATTTAAAGATGGAAGACCATTCACGGTAAAATTACAAGGTCTTGTGGAGGACTGTGAACTATGAGTGCCCTTTTAGCTGATTTAATGTATACTCTTCCATTTAGGTCACAAGCTCTTGTTTTCCTCCTGTTGTTGTTGCTTTGGCTTCCAGTCCTTTTGTCATCAGAATTCGTTTAGTATGCCTGGTATGCCCGGAAAATGGAGATGATACCGATTCCTAACAAGGACAGCAGTTGGGTTGCACACAGAGAAACCTAGGGAGGTAGACTACACTAAAAAGCTACAAGCTGGGAAATGTTGAATACTGCCAAAAAAGTTCACACAACCTTTCCAAAAGTTGTCCACAGCAGCACGAGTTGTTTTTCGTTTTCGAAGATTAAGTATCATACTTACTCTGTGGTTGCTCATCAAAGCAGATTAGATGTTTGGATTTTAATTCTCAACACAATATGAAATAAAAATCACATTTATCTTATCATTTGATACATAAACTTAAGTACAACTATGGGTAATTTAGAGTCTTCAATTAACTTAACATGCATGTTTTTGGAACAGTGGGAGGAAGCCGGAGTACTTTTTTCCCATACAGACACAGGAAGAACATGCAAACTCCATTCCATTCTTTTTTCCTTAGAGCAGCCATGTAGTACTCAGGCACAACACCTCTTGCCAATGTGACTAAGAAAGACAATCCTCTTAGCATCGAGCCTGTTTTCTTTCTAGGGCACTGAGTCTGTGCAGAACTGTCAGTTCGTCTGAGCTGTCGGAAACCCTTTCTCTGTTCTGTTTCTTTGTCTTGCTAAATGGTAGGGTCTCACTTGAAAGGCAGCCCCCTTCTTTCCTCTTTATGGCTCGATCTGGCAGCTGTGGGGTTAATGTTCAGCAGCAGCACTGACAGTGAGGCTGGGGTTGTAGGCGGAGGAAGAGGAGGAGGAGGGGAAGAGGAGAGCGGCAGAGATGGGGGCTGGTCCACAGCTGTTGTAGTAGGCAGGGTCTATTGGAGTAGGAAGCGAGCCTCACTTCTCCTGAAACAATGGGAGACATGGCAGTCTCTGCAGACTGCATAGACACACGGATACAATGCAAATGCCCAAGGACAGGCCTCCTGTAACTGCGGCATAGAGGAAACCTGCTTCCTCGCCTCTTTCATTCAGCCAAGGCACATTTTACCATGGAGAGAAAATTTTCTTCTACGTGGCCAGAACAACAGTAATGCAAGATTGTGGACTCTGCTCTCTTTCTTTTCCCCTCCTGGTATCATACATTCAGTTTTGATGGAATAAGATATCTGATGACTGACTGGATGACTGAAAAAGGCAGCAAGAGGAAGGTGAGCTGAAACAATTTTGGTAGTGCTTAGAGACCGGGGAGTTGTTAGTTGATGTGTTTAAGGTGATGTGGTATTTTCAGCTGACTTGGTGTTTTCAAGGGCCTATAGCTCTTGTGTTCTTAACAGGACACTAGTTCTGGGTCCGAATGAAGTACGTATTATGATTTTGTAGTTCTGTGTGGTTGTGTTATGGTGGCTTGTCATGATGTAAAAACTCATAGAGCAGCTGTGATTGACAGTCAAGAGGTTAGTATTGATATCTATATGTTGGCCCTTTTAATAGCAGCAAGCTATTCTCTGTTATTTTAGCTGAAACCAACACAGAAGCATGTCAGACTGTTTTGGTTTAAGCTAACAAGGTGTCATAAATCTCCTGAATGGCTGGCAGAAGGCATAGACTGAATGTTGTTTGTGGTTTAATATGTGATATCAGAAATGGAGGTCCCATGTTTTGTTTTTTTTCTAAATGATGGCTGCGTGCTTTTTTTTTATTGCTTTCAGACATATGTGGTGAACATCCCGTCTTTTAGGCTCATCTGGGGAAAGGATCCCAATTCGTCTTACTCCATCCCCCACCCCCTCCCCCACTTTCTCTCTACCACCTCTCCTCTCCTTATCACACATATTACTTGTTTATAATTTGTCTTCATGGTTCATGTTGCCAAACATCAAACAGGAAGCAACATTGAGGGAGCCTGCAGGTCTGATTCTGCCTCACCCACATCACTCATCTTCTTTGATATTTATCTACATCTGCATTAATGGCACAATTTGTAATTTATGTCTGCAAATAGAATAGAACTTGGGCTGTTTTTTTGGGGGGTGGGAGGGATGCATTCAGTTTCCATCTTATTTATTCCCACCGTGTGAGGATTTAGATTTTCGTCACATTCTTTACGTCTTACCTTTATTTTCTTTGGTTACATAGAAAGTATTTCAGTCAGTGCCTTTGCAGATTGGCAGATGGAGTGGGAGATGTTTGATATACCCTCAGATGCTGCCTTTGCCAAATCCCCAATTTGAGTTTTGTGCATTTCTTCACTCTGCGACTGCTGAGTGATGCCTTTGATTTATTTTTAATTTCATGCCCTCATTTCACTAATCTACTCATCATCTTAAACTATCCCAAAAACAGCTTTTGTAAGAATTTTTTTATTTACTTAATATTTCAATGTTTCATTATTTTTTACAAAATCAGTTACGTTCTCTGATGATAGATTATTAGGATTTTCAGTCACGACATTTACTTTTAAGCTTCGGGATCTGCTGTCTGTGTCTGCTGGCTTCCTGACACGGTTCACAGATCATGCTTTTTGTTTCCAAGGACCAGGTGTAGAGGGCATGGCACAGCCACACCAGGTGATCCTGCTATTAAAACCCAGGTTTAGTGGGCAGATGCTTCACACCTCTAATCCCATTTCAGTTGGACTAGATCTGGTAGGGTCAGAGCCAGCTACTCCGCTTTAAAAGAAGAATCAGCATACGGACTGTCCCATTTCTATTTTGTATTCAGGGAATAAGTAAAACAGTTGATGGGGAGTCCCATATTTTGTTGAAATGTAAAGATTAAACCATTCTATGGCATTCAGTGTGCTGTCTTTGCATCCTGTGTTACCAGAAAGACTTAAATGGTCGTTCTTAAACTGATGAATTATTCATCGGTCTTTCTTTCATTACACTTTACAATGACTCAGAGATGAAAGGAAAGATGAGAGGAGAAGAGATTTAGGAGAGAGCAAAATAGAGGAGTGGGGGCATGCAGGATTTGCTGGGCTCATGTGTTCCAAGCACTGGTATCTCCCTGGGGGCTATGAAGCATATTCCCCTCCCCTCAGTTTCCTGTTCACTCAGGACAGAGGAAGGTTACAGCCTTAGTACAGCACAGCCCATCAGTGGTGGCACTGCCCTTAGACCACCTAACACAACCCCTCCCATATTCTTACCATTTAATGTGACACGCTCTCATTATACCCAGCCTTCTTGAGGTTTCTGTCTTATAATTGAAGATTCAAAGATGCAAGGAGTCTCCTCAGTAGGAGACGCTTGGAGCTCAAACTTTTTCTTTTTTTCTCTCCCTCAGCTCTGTGGTGTTGTTGATGGGGAACAGAGGTACCTGACGGGACTTCCTCTTTGAGAATCCTAACAAGAGCTCAACCCACAGGTACGTGTTTTTATGATTTAACAGTTTAAAACACATATATTGAAGTTTTAATTGTATAAATCATCTCAAATCCTCACACATGGGAACACGATACTCTGATCAGTCATAACATTGTTAATGTGTGCTCTTTTCATTCTGCCTAAAGAGCTCTGATCAGTAGAAGTCTAATAAAAACATCCAAAGATATCCAAGGAACACCTTCTACCATGACTTTAGCAAAGGTTATTTTTGGTTGTGGGGAGGATTCCACCAGATGGCTATTTGCAGATTTGGAATTTAAAGGAAGACCATGGGCTTTTTGATGTGCTTTTTAAGCATTTCCTAAGCTTTGGCTGGGCTCAGTGCTGTTCTTCAGTGAAAAGCTGCTCAATGGGAAGGTGATTTTGCCCTAATTGTAAGAGCATTTGGTTTTCAAAAATGTATTGGTAGGTGTGGGAATGAAATTCATGTGAAATCCTAGGATGCAGAATTCCAGATTCCAGAACAACTTTGTATTGGATCATTATGAGACATGTTACTCACATAACTATAAGTTTTTACTTTTAGAAAGACTATCAGCGTATTTGTGCATTTTTACCTTTAAAATAATTAACAAGATTTGTAATCTGACAAAAAAGATCATCCAAAAAGATAATCCGATAAATATAATTGTTTCAGCTTCACCTTTTCACATGTACAGTGGCAATTCCTCTCAACTCTCTTGAACTGAAAAGTTGAAACAAAAGATATTTGACATTTTTAGCTTGGTTTTGTTTTATTTTACTTAGGCCTGTGTTAAGCTTTTTTTAAGTTTATGACTGAAGTGAAACTGCTATACAATATTTTCTGCTGCCCTATTAAGAGCTAAAGCAAAAAGTTGTGAGGCCACTATTTAGTTTAATATATTGTGTTTACTTCACATCAGATGCCATATAATAAAAAATATAAATAAAGATTCTCTGTCTTCATTGGTTATATGCATGCATACAGAGTTAAACCCATCTTAAGAGCAAATGCTGCTGGGTCATTTGTATAAAGGACACTAAGGCTCTTCATCTTACAGTAGAGAACAGGTTAAGCTTTCCTTTGGTGTTGAATTGCAAAGTATTTGTGTGCTAAAGAATACAACCCTGTACACCCAGCTCACATTCTTCATTCACAGGTTTGAATCATTATATGAGAGAGAAAAGCACCACGTGCTAACTTGGCTCTAAGGCTGACACATGATTCTTTCTGTTTTGTTCATTTATTGGAACCTTAAACTGTGAACTTGCACCTTGCTCCATTTAATTTCTATCTTGCCATGTCACTTTTCCAGGCTGTGATTTAGAGAAGGCTGCATTTAAAAATACAAAACTAAAGGTTTTGTGCTAGCTTTGATCTTCCTACCTATGTGTGTGTATTTTATGTTTCTCTTTTTCATTAAGACTATATATTTTTATTTTTGTAGTTGACAAAGGTCAATGAAATAAAAATACTTTGGATAAACCCAGGATTTTCCATGGCAACACTTGACAGTGAGGCATCAGACAAACAAATGTGTAATTTCGTGAACGCATTAAGGGAGTACATCCCTACACCATCTAGTCCAGACCAATAACAGTATAAAGGGAGTTAAAGAGCATTGATTATAAGCTGTATCAGAAGGAGATTGACTCTAGCTTAAGGCAAAGAGCAGTCACCTAAATGGCAAACTGTTAAGGTGTACCTAGCCTTTTCCCAAATGATAGCTGGGAGCCCCCTGCTAAACTACTTGGAAGAAACATAGCAAATAATCGCACATAATTTGTGCCAATGCCTCACTATGGTCTAGTCTTATAGTAGATTAGAAATAGTTTTAATTTTACATTGTCAGCGAGCATCTGAGTTCAGTTTCAGGCCAGTCAGTGGCTTCGAAAAAAGACAGTTATCTTACTTTAGAAAGCAGCCAGTACCACTTTGATGCTTTCTTTTTCTTTATTCTGTTACCCTGCTTGCTGTTTCCAGACTACCCTGTTGGGGATAAGCGGTATAGAAAATGGATAGGTGGATGTTTCTCAAACAAATTATTGTGATGTTTCTTTGCTTGGCATATTGGTAACAGAATATCTTTTGGTTTTCAGTTGTTACTAGACAAAACAGGATCATTCTTTCAAAGTGCACTAGACATTTGCAAATGTTTGTTTAACTTAAAAGATCTATGAGTCAGCAAAGGGGATAAATGATTAGAGATATCAAATGCTAGCCAGAGCCATCACACTACAGCCTCTCAGTCCAAATGAGGAAAATGAATTCTTCCAACACTTAAATGAAAAAAGAAGACAATCAAGAATGTAAAGATAACAGGATATTAAAAAGGAATAAAAGTTTTGAGAATATCATTTAAAAATCCTACTCTTTCAGCTGTTTCGAACAGCAGCTATTAACAGTTGCTCTCTCCCTTTCTGCTCTTTTAGCTGACTTTTTTGTCCCATTTATTGTTTACAATCAGTGGTCCTGTGATGGACTGGCGAACCATCCAGGGTGTACTTGCCCATTGACTACTGGGATAGGCTCAAGTCCCCTCGCGACCCCATTAAGGAATAAGCGGTTACAATAATGGATGGATTGATGGATGTTTAAAATCACAGTTTTTTTCCCAAGCAACTGACTGTGCTAACCTTAGCCAACAATGTAATAATTTAATTTGATAACTTTTATTTAATGTCTTTTGTCTGTTAGTTATTCTTTGGACAGTTTTTCCCGACTGTGTCTCCATCTGTGCTCAATACTTTGGCATTATTGTTTACACTATCAGCTGGTGTCGCTACAATTGGCCAAGCTGATACGGGAGAGGCCTGAAATCCCTGAGCTGAGGAGGGTGTAGAAGGGATGTTAAAAGCTAGACATTAACACAGGGAGAAAAAGAAGATATATAAATATAATATCCCTTCCATCACCATGGGGAATGTGGAGTCACTAGCTAACAAGATGGATGAGCTGGCGGGCCTGGTCAGGACTCGGTGGGTGTATCGTGAGAGCAGCTTGATGTGTTTCAGTGAGATGTGGCTCCACAAGGACATCCAAACAACTGTGGACGACTTTCAGACCGTTTGGACGCACAGGACTCACTGTGAGAGTGGCAAAAGGAAAGGTTGAGGGGTTTCTATTCCTATTAACAACAAGTGGTTTCATCCTGGACCTGTTACTGTAAAGGACTATGGGTGCAGCTTAGGCATTGAGGCTGTTTATATTCCACCTTCTGCTAATGTTGCATTTTCGAAAGACCCTACCTACACCGTCTTAAGGAGACTGCAGTTACTGCCCCTTGATACATTCATCCATATCTAGGGACTTAAATCATGTCACTCTGGCTGCAACAGTGGCGAGCTTCGAGTGCTTTGTGGACTGTCCCACCATCGAAAATAAGACACTAGACGTCCTATATGCCAACGTCAAGGAGGCTCGCAGCTCCCCTGCCCTTCCTCCACTTGGAATATCAGACCCAAACATTATCCACCACCGGCCCCTGTAGAAGCCTCTAATCCAGCGGCTTCTGGTGACCACCAGGATTGTGAGGAGATGTTCCCAGGAGATCATTTTTGGGATTTTGCATGTCTGCTTCGAACACACTGGGAGATGGTCTGAAATTATCACTGTGAGAACCATGAGGATTTCATGTATTGCATAACAGAGTACATAAACTTCTATGTGGACTGTGTTTTTCATACAGCGACTGTACGCTGTTTCCACAACAAGGTGTGAGTCACCAGAGGTATCAAAATCTTACTGAACGGGAAGAAGAGGGCCTTTAGAGAAGGGGATAAAGAGCAGATGAGATGGGTTCAGAGGAAACTAAAGGAGAAGATCTGACTGGGTAAAAACAGGTATAGGAGGAAGCTGGAGCACAAACTCCAGCAGAGCAACTTGAAAGGCCATGCCGAGCGGCATGAGGACTATCACTTGCTACAAACAGTCTGGGAGCCAGACAGCAGAGGGTGGTGCTGAAAGAGCCAATGAGCTGAATCTGTTTTTTCAATAGATTTGACCGGGGCGCTCCAGATCACCCTTCTCCCAGCTTTTCCACAACTTTTCACCTTTAAACCCCCATCCGCACTGTTCCCCCTCTCCATCAATGCCTTGCTTCCCCCCCATCAACACACGTGGCACACCGACCTTCGAGGTAGAGCAGTCGTTCAGACTCCTGATGGTGCCAGTCCAGTAGTTCTCAAAAACCTGTGCAACCAAGCTGAGTGTAGGCCATGAGTCTGGAGAGAGTCCCTTGTGCAGTGGCAGACATCCTGCCTGGTACATGTACCAAAAAAGATCTGTACCAGCACCTTCAATGACTTCAAACCAGTGGCGCTGGCATTCCACCTGATGGAGTCCTGTCAATTATCTGTGTCACCAGGACAGCTAAACACTGGACCTTCTTCAGTTTGCCTACCAGTCATCGTCCTACTGCCGTGTAAGAATCCAGTTTTTTTTTTTTAACTTCACCTGCACATTCACCACCATCCAGCCTGCCCTGCTGGGGAGTGTGCTAATGGAGATGCAGGTAGAATCTTAGGTTTCCAGGATTACAGGCTATCTGACAGGTCAACAGGATGCAGATTGCTGGACTCTAGGTCTGATACTGTGGTCAACAGCACATGGGCCCCCAGGGAACTGTTCTTTCCTCTTTTCTGTTCACCCTGGACACCTCGCGGTCTGCCGCTGGGTGCTGATTGGAGTCATATGATTACATGGTAACAATTCCCTGAGCTTCTGAGGCCTCGGTCAGTCAGCGTAACATCATTCTGAGGATATTCTCTTGGTCGGTAGTAGCCAGTGCTATCACCAACACCCAGAAGATTGAATATGCTCATCCGGAGGGCTGGCTCCAGCTGTCCGAGAGCAGGATGCTGCGTAAACCCAGAGTTTTATGAATAAATTACAGTCAACCAACACCTTCAACAACCCCCCCCAATGTCAGACAGAATAACAGAAGAAGTCCTTCCTGTGGCCGTCAGACTGATAAAAATTCATCTACCTCAGGTACCGAGAGAGACGGTGCATCCCGAGGCCAAAATATTCCTATTAATATCCATTATCCAAAATTACATCTTTGTACGCATTGTATTTTATTGAGGCTGCACTGCACACAACACATACCTACAAAGAGCAATTCTGGCAATTTGGTAATTGTGTTTGGTTTAGTTACATTATTTAAGATAGCTTTATTTTATTTCTAATTTATAACTTCACATTTTTGTATTGTAATTTGCAACCCTTGCACAGCAGTTTCCTCCAGGATAAATAAAAATTCTGGAATCTAGAAATACCCTTCAGATTAGTCTCAATGTGATGTATATAAGAACTGAGAACTGTTTCTTTTTGTTCAGTTTAAAAAAAAATCTAAATAACATTGGGTAGTGAAGTGATAAAGCAGCATGTCTCAAATGTGTGAGATTGCTAGATTTAATTGATTATTATGATCCATTGTTTATTATTTACTTAAAATTAATGAGTGCTGAAATGGGTCTCAGTGAACTTTTTTTAATACAGTAAACTACGCATTTCTTTTTATTCATTTCTGTTATTTTCTGAAGTTGATATGGGAAAAACAAGGATCAACATTAACAGGCAGAATAGTTTGGTATTAAAGAATTGTCAAGTATTGTTTTGTATTTTACAGAACCTAAGTATAGTTTTAGAAGTTCTTGAGAAAATGTTGTAATTACTGAATTATTTATTATTTTACAATCAAAGAGATTTTCTTTTAAAAAGATTTCAATATTTGTTTTTGATATTATGAGCCCCAAAAGAACCCACTGCAGCACAGCAATTTTTTTGGATTCTCAGTTTTGTCTTTTGGTTCACTTACTAATTTTGGTGTGAATATTCTTGCAAAAATATTGTCAAAAAATATTGTCACATTGTTTCTGCAGCAGGGCGAAAAGACTTACATTTGAAAGGGGAAAGGCTAGTGATTATACGCACTCAGTTTGATTCTTGCAGCCAATGTCAAACACTTGGGGAATATCTGCTTCCGTTCCTGGAGGGGCTTCATTGATCAGATTTCCATTATAGATGTGGATTTGGGTGTGTTTAGTCAGTTAGATGTGGGACAAACCGTAGTTCAGTTTAATGCATTTACGGTGTTTAGTTGATCTGCAACCATAGACACATCTTGTAAGTTGAAACTCTAATATGCCAGTTGGCATTCTCAGAATTTGCCTTCTCAGATCATTTTTAATTTTACATTAAAACGTATGTAAACTAGTTTTCTTTCTGTTAATATAACTATCAAATCAGCTTTTAGAATTTGAGCAATGTCCTATATATATATATATATATATATATATATATATACACTTGACTTCATATTAATTTAATCAGCAATTTAATCAGCAAAATCAGCAAATGTAGATATTTGTCCAAGTTGTACTAATAAAAACTCTAATATGTTTGCAGAAACAAAGAGTCTAGAAAACTGCTTACAAAGACCTTTTAGAATTTAGAAGTTAAAACCATAGCTTTTACATTTTTTTTTTGTTGATTACTTTATTTATTTGCTGCGGGTATTTAGAGGAGCCAGTTTATCCAGTTTTAGACGGTTTTAATTAATTAATTGTTTTTAAATTTAGCTAAAACTGAAATGTTTCAGTATTTAAACATTTTAATTAAAATCTGCTGTGTTCTAAGTCATTTAAACTTAAAAAGGTAGTCTTAATGCTTCTTCTTAAAATCTTCTTAATGCTTCAGATTAGGTGATGTTTCATTTATCAATGAGTGTGCTGACAGTTAGTCTCATCCTCTGTGTTGCAGATTAGTAAAATGTCTGATGAGACAGAACAGAGAATGTGTGATGAGGATTTTGGATCAGATGAAGAAGGCGAGGAAGCAGACGTGGAGTCTTACCTGGAAGAAAACAGCAGTGAGCTCATGGACAGACTGAGAGAACTGGAGGTAAGAAGGTTTTAATTAAAATTGGATTTTGGCAAACTGACAGAAACCTTCTGCCAAAAATAATTAGTAGAATAGTAATATAAAAAGAAAAGAACCCCCTCACTCAAATATATTAACTAAGTTGATTAATTATATTATATGATGATGAAATAATAATAAAGAATAAATTATTGATTAGTAAATACAAATTTAGGGAAATATTTAATAAGTTAATCATTTTCTTGTAGTAACTGGTTGTTTAATGAAGTCTATCCATTTTCCTCATGTCACCAGTTCAGTTTAGTTACATTTATGAATTGCCAAATCATAACAAATGTCAATTGTAGGTACCACAAAGATACAATCCACTTAATCTCTGTTAGTAATGTATTCACTGGATACTTTTGAAAGGCTTGTGGTATTTATTTATTTATTTGATTTTTTTTGGCTCTAGTGGCCTTTAATGACAGTAGCTTGACAGGAAAGGGGGCAGAGATAGAGAGGGGGAGACCTGCGGGAAAGGGCCATCGGCTAGATTCGAACCCAGGCCACGCGCTTGCGAGCAGAGGCTCCGCATATGGTCCGCTGTACCCATTAGGCTACAGCTGCAGCCCAGGCTTGTGGTATTTAAATCATATTTAATATCTCAGCCTTATGTTAAATCCGCCGCATTTTCATTTAATATACTAAATATACTAAACAGTGACTCTGCCTCTGCTAGATAGCCTTGGTAAATAGTTATGTTTGCATATGGTTTTGGATAAAACCTGGATTTTATTTGACATAAGATTTCTTTTTTCTCAAAATTACCAGATATTCTGTTCCCCTCCACAGTGTTTTCATCTGTGGAGTTTGCTCACAAAGTCAAAGCAGTAGGCAAAATAAATCTGAATGCATCATACTACATGTACTTACTATACTTCATTTTGGTACATGGTGTACATCTGCACACTCTAAAATGCTGCCATATATATTGAGATGAGGTTTCTTGGTAACATATGGCTATTAAGCTATCATTACATATTAGAATATTGTTTTTTGAGTGAAATATATTTGAAGCCAAATTAATCAATTTCTAACTGTGCTTTAACTTGTGGTATGCAGGAGAATATATAAATAACTGCTGAGAGATTTAATCTTTTTTATGTTACATTGCAGGCAGAGAACTCTGCTCTGATGCTGGCAAATGAGAGTCAAAGAGAGGCTTATGAGAGATGCTTGGATGAGGTGAGCTTAAATTGAAATTTTAAAAATCTGCTCAGTGAACTTTGTGTACAAAAACTCATGTACATTTTCTTGTAAGGTGGCTAACCATGTGGTCCAAGCTCTGCTAAATCAGAAGGTAACTAATTAATTTGACTGGCTGTTCAGAGTTCTTCATCTTAACAGTATAGATTAAATTATATTCACCTTACTGTTTTTTTTTTTGTTGAGTAGGATCTGAGAGAGGAATGCATCAAGCTAAAGATGTTGGTGTTTGACCTGGAGAGACAGAACAGAGCTCTTTGTGAGCTTTTCCAGCAAAAGCTGCCAAACCATCCCACTACTCATTACCAGGTAACTCAATTCACAATCAAGTGTGCTGACTCCATTATGAAAACAGTGAAGAAGTACTTACAATATTTACATAGAAAGTGTTTGTACAATCACTTAAATATACATTATATTGCCAAAAGTATTCAGTCACCCATGCCACCATTAAATATTCCACAGTCACCTGTCAGTGATACTAAAACAAATGTTAAGCCATTGCAAATGGCGACAACCCAGCCACAAAGTTACCATGCGGGTCGAGGCAGGTGAGCGAATAATGGATAAGCAGTGGAAAATGGATGGATGGAAGGACAAATGTGGGAAAGGAAAAATAGACTGTGGTTCTGTAGTAAATTGTTCCTTTGTCAATTCAGTAGTGTTAAATTTTAGCGTCAACATGGCACTATTCTCATGTTTATTCACGAGAATGGAGCGCTCAGTTTATTTCAGAAAAAATGAGAAACATATATATATGTAGACTTTATCTTTTGCAATGCTGGTGAAACAGTAATGATTTTGGACATTTTACCTATGCTCTTCAATGTTCAAACAATTGACAGAGTAAAGCAGCTCCGCGTTGTCTGAGTATATAGTAGCCTGTAATGTTTACAGTGTCATCATAATTGTCTCATATTACAGATCCAGGCCGGACCCCTCCCAGACGACAGTGTACAGTTGAATAATGACTCGGCCAAACAAGTGGAGTCTGCACAGACTGAAGCACAAGCCACGGTGATTATCTCAAATCTTTACAAAACATCAAGATATAAACAGTAGGTTTATAACATAGGCTACGAATGTGACCACAATCAGTGTTTGGAGCTATTATGAGACCTTGCAGCTAACCTTTCTCCCAGTAATTTCCTGTGTATGTATACTCAAAGGTATTCAAAAACTGAACTGAACTGTTCTATTCTTCTTCAAGTGTCAGCTTTTAATAGTTTGCTGATATTGTTCTTTTACTTTCAAAAGGGAAATGGCTACCGCACGCAACATGCCTCCCCAGGCCCTCGCAGCCCTGCTGCATCAATGGAGGCCCTGTCTCCCTTTTTCAAAAAGAAAGCACACATCTTGGAGGTCCTGCGAAAATTGGAAGAGACTGACCCCTTGAAGTTCCATCCGTCTACTACAAGCTTGTCTTTCTGCGACTACAGCCAGGTCCTAATGTCAACAGAGGCTGTGTTGGCCACTGCTGACCCAGTCCAACCACAATGTAAATCCCACCACACGCACTGTCACTGCTCCTGTTCTAACAATGACTCACATCAGCATGTAAATGGTGATGGGGCAGTGAAGTGTGAAGGAGGAAATACCTGCTGTTTACACTGCAAAAGAAGCCCTGAAAGTCCTCTAAAGCCCTTTAACCACATCTGTAGTCCTTCAAAAGTCAACTCTGTCACCCAAAGCCATGTCTCTCCTAGAACTGCCAGCCAATGCCACAGTAAGACCAAAACAGTAGAGTCTGTAACCCCATCCAAACAATGCACCATGAATGAAGAGTTCCCGCAACCACTGGGCACCACTGCCCACTTGCCAGTGACAGATGTGATTCACCAGATGCTGGAGTTGGAGGCATCGGAGCAGGATAAGTCTGATGTTTCAGAGGATGCCAGTAATGTCTGTGGAACTTCCCACCTGCCCAGTTATGTGAAGGACAGCACACATATCCCCCACTGTAACATGGACACAAGTGAAGGTGGTCACAATGGCTTGGTTCTCTCCTCCAATACCACATTGAATGACCCTTCATCCATTCCGGAGAAAGACACAGAGAGTGAAGTGCCCTCTGTTAGAGCCGGTGCATCTGTCAGTCCAAGCCCATCCTGCCTCAGTGATGTCAAATCCACAGCCATACAGTCCCCGTCCAAATTGCTTAAGCTCTTGAAGATTCCGTCAGTAGGGGAGAGGTCTCAGCCCTCTACCTCAGCTGTTCGTCTTAGCCCACAGCTCACCCGCAACTCCAGGATCCCCTGTCGTACTAATAACTACGAAGTGTACCACTCTCCTGTTCCTACTCGCAGAGCTACCACCACAGAGAGATGCAGACAGCCCCCTCCCCCACCATCAAGGTCGGAGTCCTATCCTGCCACACACTCAGCGCCAACATCCCCTCCACAGTCTGAAGACATTTGTTCCTCACAGTCTAAGGAAATCAACTACAGTAGCCTCTCTGCATCTAAAACTACTGCTATATCAAATGTTGGAGCTACTTCTACCGTGTCCTTGTGCACACCTATAATTTCTCAAAGGGTTCCCCATTATGAAAATGTATGTGATATATCTAACTCCAGAGAAGAGCAACCAAGTCAGGGTCTTGACAAAACAACTACACTTGCATCTCAGGCAAAGGCAAACGGTGAAAGGAAGCTTGTTAAATCCTTACCAGAAAGTGGGTTTAATCCTCTTAATCAGCAAAAGCAGTCTTCCTCATCAACTTCAGAGTCCACCTCAGATGATGAAGAGGATTCAGACAGTCCGGTGTGGGTTAATCAACACAGCTTACCCAATGCATCTGTCCTCAGCAAAGCTCAGAGCGGAACATGTACTTCACAAACCACAGAGAATCCAGAGCCAGACTGTAGGGAAGTCAGAGTGTCGAACTCTGAAGTCACCGTACCTCCACCTCCAGTCCGGAGGAGTGACTCCTCATCCATCCCTAAGAGGCCTACAGCTGGGGCATCAAGATCTCAAGCTGACTCCAGCCACCATGCTTTTAAAGACAGGCTTGCTGCACTGGGAAAGCTGCGGAGCTCTGAAGATTTACAAGTTGGTCTGAGGCCCACTGAGCCAGTGAATGACAGTGCCCATGGAGAAGATTGGAGCAAGACAGCAGAGAGGCCCATGGACATCCATAAAGAGGAGCAGAGGCCTTCAAAATACACCGACTCTTTGGATGGTAAACCTAAAGGTAGCAGTGTTGGTATGAAGTATCCTGGATCATCTCAGCTGTATGAGCAGGCAGGCAAATCTCAGTCATTGGGTCCAACTGTGGTTAAACAAGAATTATGTGTAACAAAACCAGAGGGCTCCAAAAGTAAAACGGGCCTACTCTCTCCCAACACAGATGCTTCCCACGTGCTAAGAAACAACATTAAGTGCCCAGGCTCTCTGAATCTGTCTAATAATGTTAAAGGTGGCCTTGGACCTTACAGTAGCAGCAGCCCCAACAAAATCCCCCCAAAGTCGCCATCTAAACCTTGCCAAGGTCCTTCAATCCACAGAGGGGCCAAGCCTTCAGATGCACCACGTTATTCATCCAAATCAGAGGAAAGAACCAAGATCAGCGGGAAAGGGAAAAAAAATCCAATGTATGGAGACAGCCTGCCACCTCCTCCACCGAGGCCTCCTACATCTGAGGTGGAAAAGCCATTACAGCCAGTCCCCAGTCCACAATCTGCCATTGAGCAGAAAGTAATGAAGGGTATTGAAGAGAACATGCTAAAGCTTCAGGAGCAAGACAGAGGAGGCCAGGGAACTGAGATCAAGCAGAAAGCCTCCAATGGTATTGCTAGCTGGTTCGGCCTGAAGAAGAGTAAACTGCCTGCACTGAGCCGCAAGACTGATGCCATCAAAGCAAAGGACGAGAAGAAGGAATGGAAGATAAACATTCCATCGGTAGGAAGGGACTCTGTAAAAATGGCCTCCAGGTGTAAGGAGGGAGTGGAAGGTCTGAATATCTCAACGCTGATGGAGAAGGCCGAGGGGCTGCGGAGAGCCCTGGAGGAGGAGCGGGCCTATGTGGAGAGGTCAGGAAGGGGGCATTCTTGTGAGGTGGTGATGGACCAGACGCAAGGACAGTTGGCTGTTATGTACAGAGGAGCGCGCTCCGACAGCTTCATGCAACAGCTGCTAAACAGGTGACAACTCAAGGATGTCTATCTTATTTGCTTTCTTGTGAAGGTCAAATTAACTTTTTAGATGTAAACCGTTGGTAAGCTAATGCACAAGCAATCATTCTGTTTGGTCAAAATTGCACATATTACTGCAACACAAGAGCATTATGAACCTTTAAAGACTTTATGTAGTTAATGGAATTTTGTTATGCACTTCATGGGATGGTACATTCCATTTAGCTATAGGATGTGTTTGTTGCCTCTTCGACATGACAACAAATATATGTGTATAGCTGCACATTTTCTGGGCTCACAGAGAGATCTGTTTTTATGACAGTCGTGTCACATCCACAACTGTATAGGGATCAAATAGCCAAGAATGCCAAATTCCCTGTTACTTTAGCTAATGTTGAAAACATCTACTTTTGTCTTTTTGATTAAAAATTGTACCTACATTTTCAATAAAAAGTCAACTTATCAACTGTCAGACTGAATAAAGTAGACTGTTTTATTTATAAATTATGAATAGGCAGTTATGTTATAGAAAACTGCTGATAATGATAGATTATCATAAAATCATAAATGATAAATTATCAAAATTGCCCAAGTTCTAAGTTTATGCAGTATCCTACATTGTTCTTATTATGAGAATCTAAATTCCCTACAAGCTTTTTAGCTGAGTTAAAACCACCTCTGTCAGTCCTCAAAATATTAATGAAACCAGGAAGTGTAGCATCCCTTTGAACAATGCTAAATTAACTTAAAAGGAAAAAATCTGTGCACAGGTTTTGAGGTAAGATACACAACTTACGCTGTAACGTCATTTTTGAAGGGATCCCGTGTGTTTTACCCGCTAGCTGTTTCCCACCTTCATGCTAATCTAAAATAATCTGTTTTGGCAGTCGATTCATATTTGAATTCTGTTAATTTCTTATCACATTCTGAGTCTGAAAATGGGCATTAAATAGAATGCTAACGATAAGGATTTTAACTCAAGCTTTGTGTTTTGATAAATGTAGAGTGGATGGAAAGGAGATGATCAGTTTGCCACAGCGTCGCCTCTCATTTGACTGTAAGATCTCCAAGCCAGTGTTCACACAGCAGAACAACATCAGTCACACCACAAGCCATGAAAATATGGAAAAGGTAACTTTTCAGTTACTTAACTGAAACCTATACAATATGAAAACAAGCATTGTAAAGGGGAAATTAACGAGTTTAGGTTAAATGGTTGTTTAAGATTTGAATATTGTCTGACTGATATTTTCTACACATTATTTGTTTTTCTTTGTTCTTTCATGCAGGGATCAGATAAAATTGGAAAGATCACATCAGATGAAAACCTTTCAGATTCAGTTCACTTTGCAGGTAAAAAAAAGGTCTGCAGGGAGTTTCAGACGTACAATGGATTGTAATTGTATGAGGAAATGGGAGAAAAGTTGAGGAGATAAATTCTTGCATTTTTCATTGTTTTATTATGTCCAGAAAAATTAAGGGTGTTAATTTTATTTTAAGTGCTCATTTACAATGAAATTATGTATTTTACAAAATAATTCCTTTCCCCTCAGTTTAAGATTATTTAATCCTTCTTACATTTAATATTTATTATCATATCATATTATAAGGTTAACACAATGTTAAATGTAAAAAGGGTGAAAAGGATTAGTGTATTTCTGTCACTAAAAGGTTTTTATAAAAGGACATATTTTGCCCACTGAGGACAGATTGGCATTTACCTTATCAGAAAATGATAGACAATGGACAAACCAATTCACTTGTTTCATAAATGTTTTTTCCCACCTTTGCAGGCTCTGGAGCTTCCACATATACTCTGGACAGTGGCATCGGTACGTTCCCTCTCCCCGACGGCAGCAGCAGTGCAACAGGAAGAGGCCTGTCCAAAACAAGGCCAGGGTCTGAGCATCACTCTTCTGAATCCCCAGGAAGAGCCGGACGACGAGCTCGTACCTTGGACAGAGAACTGACGTCACAGGATGAGTGTTTTGTACAACACAAACAGTTGATCCCCACTATACAATATGGCTCTATCCTGGAGGGAAAAAGCTCCACCAGCATCACCCACAAAGGTGTTTAGAAACCAGCCCACTTATACGTAACGACTGGGAGAGATCAGAACATTAAAAACATAGTAATTTTGATGGTGTGGTACATACTTGTTTAATGATAAAGTTAAATATACCTGTAGGATGATAAATCTGAAATGATTCTCTATAAAATTAGCCACAGAATGTTTTTTCCCCCATCATATTCCTTTAAATGATGTTAACTTTCAAGATTTTTGGTTGCTTGAAAAGCCTTTTCTAAAAACATAAATGTTACTCTTATCTCTTTAGACAAAGAGGTCCATGGAGCGAACATGATTTCTCCTAGATCTAAGACTTGGACTTTCCCCAACTTGAAGACTCCTGCAGGACAAGCAGAGATGTACCTAGCAGTGGAAGAGGAAGAGGAGGAGGAAGTAACGTTTGGGTCACCATTCAGAGGGGTATGCACACACCTAAATCCAAGGGAGATTAAGATTTGTGTATGCAACTTTATTGTCTGAATCAGTTATGGACTTTCTGTTTTTTTTTTAATGGGTACAAACAGAGGGGGAGAAAAGAGGAAGATATATTATCAAATGTTTGTATCACTTGATTGTACTTTTAACAAATGTCAAGGATTCTTTTTTTGTTTAAGATTATTTCAAATACCTCTGCATCCCTTTAGAACATGAAGGCTGGTGGACCTTCTTCCAGCCGAGTCATTGACCCGGGAAGCCTTCCCGTCCCAGCTCAGTCTGGGATGAGCCGGAGGGGGAAAATGCGCACTCCCAGCGTTCCTGAGATGAGCCGGGATACAGGCGTGGAGCTGCTCAGAGAACGACCAGAGGAAGCTCTCTCCCCGAGCCGCCCTCAGGTCCTCGAGACCCCAGAGTCGCTGAGTGATTCGTTGTACGACAGTTTGTCATCTTGCGGCAGCCAAGGATGACGCCGCCCAGAAAGGGGAAGGACTGAGTGTACTTGAACTGACAACTTCTCCTTTGAAGAAAAGCAACGGCCCCCTGCTGATGTTGGAAAAGAATAATCTGGTTTCATTAGATGTTACAACTGGAATAGTGGATCTCTTTTCCTCAGGATTTCCAATAAACGTGACACCAAAAGCCACCTAAATAATATAGGTCGTTCTCTGTTTCAGTCCGTCTTAGCTGTGGTCACTTCTCTTCAATTCAAGTATACATGACTAAAAAAGTGCATGACCGAGATAATGTCCAGGACAAGAATTTTCAGTTCCACTAGTTTTCTTTCGTCATTCAGGTTGAATTATCTTTTGTTGTATGCATTACAGAAACAGTTAGTGCTTTATTACATACACTACTGTATCAATAACACCACTGGCAAAAATGATGGAATTGCATCTCTTGTGGGATGCTCAGTTAATTTTTCTTTCTTTCTTTCTTTTTAAAGAATCAGCTAATCACACATATGAAACTGAACTATTTCAGAGGTGGACATTCAAGCTTCACAAAGCATGTTTAAAGGAAAAAACAGATTCACCTTTTTCTTTTCAGAACAAAAAAAAACGAATCACTCATTCCTGAGGGAGCAACTATGTAATCCTAAACGTACACATTTTTTGCAGTTCCTCTAGCTTCTGTGACAGCTTTAATTGTTAGAGGCAGAACTTAATGAATGGGGAAAAAAATATTCAAAAATTAGACGATTAGATCCCCCGCACACACACATCATTTTCTGTTTCAATGTCCACTGAAACTTTTCAAGCAAGTTGCGATCCAGAATTTTTGCAGGCCATTGAGTTGATATTTCTTTCCTGTGGAACAGTTTGAATGCTCTTTACTCTGTGATAAGATGTTGAAAGATCCTGAAAAATGACTGCAAAACCAAATATACTTTTCACTAAAGTAATGAAAAAAGTCTAAAAAATGTCTTACTTTAGACTTTACTTTAGATGTAAGATCTCCAATCAATCCCAAATGATCAATGAGCACAGATTTTTTAAATATTTCTTTCAGGCAGCCGATATTATTTAACTAGACCTGCACCAAACAACAAAAGTTCAAGAGATTCATAGCTTGACACAACTAGCTGTTCATAACTGCTTCACCTAAAGTGGACTAAGATGTGCGCTTTTTTTATTTAGTCCAGGTGAAAACTCAAACGCCTTTTATACTATACCACTTTCACTCATATATCATATTTTAGTCTATGTAGTACTTTTTTTTCTTCACAGTCATAAATGTTTTGGCATGTAGCCCAGCGATCTAATTGGCAGACAACTGCTTCCACCACTGCCCACTGTAGCTGTTTTCTTCTGTTTTGGTGTTAATGATGATTCATGCTTGGTTCTCCTTTTTAGATCCACTTATTAAGGAAGGTCTCTGATCAGTTATTTGTTTTTTCTTTTACTGTACATTTAGCTGTTTTCAGACACATTGTTTTTCATTTTCTGTCCTGAAGCTTGATGTCTTCCTTGGTCTACTTGTCTACATTCATTTTACATCTCACTTAGTCTTTTTCAGACAAAGCAGTTGAAGCAGCCAATATCTTTCGCCACTCTTAGCGCTGACTTACCCGTTTCAAGGAAGTTTATTATCCTTTTGATTAGCTCCTTTTGATCAAAACTCTGTTTTTGGCACAATGTTTCATGCCAAGCAGACAAATCAACCATTTCATTTAATTGCAGCCTAATTTGCATTTAAAGATATAAAAGGTATTACTTAAAAAAAATACAGAGTAAGTCCATTTTGTTTCTTGAATTGTCTTTTTTTTCTTCAACTTGATCTGAAATTGTAATTTAATTATTTTATTTTTTTTAAAACCCAGACTGTTCAGCAGTTGAATGAAATTGTTTACTTATAACTGTTTTATTTATTTATTGTTTTTTGTTCTTTAATTCCTGAATGTTGGCAGGGGATGTGCAACCATTCAGTTAATCAAAACATTTCAACATATTCTTTCAAGGTAGTGGAATGGGAGGTGGGTGACATGAAACACCTACTTGAAAAAAATAAGTTACAATGTTATGTAAATGTAAAAATAATTTTCTTTCCCATGTTGATGTTTTTCAGTCAGAATGTTTGTCTCTAAATCATATTGCATTTTAAGGTAATATATACCAGCAATAATAACTTAGATAAAAGAAATCGCTACATTATTTCATGGATATTTGTATTATTTATTTATTTTTCAAATGTACATCATTTGCATTTTTTTTAATCTGTGAAAAATGCAGTCTTCTTGCATAGTATTATGTTCATATCTTGGTTCAACATTTTTGCCACTCGTTAACTAGCGTTTAGAGGTCATACATGCCTACTGCTGTTTTTAAACTTTTTGATTAAAATGTTTTCATTTACTTCTTAGTCCAATAAGTTTTTCATCAATATTTGTATGGATAACTGCAACCATATTAATCATGAAATATACATTGGAAGATCATTATGAATCCCACAGCCTCGAATGAACGTACTAGGATGGTGCAGGGTTCAGTGCCTCTTGCAACTATAAAACCTTCTTGTAGCAAGATTACCACCACAACTGAAACATAGTTACCCCCACAAATCATAAACTTTCACTGCTGACAAGGTGAAAGTCCTTGAGTCCTTGTCATTATTTGATGATTCACAGATATAAGGTTGCAAAAAAATTCCAGCAGATTCTAATTCATTCTTGCTGTGAAAAGTGTAAATACTACCCAGCTATCAAGGTTGTAATGGCATTTGGACTGCATTTTTGGGCACTTGACCATGATTTGATTGTTAGATTTTAATCTATTAATGTTGCTGTCACAATTCGCCAGAGCAATACAATAATTTGTGTGAATGAAAAGAATAGCTGCATATGGTGTATAGTGAAGATAAATAGACAAAGAAGAATGTGTTAATGACAGACACAAAAAAAAACAACTTATAGTTAAAAGCATAGGAAGAACGTAAATGTAAATCTCTTGAAACTCAGAGAAGTAATCCAAAAGCAGACTAGAACCGTCTGATTGCTGAGACAGCGAATAAAGCTTTGCCATTACTTCCTGTCAGTGAATGTGAAAATGTAGAGGTTTTATTCAATTTCATGAGGTATCAGGAGCTGTGGTTCAATGGGACTAAAAAAGTAGTAGTATATAAATACAAACAAGATGTGAAATACAAAATGTAAAATGAAAAAATAGTTCAACACACAAAACAATTTAACACATTTATTTGGGCAATGTATCAAATTATCAGGTCAAATTTTACATCAATAGAATAAATTCACAGTTTACTCTAAAGAAAAAAAAAATTACACAACTAATAAAAAATGGTTGGGTTAACATCACATCACTTGGCTAATCCAGATACAAGGGAAGTTTGAATAACCACCTTCTAAATCCAAAAAAAGCCGTCGAGCAAACTTTTCTATCTGAACAAGTTTAGTGTTGTACCTCAAAAATCATTTTTCACATGACTTAAAACTAACTGAGCAAACAAAACAGTGAGAGATAAATTTCTGAAAGGAGATATATATTGGCAAAATCATGGGCATTGAATTTTGTGACATTTTATGGCAGAAAACTAAAAATAAGCAAATCAGCAGTTTACATAAGATAAAACAATAATCAGTGTCAGAAGCTTACAAGAACCTTTAAATGAATCTCATCATCCTCTCATTTCATGGCACTAAATTACAGTTCAATTTAAATGTTTATTAAGAGCTGCTCTGCTACTAGGAGCCTTCATTGAGCAACACTCCCCTCCAGAGGCCAAGCAGAATAGCCATGGCGTTGGTGTCATGATAGAAATAAGAGTTTTGTACCATAATTTGCATTGAACCACTTGTTGGTTTCAAAAACAAGTTAAAGTAAATTTCACAACATAAGACCAGATGAACGTTAAAGTTAGAAATGAAGACAAGAAGTGAAAAGCATGAAGTGCATTGGAAACTGTGCCTTTTTTTTATTTATTCAAAAGCTTCTCACTTCTTTTCCTTCTTCTTGTCCTGCAAGCAAAAGAGTAAGGTATTTGACCATTTGTCATTCACAGAGAAAGCTCCAAACATGCAATTCATGAAAACAATAATTTTGATTTTTTTTTTAAAAACTCAAAAACAAAGGGTTTAGTAAAAGTTTGCTTTAGGCAGTAAAAGCTGTACCTTATCATTCATAGCAAGGATGATCATCAGTTTCCTGAAGATGGTGATGAAGTCAAGAAACAAGTCCACGCAATGCCTTAAAATAAAGAAAATTAAAATGGAGGCATGTAAATGTATACACGTGTATTTTATAGCCCCTAGGGACCCTGAAATATCCCTTGGCTATGCAACTCTAAAATTATTCAGCTGAGAAACTTTACATTATGCACTTTTATTCATTCCACCCAGCAAAAATATGTAGCATGATATTTGATCAGAAGACTGATTGACGTTTAAGTTTGCAAATGAATACAGATTCTTACCATATGTAGTCTTTGTCTCCGTTTTCTGCTTTTTCAATGATGAGCTGAGTGTCAAAGAGGACGAAGCCACACATAATGAACAGTCCAAGGTACATGTGTGCCTGTTGGGGGGGGGGAGAAGAAGAATTTATAATGCAGACCTACCGTGAAACAATTATACAAATTCCATATAAATTTTCTGGATTTTTCAACCATATCTTCTCTTAAAGTTGGATTCAGATCATCAACAAAGATAGAGCAGTGTAATCTTTTTTTCAGGCTTATTTCTGTTCTTTTTTAAGGACTGGATTGTTATAAGATACATTTTTTTCTCGTCCCTTTGGTTTAAATTCTGATTTTAATTTTCGTTTTCAATTTCACATTTTTAACTTATGGTTGGGAGTTTGGCGAAGCTCAGATAATAATCTTTTACCAGCAATACACAAGTTATTTTTCAGTGAAAATTAAAAAGGTGTTTCAGAATTTAGAAAACTAAAGAAATCAACTTGAAAGCAATATATTGAGAGATGCTACTGGTAATGACCCACTTAAACAGAATAAAGAACATTTACGTATAATTTTGTTGTTTTTTTTATATGAAAAGGCCAAAGGATCTTAGGTTCGGTCAACTTTTGCTACTGTTGCGGCTTTTTTTTTAAGCTAAAAAGAAATGTTAGCCAGTGCAAGCAGGTGGTTTACTACAGCTTCCAGATGAGACTGACCAGTTATTCCTGCACCTTGGAGGAGCAAGTTCTTTTTTTTTTTTTTTTACAGCTATCTCTTCAAACATGGATGCTCTAAGGCAGGGGTCCCCAGTCCCTGGTCTCTGGTCCAAATCCAGACCTTGAGAGGGTATTGTCAAGGCCACAAAGTATTTTCTAATTTATTGTTTAGGTGGATTTAGACTTTTTTCCTCCAGCCAGAAGCAATGTCTGACATTTGAGGCATGACGGACCAGCTATGCAGGTCAGGGAACCTTTAACAGGGGTTGTTGCAAGTTACAAACTTGGGCGCTAACTTACGCTAGCTGGCGGTATAATGACAAGATGGTTTCACATAGGGACACAGTGACTAAAAGCAGATGGCTGTATTAAAAATACCCAAAGTGGACCATGAAAATCACACATTTAGAGATGAAGGGACAGAAGCAGTGCGAACCATCGCCTCAAAGCAAGAGGGTTTTGGGTTCCAGTCTCTGGGGGAACCATTTCAGTGTGGAGTTTGCATGTTCTCCCTGTGTCTGCATGGATTCTCTCCACAGTCAAAAAACCTGCATGTTAGGTTCATCGGACATTCCAAATTGCCTTTAGGAGTGAGTGTGAGTGGTTGTTTGTCCTTGTGTGTGTCTGTTTGGCCCTGTGATGGACTGGCGATCCAGGGTGTACCCTGCCTCTCGCCCATTGACTACTGGGATAGGCTCCAGTCCCCCCGCGACCCCATTAGGGAATAAAAGGTTAAGAAAATTGATGGATGGATGAACAGAAGCATACACATTAATTTATCTCCATTATGTATCAATAATTGCCGATTTGCTAAAAAACAGTTTTCATTCAGTCTTCTCAAAACTTATTAATAACAAATTTCACTCACAACTGATCAATATGTATCTGCATACATGTTTAAGAATTGCTTTGATCCCATTCCAAAAATATTTGCAGGATAGTTTATAGCACTTTTTCCTACATTTTACTGGAGTTTTTAGTTGAACTGTTTGCACTTTAATTTTGGTTTATGTGCAATACATGTTGCAAAGATTGTGGCATAATTTCCTTCTTATTTTTTAGTTTTGTTTACTATTGAAACTTTAATTGTACTGCACTTTAATGATCAGCAAATTATTTAATGGACACGTAATAAAAAGCAATAATCAGTTGTTTAAAAAAAAACAATGTTGATGATGAAAATATTGGATCAAATATGAAAATATGTTTTGACGATTGATTAAAAATGTTCAGACCCCAGATTGTTTGGATGATGGTCATAATGGACCCTTTCCTATTTTAGTTGGAGACCACAGCCCTATTGGATGATCTTCCCCAACTCACCACTGCAGATTGGGCAGTTCTAGCTATTTTAGGACAGGTAGTATTCTGACATCAGTGCTTCCTCTAATGTTTGAGGACACACTGCATCAGATTTTTATAGTGTTGCACACTTCCTTTTTGATATCATTTTTGTGATTGATTTTTTTTAAAATATGTAATCAAGGGCATTTTAAAACAAAAACAAACAAACATTTTTCTCTCTTTCTATCTAGAGTGCCATTACTTGTATTTGCATCCCATGGCATACTGACTAAAATAGCTTCATGAACTACTTACAATTCCTAGGCACAAGTATTATTTTGGGGTGCATGTGGAACCATAACTCACAGCCTGTTTTCACACAAATCTAAAATTATTTTAGAGATGTTGAGAAACAAATGTCCAAAAACATTACCACACTTCATGTTCAGATTTTCAAACCTGAACTAAAATCTCCTCATCATCAGAGTGTTATGTGAAATCAAACATGCCAGAACATTTGAAACCATCACTTTACAAAGCTACAGGAGAATTATCCAACCATTTGTTGACTCTTCCGTAGCATATACACACGCGAATCTTAGTTTATTTTAAATGGCACTTCTGTTTACTATATTTGACAGCAACAGTTCTACTTGCTTCTTCAGTATGAGCATCATTAGTATTTAATCTCACAACACCAGAACTGCAGCACTAAAGCATGATTGCAAGGAAACATTTGAATTATTTTCATAGTGGTTAGCAAAATCATTCAAATAGTTGCTTCAACTAAGAAATTCCTTATTAGTTGTAAGACACTTTAAGTGATAGAAAAAATGTAATGCTGAACTACCATGAGGGCAAATGTGATTTGTTCTCATTTAACTTATGAAAAAATAACACTGAAAGGATCATCGAAGTCAGGAAGAAGCCAAGGTAAATTGTTTTGTTCTCAAAAATGTTGTCATGACTATAGTAAGCCATGGTACTATGCTGGCACAAGGTAGCCTTCATCATCTTCTCACTCTATAATAAGTCTCACAAAAATGTTATATGTGTAGTTATTAATTATCTTCATACAAGACATTTAGGTTAGATATGAGTGGGTAAAAGAGTGCATTTTCTTTAGTTACCTTGAAGAGCATCAGAGACCCAAAGAACATGTTCACTACGGACAAAAGAAGCAGGAGGGAAAGGCCGGACATCAGCGTGCCTGCAGAGCAAATATAAACCAATATTAATCTTCTTCCACTTTTCTTTTGATATCAGTAACACTGTTTATTTGGAAATAAGCATTTCGAATTTGGACCCAAAAAAAACAACAACTTTACCTCCAAGGAACAAGTAACTCCTACGTTTCGCATAGAGTGCGCTGAGAGTAAAGCAAATGAAAATCACAGAGGTTCCCAAGAAGGCCGTCACAACAATGCTGAAAGGAAACAAACCAGAACATACATTAAGTAATTCACACATCTGTTAAGAGCAGGATAATTTATTGTGTTTTCCACGTGCAGACTTGACCTTTTATTAAATTAGCCAATACAAGATATTTAGAACAGACTAATCTTTTGCCTACCTTGGATTTACAGCAATTACAAAATCCAGTGTAGGACCAAGGCCGACACCTAGAGAGTTATGAGAAAAATCAATAAATAAATATGCCCGATATTTGGCTTCCTAAAAATGTAAGGAAAACATGCTTTTAAAAATATGTTTATATCAATTTTCACCAGTGAGGAAGGCAAATCCAGCCAAGATAGCCAGTCTCTTCTTCTCAACCTCAGGGTTGTGTGGTGTCATAGCAAGCCAGACCATCATTCCCAAAGAGCCAAGAACAGACAGCAGGCCACCCTAAGGAAAGGAGCACATGGTAAGAGCAAAAAAACAGTTTTTAAACCAAGACGTTACAAACAAATAACAAAAATAAATTGTCTAATGAGTGACAATGGCATATTATCTGTCTTCTGACAACAGAACCTAAATTTACTATTGGACAGAGTCCAGAAGTCCAAAACTCTTTTTGTTTCTTTATTTTATCAGATTTTTGTGCAGACAATGTATCATTCGGCTGATCAATTAAGCTGTAATTACCAGAAGAAAAAAAAAAAAAAAAACTTGAATAACAGAAGCAAAATGTAAATGTACTGGTTTTTTTCACACTTCATGCACTCATGTTAAAAATGTTAAAGGTTTGCTATAAACTTTTCTGCTTCTTTAAATCTAAAATCACACAATAAGAAGGGGTATGCTAAAAAAAACATACATCTGAACAAATCAAAGTTAAGCTGCTAACATTTGCCAATGAAGCATGATTTACCTCTAACATCCTTATACAAAGCAATACATAATACGTTTCAACAAAGACATGCAATATGAAACCTGCATTTAGCTGGATAGGCACCATTTACTTTTAGATAAAAGATCAACATTTAAAGATAGATATCTGTTAGTATCACCTGGAAGAGGCGTGTCACCACATGAACGTAAGAGCCAGCAGCTGCCACAAACATGCAAACAGCTAAGCTGGAGTAGACATTTTTCAAGTGGACTTGGGTCGAGTGAGATCTGTAAAAAAGATAGCAATGAAACCATGAGAAATAGACACAAAAGTTAAAGCAGATGACCCATCAAATCAGCTGTATGCTTACATACATTTGGGAAAACCTGAAGAGAGCATCGATGTTGATGTTGCGGTCAAAGACATTCATGATGAAAATAAGAAATTCAGATCGGAAGGTATTTCTGATCCAACGATGACCCTTATGAACAGAAAAACAAATTAAAGAACAAATTAAAACTTTATAGCAACTGTATAAGAATGTTTACACTCTGTTCTTATTTGTTAGTGAGCCTATGCTTGTTTCCACAACAACAGGGCTACAGAATATAACACAATCTATTATATTAAACGTGACCTTTCTATTCAGAGAAAAGTATTTGTTACTGGTAGTTATATGCAGGTTATGTATGGGCATAAATAAGCAATACAGTTTTATTTGTTGCTCCATAACCATGAAAAATATTAACTGGATGCTACAACAAAAGTATTGCAAGAGAATCATGAACTCTGTCTTTGACAGGAGATGATGATATATTGTAAAAATGTATATTAACTTCTTTAACTTATATATATCAATATTAAATTAAGTTTATTCTCCTTTTAAGTGAAATGCTGACAATGCTCAAAAACAATCGCCCGAAGTCGTTTTCCAGTCAAATGTTTAAAGCAAATTTTCTCTTTTATACGATTTCTTATAACTTTCCAAACCATTTACATTTTCTTTTTTTTCATGCAACTTATTTATGAAGAAATGACACAGGTGTTACACAATGTTTTCACGATCACGCAATAGTACGTCACACGTAATCTCTCGATCTCTTCAAATTACATTATCTCAAATCACACATTAAAGTATCTAAATGTATAAGGTTTATATCAACAGCCCAGTTTTTAGAAAAGAACTAACATCACAACATGGGCCAGTCTTATAAATAAATAGTTATACTTTCACGAAGAGGCTTGTATTGTCTAGAGAATATTTTGAACTGAGAGTTTACATTTTCAAATCATTTCTCAAACAGAATCGCTGAATTAGCTAAATCAACCTTAAAGGCTTTCCCACCTTTAAACTTATTCAGACGCTTAAATCTAAATGACATTGGTTGACTAGCACTAAGCAAAGCAAGCTAACAAGCTATTTTGAAAACAGGCTAACGAGTTTTCCCAATGTAAAAACGTATATCTAGCAAGGAAATAAAAAGAAAAATCTCCTATTCATCAGATAAATACAATACTTGTCGAATGATTCAAATACAAAACAAAGAGATTAAATAAAAAAAGGCAAAAGAAAACAACAACTGTGTTGAGACACTTATGAGCAACTAATGTTGCTAACCAGTGAGTGTTAAATAATGGGCGGCTTGGCTAGCTATGTACTGCTTCCTTGTCAATAAATTCAATACATCTCGACAGTACAAAAGCCGTTAATGCTATAACCAATATTAACGGGACGACAGAAATACACCATACTTGCGTTTCAGCTCTGTTTTTTTCGGCTGCTCTCCTATTTCCCTGACACAGTTGTTACAATCCTGTACGTGTCAGTTAGCTCAAGGCAGTCTGCTGATGTCACCATGGAAACGCCCAGAAGTCTGTCGAGCGCAACATTTATAGAAATTCACGAGAATACCAGCTTTTAATAGTTTATCCTGGAATTAATTCCCAGTATGATTTAACACATTACCGTCATGGGCTCAAAACAAATACGCATTCAACTGTTCAAACAAACAACAGCTGCCTGCCGAAGAGTATCTATGTTTAGATGCACTCACTGGTGTGTCATCAGAATAAGGTCTCACTACACCTAAAATGGCCGCCCTCTTGTAATTTACTCATCCGTCAATACTGAAACTGCGTCTCGTTGTTCTTGTGTGGCTTCTAAGTGTATAAGTTGACTCCCATTAAAATGTTAAGAAACATATATAAAGCTGCCCTTACAGATATTGTCTCAATAAAATAAAAATACAGATTTTGAGGTCATTTTTGCTTTGGAAGAATCTCAAGCATTTAACCCTTAATTCCCCTTTTTCTTTAATCAAAGTCAAAACTCTGTAAATGCCCATGAAAAAATAGTAGCCTATATAAAACCAACATGTGTTTTTAAAACTATGGTTCCAGTGTATCCAGGGAAGAAAATGCAATGAAAACAATGTAAAATATAAAGAAGTTTTATTTATAAAATTGGCAGCTCCTTTTAAGACTTTCTCCGTCAAATCAGATACAAAAAGAAAGGCTTCTTATATGTTTTTTCCCCACACACAAACTGACATTAAACAAATACTTTTGCTCATTACAGCTGAGGCATTTTCATTGTCATATTTTACCAGTCAACATGCAGGTAATAGGATCATCAAACATAAAGATAATATAAAAGCCATACTACAAAGAAAATAACCCAAAAAAGGTACTGTACAGATTCTCAAATGACCGAAGTGGCACAACTGTTTCGGATCTGTGAATTGGTTAAACGGCACAAGTGTGTGAAGCACAAAGCAATCAAACAAAAATGTTTTCAGGCACTATTAAACACATGGATAGAATGAAAGCCTAATGCAGGCAAAATTAATTTCAATACAAAATACTGAGTATTAAGAATTAGTGAAAAATTAAAGGTTTTGGCTGATAAAAAAAACAAAACAGTTAAACATGCAAAAAATATTAAATTTAAGAAACAAATGACTCGTTGCTTACTTGTTGCACTACAAGTACCAAAGCCACTTTGAAGCTTTACACTCACTCATGACAGTGTTCTGTCATGCTCAGCATGACACATCTGAGTGTGTAGGTCTATAAATCTCAGTTCAGGCCGACCATTATTCTCGGTCCCAATTTCAAAGGCACAGTTTTTACTTTCAGCACCGTCAATGTAAAACAAATGCAAGTTGTTTGTCATATAAAAAGACATTGCAACAATTAAATATTTTTGGACCGAGACCTTTATAGCCATCTTATGTGCCAACATGTCCAGTGTTTCCATTTCAATTAACAATCTAAAAAATAATTGTCTCATTTACCTAGTTTTAAACCAATAAAACCAATCTACGCACAATTTATTTTGTAGAACTTGTCTCCCGAGTGCAAACAAGAAAAATTAGCTCTTTTGCTATTTAAATTCTAATTTAATGGTAAGTAAGGCCCAGTAGTGAGTTTTATTTAAAGCAAATAGACTGGCTACTTTAGAGGTACTATCCAATTCATAACAAAGTTGGGTTGCATAGACAAACCTTATTTAACATTTAAAAACAGTCTTCCTTATAAAAACAACCACATGTAGAAATATTTTTGTAATTTAAAAAAAGGAGCTAATGATTTTTTCCTTTCTTGTTGTTTTTGCCCCTAAAAGGAACAGTAATAAAACAAGCAATATCCAAAAGCCAAGTCAGGGCAGGCAGTTTTCTGCTTTGGCAAACAAACCACTTTAGCATTCATATTAAAGTTCATACTCGAGCAAGTTAGATGGGATTGCTTTGGATGTTGTTTTCTACTCTTTGTAATTATGCTTTCAATAAGTGGTTGTCCATATTGTTAATGAGGTAAAAAAGGAAAATGCCTCAGAGTTTTTAAAGTGTCAGTTTAACCAAGGAAATATAGTTTTAGGAATGTTCTTAACTGCATTGTTAGAAAACGTTATGGAACACAGAATGTTCCAGAGGTCATGACATCCCTATTTGGAAACTGTGTATCTATTCATTGCACACAGCACACATAGTGTATTTGAAAAAGTTAAGCAGAATCTCAAATTAATGTCCACGAAGCTGGTCCAGCAGAGTGTAAATGTTATCAGATTGACTGAGCTCTTCAAACACTGGAAGGAGGTTGAGTAGTTCAACATCATCCACATCATCAAACCATGACACCACAGGAACCTGAAGTGGGGGAAAAAATCATTTTCAGCATTTCTGGTCTGAACTATTACGGTACTACCATATTATGTGTGCCAAATATATTTCTCTTCAACAAGACACAAAAGAGTGAAACAAGACAGTTCTCAGGACTCCCTCATACCAATTTTAGGGTTTGCTGTTTTTTGTGTTCTTTTTACATTTTTCAAGGTGTAAAATAAAACTTAGAAAAAATCAATTGTCGCAAATTTGTTTCTGAGAACTTGTAACATAAAAATTTAATATCTTGTGCTGCTCCAGATGTAACAAAGAGTTGTGTTAGTTCGTCAACTAACTTTTTAAAACTACTAACAATATAAGTTGTTTTCATACCCTTATTTTTTTTTTTAATCAGTTTTGAGAAACTAACCTCAGATTACAAGACTATCTTGTCAGAGTTCATTTAGGTTTTAATTTCACAATCATTCAATTTTTCTTCATCTGGAAAATAAGATATTACCTCTTTTTGTTTAAAAAAAATACAAGTATAAAAGCAACATCTGCTTATGAAATGGTCTTTGTGTCTTTTCTAACATCAAGCATTCCTTTTCAACATGAAAGTTAACATAAAAAAATAGAAGAGGTGGGTTCAATCTCACAGCATTATCTGGATGGAAGATGTAGGAGGAAGGTGAATTATCCAAAATGAGGGTTTTTTGAAGGTCTCTGCCAAGGCGACTTAAATCTTTCACATAACAACCCTGATGGAACACACAAGATTCCCGAAATAACCGGGCCCGGAATATACCACACTGGTCCAACAGGTCAGTCACTGGGTCGGCATACTGATGGAGAATTGAAGAACAAATGTAGAAGAGAATCAACAATACTGCATATATCCCTAATGGCACATTACAATTTTTTTTTAACAAACTCATCCTTACTAAACTGCAATTTCTAATCCCAAATCCAAGTTGTTTTGTGCAGCATTCTTTATATTCAAAATGTTGCATGTGTATTCATGTTATATAATCAATTTTCACTAAATTTAAATTTTCGTTTCTTCTTTATTAGTAATGTTATTCTTACAGAAATAACAAGCAATGGCTTTGATTAAATATAGGGAGAGTGTCAACTAAGCTTATTAAGTAGTTGCCATCACAGTAGCACAACCACTAAGCGGGAGAGAACAAAATATAATTGGTAAAATAATCCTTGCCAATACTTTGTGAATAAATCATAAAGATCTTTTTCAGGAATCCTTTCTAGTACCTTTGAGAGACTGGCTGTAAACAGCACACATTCAAATAGTTCTCCCATTCTTTGCAGGAATTCATCCACATATGGCCTCTTCAGTACATACACCTGTGAAGCAGAAAAGGTGCCAGTAAACACATCAACTTGATTTACTATAAAAGCATCAAATTCTCTTTACTTTAGTATAACATTTAAAGTTCGGTTGATTATGGCCAGTTCCTGAAACAAGTAATCAAGAATAGGCCGTGCCAGTGTTAACCAGCCTATCCTGGATTACTTGAACCAGGCAAAAGCCTATGGAGTATTCCTGTCATATACATAGGGTTATTTCTAAGGCAATTACATTTCCAGATGTCCAACAGGTTCTTCACTAAAGAAAAAACACAATGATATGGTACATGAAGATTCAAGAGATGATTCAAGAACTTGTTCAAAAATGCCACATATTCTGCCAGTGATTATTGACATTTGAGTCAGAATAATTTTCTTGGTCGTGCATCTACTACCACGTGTGCATTCCTGTTCCAGATGTGGCCAGTAGAGGGCTCTACTCACTGATATTTGAAAACCTGTCTGATCAACAACAGGGCCCAGCAGCTCAGCAAAGACAGCAAGACCATCAACATGCATATGCAACCCATTCCTGTCCAATGCAAAAAATGCAAACACAACAGCTTACCTGGTGTGTGGTCCCCTCTATCTCCACTGGTACAATGAAGTCTGCATTACTTATAGGCTGGAGGAAGAAAATACAGGGAGAATGTTGGCATGCTCACTTACATGAGGCTGGGTGTATACGCTCAAATTGCATTACATAACAACAGAGATGCAAGAAGAAGACTCTCCACCACTGCCATGAATCATATTGAATAACCTATACAAAATAAAAATCATTCGAATTTCTCAAAAAGATTAGTAAAGAATCAAAGTTGAAACACACATTTTTAAGTATTGTTTTTCACTTAAGTTTCCATCTTGATTTTTTTAAAGAACATTAACAAGAGAACGCAAAGTGCAACCAACAGAACGGACCATTTAAGCAACATAAAGAAAGAATCTTAAAGTAAAACTTGGCGTTCGTACCTTGAATGAACTGTGCACCAGTGTCTCATCAAGGTCTATGACGACACATATCTTTCCCTGATCCTGGGCCATCACCTCTGGCAGGAGACTGACCTGAGATTCCTGAAGATACACAATAAACATTTTCTCAATGTAAATATAATGAAATAATACAACAAAGTAACTGTTTCACCTGAGCTATGTTAACAACTGAGGAACATGATCTCAAAAGTAAAGTAATCCACAGAAAAATCAAACTTGGGTGAATTGATTATATTAGGAATATGAGATTAAAGTAGTTTTAAGGGGCAACTCAAGCTGCAGGATGTTTTATTGTAACCGTGTCTGAATTGTACATATCAGGCATATTCATTTAGCTTATCACTTTTGTTAACGGGGAAACAATTTCAATAAGAAATTAATGACACAGTAATTTCTTTTGTTAAATTATTTTTATGTTTAACCTATTTAAAAACAGAGTGTAAATTGAATTAATTATTCATATATTGCAGACCAGGTATTGCTCATTCACGCAGGAAGCCGAATTAAGATGTAGAAAGTATTAAGCAAATAAACAATTAAATAATAGCAACAATATAGCCCCAATAATTTTAGTGTTGTATCTGCTTTCATGCCACTGGAAGTCTACAACATTATAAACTGGGCTTGTGAATGCAGGTTCCTGTGTTACTGATGCTAGAGGACATCTTCAACATGAACAAACAAAGCATCTCATTAAAATACTCTAACATGAAACTGAATACCAAATCAGCCTAACAGCATTCACCAGTGTGGACTGCATTAAGGCTTTTTTTTTCCCTACTCAGAAAATAAAAGACACGATACAGAATTATCAGCTTGTTTTATTTGTTTACCACCACACTGAGTAATGAACACTTGGTTAGCTCTCCATTCAGGGATCAAATGTGAATCTATAAGTAATTTCAAATTTATATCTAAAGTAAATTCTCAAAACACTAACAGCTGATGAACAGTTTTGGTTTTGGTGGGTGCTAGTGAAAAAATAAAACAAAAACATCTTGATGACAATTCACTTTTTTCTTTTCACAACGGTGTGATCTTTAATTTTATGGTAAGTAGTGTGTGTGGTTGTAATCAGAAAGTCAAACCCTAATTCTTAAACAAAGGCGGAACTGGGCTGATGACTTCAGATTGTTTGTCAGCCGTGCAAGAGTTACCTTGACAAATGTCCCATTTTCCTGGGTCTCTACCAAGGGCTGTTGGGAAGTAGGTGGTAGTGGTGTTGCTGGTTTGGTGGGACTTTGAGCTTGGATGCAACAGAAGAGGGCTTTGAAGATGTTACAACTTCGAGGCTGTTTCAGGGAAGAGCGGCTCACCTGGCCTGTTCAGTGTAGAAAAAGAAAAAAAATTCATGAGAAAACATGAAATGGAATTCTTATTCTTAACTGAAGCAATAAAACACATCCTACAACTCCTGTCTGCTTTCTTTTTCTTTTTCCACAAAACTGTGTCTTGACACAAAGAGATGATATATTACTAAAGATCTATGAAGGAAATTCAGTATATTTTTCTAGAGCTATACTTTTACCAGTCATCGTAAGTCCATCTACAGGGATGGCATAGCCAGCACATGAAATCTGTTTATGTGCCTGCCTTTAATGCTGCTGTTGCTGCTGAAAAGAGCTGGTACATGTTATATAATCACAAAGGGCAGGAAAATCAACACAGAGACAAAAAAATTCCAACCTTTAAAAAATCTTTTAAAGACTTTTCAGGGCTGCTAAATGCTAGCCTGAGCTGACGGGGAGCCAGTCAGTCAGGGAGTTGATGAACCAAATAAGCAAGTAACACCTCAGTGGTCTATTCAGGTCTTTGATCAGTCACTAAGCTGACTGGTGCCCCAGCTCCATGTAACACCTATGCCACAGTGAAACAGAAGGGGGGAAGTAATCTTGCAAGTCCCTGTCTCGTGCATTTTGTATGAAGTCATGCCAACACCACAGTATATAAACACAAAAACAACATTATTGTTCATATTATTATCATTATAGTTCATACACTATCACTCTCTGCAGTGCGCTGAACAAATGCATAATCAATGGGTGATACACTATTTTTTTCTTTTAACTCACAGCATCCAAGCCGATCTTAAGTGCTACAAGTCATAATGTCTTCATGACAACAACCCTGTTCCACAACTCCATGTTTAAGCCACAAAGGACATTGAATCTGGACATGCCAATTCTACGGACAATTCACTATCACTTAAGAATATTTAAAGAAGACATTACAAACACAATGCAAGCCAAAGTATTTATGTAATACATAAATAAAGCACTATTGTAGGCCACAGTAAAAGTGCCTGCATATAAAATGTTGACACATGAACAGATATCTCCCAGTAGTGGCAACCAGATTAAACCACAATGCAGATAAATCACCTTAAACCCACCCCACAAAACTCAATGCACATAACAAATATGGTGATACTGTATACATTTGAGTTTTTTTTTTATTGTTAAAACATACACACCTGTCTTAGATTATGCACGATTTTAACATCGACAAGGTCGACCGAGACAGCAAAGAATCGTTCAAAATGGAGAAAAGTGTGCAAACAACGAAATCTTTTAAACGGTGCTACAATGGGCGTGTGCAGAGGGGGTGTGTTTGTGCATTCCGCTGTCAATAGCGTGGCACCTGGTAGTTCTATACACCCCCACTGTAAATACAACAATCACTTTATACCCTTTTAGACATTTCTGGGTAATAGCAAGTCTAATAATACCAACATGAAATCTCTCAATGTGTGTGTGTTTATTTTAAAATGAACGTGATAGCAACGCAGCAGTCCTGCTTTTGACACACTGATTTATGACCACCATCTTCCAAAACGTAAAAAAACACACGTACGTACACCCGCAAATCGTTTTTAAAAATTGTGGTTTTAGTGTACAGTATGACGGTGCTGTGTATGGCGACTTCTCGCTTTTCTAGAAGCATGGCTATTATACTGATATGCAGGGCATTTTTTGACTGGCCTAGACCTGCAGCACTGCGATCAAGAAAAAAAACAACTCAACATTGACCATTCAAAAGCACATCTAAGCAACGCAGGTTTGCGTAGTGCTGCAAAAACGCACAAACCGGATCAACAATGGTTAAGCTCTGGCAATCCCACATCGTAATGGAGACTTCGAAATTACACCACAGTAGGAACCTTTTATCTATGAAAAAGCAGAAGATGCGACACGATTTGCGTATTGTATTATATTGTAAAGCTAGTGTTTTTAATGTTGTCAGTTATATATGAGCCTTTTATATTTATAGGCAGATCACTGTAGGAAAAATAAATAACTTTAGAGCTTTTTGGCTCAATTTTGGCAGCAAATGACCAAATTAAGATGTTTTTAGATCAATCGCGCGGCGACCTATAAGCATTGAGTCTCAAAATTACAGATGTGCTTCGTTAATGCTAAAACAAGGAAAAGCGCTCCTAATTCGCGCTCAACTGGAGTCCGCAACCTTCATCTGTCAAGTATACGGACGCACTAAAGGATCTCTATCAACATTCTACTTGTTATTCGCAGAAAAGAAATGATACAAATGCACAGAACGAGAGTTGACATGATTACCTGTTTTTGGCAACGCTTGAACGCCTTCTTTCTGCACTTGTGTGATAATAGAACTTTCCATCTGACAATCACAGAACCCTCAAAATCCTCAAATCCTGTCCTCGAGCACAGATGGGCATCCCTCATTGGGTTATATAAATATATGTATTTGTCAAGTTGAGCAGTATGCCAAGTATTCACAAATGTTTGTTGTCACCAGCCTCAGTTACAATCCTCGATGAGATAAGATTTATCCTTTTCCTGGGTTTTACTCTCCCACCTCTTCTTCGCTTCTTGTTCTACCGTCCGAGGTCTGCTGCCCGAAGAGGGGGCAAGGCACTTGGATGTGTTTTTGGAGGTTATATGACACTGTGTGCCCTCCGTCTTCTTGGGTGTGCTGCTACTATAACTGGTGGATCGCTGAGCAGCTTTCCTCCCGCGTCGCGGTGAAGTCCTCACTTTTGCACCAACAACATGGAGAATCCAGGCGAGAGAAGGAAAACAACTGAGGAAATGGGGCAAGGGAGGGCGGTTTCAAGCCCCCCTCCCCTTTACTACAGATAAACAACATCGGGCGAAAGGCCATAAAGAGCCACGAAAAACTCTGGCTATTGATCAAGACATATACAAACTGACCTATACAAACAGAATCCAGATAACAGTTACTTGTAAATGTGACTTTTGTTTTTATCAAAGGTTTTGTTTTTCTACCGATTGGACTTAATGGGTGCCTTAAAACTGTCTCTACTTTCTGATTGGGTGCAATTGAGGTGGGGGCGTGGTTAAAACATTCCTCCCCATTCTGCACGCGCCGGACTAAACACATTCCAGCGCTTTTTGTCCAAATGAGATCACATTGTTTACAAATTATTATTTTTGTTATTATTTTAGAATAAATCATTGCATCAGTCTTAGAATAAGAACAGTAGTAAAAAGCTTAATTTGTTTTTTTGCTTTATTAAATCAGATGCTTGTATGTCATTTATATCTGTTAGAAAAGTATGTGTTCTGTACTGTATTTATTTTTACAGTCCAGAATAACACTTGCAGTTGTCACAATAAATTGCAAATAGCACTTTACAACATCAGTTCCATGGTTATTTTTTGGTTTGTCTTTTACTTTACATCGATAAAGTTATAACCTATATTTATCAGGCAAACGAAACATATAACAGTTTAAATCAAACAAAGCGCACCTCTGAATAACTTACCAATTCCTATCTATTGTACAAACATTAATATAGTAATATCGTTTTTCAATTATTTACTGTGCAATTTTGGTCCTTAAAAGTGTAAAAATAATTTTAAAAATAAAGCAAGGAGAAGTTTATTTTTAGGTTCTTCGTGTATCTGCTCAAACTCTACGGTCTATAATAAACATGGTGTGCATTGGGTTTTGTTGGTGGATGTTTCTCCATGGAAAATTACATATATAGAGATATTAAAAAGAAGAGGCAAACTGGTGACCAAGGTTACCTTAATTTTCTCTTTCATCCTCCTGCTCTTTATTGGCAGAAGTCAAATTAAACTTTTTATGCATACTTGACGATGTAGGGTGGGGCTAATACAGCAAAATGTCTATTACAAATCCTTAGAGAAACTATTCTCAGCAGTTACTGAACTATAAGAGTGCTGGTTATATAAGCTCACTCCCTGTTCACACCAAAACCACCAGGCACTTAAACAGTTTTTTCCCCCAGGCCACCACCCTCTTGAGTAAGGCCTTCCACCCCCCCCACCCCTGGCACATCTACAGACACTTAAAGAACACCTAATTATAATATTAATTCCTGCCATCCTCTATATACTTCAGGTCAACTAACTGCCATTTCAGTTTGTGCATATCACTGCTCAGTTGTACATATTGTACTTACTTATTATTATATTTTACATTTTTGTCATCAATTAATCTACTTTGTTATTTTAATTGTTCTGTGATACCAGATTCAATTTGTGTGTGATTGAGATAAACATCATACAATTTTTTTCATCATACATAGATTTAAAAAAAAGGTTAGTCATTGGATTTTAAGACATTCCTAACAGCACAAGGGTTCTAGAAGATAATTTGTGCCTAAATTCAGACACATGCAAAGTTTGAAGAGCACAATTCAAACACCATGCAGTCTAACCAGAAGATTGCTTAAAGGACAAAAAGACATTTAAATATCATTGTTGTTTATGTTGCACTGTTGAGTTGGTACATTTTGAACACTTCTAGGCTCATAACACATTCAGCTAAGCCAGTGTCAACAGTGCCCACACTGCAAAAACAGCCCTACTACTTACATTCCTGGTTTTGGTCATTTTGAGGCAGAAGAAAAATATGTGTGAAAAGATAGAAACAAAATAAGTAGCTAAGATATGTATTTTAAAGCTAATGCCACTGTTTACTTAATCAACTTGAAATTAATTATCTTTCTTATTGCATTCCTGTGAGAAAACAAACGGACAGATACACAGAACGCTGTGGTAAGTTGCTATGAAAGAGTGTACAAACAGTGTTCAGTGGTGCTATATTTAACCCCTTGAAAATCTGTCCCAATCAATTGAATACAAACATGTTTTTATATCCACTTTTTACAGTGGACAAAACACATTCACTTATTGACACATTCACTTAGTTATATTTCTAAAAAAATCTTGAATATTTATGTTAAAAAAAACATGTATGCAGTTTAAATGTATGTGTAGTATATTTTGCATGAAAACATCAAGAGCTGAGAGAATCTTTGGTTGACAAATTTACAAAACAACCATTTGAAATACACTTTTTTTATTCAAACAGAATATTTTGAGTTTTATGAAATATGAAGTTGAAAACACAAAATGTTTACTTTTAATGACATAATCATGATGACTCCACAAGTTACAAGAAAAAAGTTGCATTAGCTTACGTGCCAATAATAGAAATTTTGTTCAACTACTACGTTTAACTCTTTGGAGTCCACCCAATCTACTTACAGCCTAATGCACTCGGCCATACAAGATCCAATCGTGCTGATGACAGTCTCACTGCTAAAATATGCTTACAACATCTTTGCCTCATGTATGGTTCAGACTGTAGGGTCTATATCATGTGATTTGCTGGAAGAGGCACCCCCACCTCCCCTCCTCTCCCACCTTACAAGTCTGCCCCTTGATGGCCTCTGCTAGGCTGTATTTCCAGGAAAGGGGGCCTACTGGACAGGCTGCTGGGCCTAGGCATAGAGACATTGGCTCATTGAGAAAAACAAAAACAGAGAGGGGCGGTGGGAATATTCTCCAGTCTTACATAACTCAACCACCATGGCAGTGAGTGAGAGAAAAAAAAAGTTGTTTGCCACAATGCAAAGGAAAATCTGTCACTCTGGCTGTCCATAGCTTTTTAAAGTTGAAAGACTTCTACATTGGAATTTGGGAAAGACTAAAACCAGCACTGTTGCTTGCAGTTACACAAGAGTTGCAATTCCTACACTACAGTAATGGCTGTAGCATACTAGCATAATATGTATGTACACACACACACACACACACACATATATATATATATATTTTTTTTTCTTGCACATGCCACCTTGTGGTCAAATCTAAAACTGCAGCCTCACAGATTGGTTTACCGCGCGTTTTTCAGAACACAAGATGTCGTAACATTTTTCTGTTATCCTCTATGTTTTATTGATTTGGAATTAAATGCACCTCTCCATGTTTGCTTTGCATGGTAGTTCAGTTAAAATTTTCTGTTCTGTTTACTATAGGCAGACTATCTTTTGAGCAAGATACGAGTCATCATTTTGGGTCCTAACGTGAAAGGAATGACACTATTTACTTTACTTATGTAAATGCCACCTCGACATGCACAGTAATCATTCTCGGGTCATCCTAATTTCTTTAAATATTTCAAGAAGAAACAGAAGTAGACGCAAAGATTGATATAAAAAAATCCACCGACAACAATGGAACTACAGGCATAAGACAAAAACCCTGTTTGTGCATTTCTAATAAGCTTGGAAGTCCTGTATGACCACCATTAAAGTTCTACAAAACCTGATCTCTCTTAGATAAACTGTACAGAAAAATTCTGGAATCCCCATATTGAAGGACATCTTGAAAAGTAGGAAGAAATGCTGCTTGTGAATTGTAATATAGATACCATAAATAATTGTAAATGTTTGCAAAAATATCAACATTTATAATAAATGTAATTTTTTTCCTTCACAATTTAATAATTTACATACATTGTGAACTGTAACGAATATGTAAACTCTCAAGTGTACTAAAATTGTTAGTATCCTGTATTTTGTGTGGGTCCTCTTCCGTGGAGAGCTGGGCAGGTTGGCACACCTGCTGATTTCCCAGTCAGTTGGTCAGAAATATAAAGAGCAGAGGATCGGTCATTCGTTGCTTGATGGTCCCCCATAGTTGGTGTGCTCAAGCCTCATGGTATGTCATGATCAAGTCTCCACAGTTTTTGTCCGTGTAAGGATTTTGGTCGGGACTCATGTTTGTTTGATTCTTTCTCAGATCTCGTTGTACTTCTCTGGATCTCAGAAGGCCAAGGTCTGGACGATAGGTTCCAGAGCTCCCAAGATAGCTTGAAACCAAGCCCCTTGATCTTGCTGCGTGCCCGTTCTTTTCCTTCACCTGAATAATTCCCCATGACGCACCAAGGTCCTAACTGCCCTCTATGAACAATTCTCTCCTCAATAAAAACCTGTTTACCCATCACCTACCTGTGTTCCTGAGAATATTCATATTACACCTGTAAATAAACCCCAAACCAACCTTTAATCTGTGTCCTTGTGTCCAGTATCTGCATGTGGTTCAGAAAGGTACTCAAAACATGCCAAACTGCTTCAATAACAAGACTTCATTCAGCACCCTGTTGTGTTTTTCTATGGTCAATGCAGGTGTCAGGAATTTTTGCAACACATCAGATGTTTCATGTAATTTCCCTATTTCTTTATATATTTTAATATCCAATTAATTAATGTCCATTAGACTTTTTAAAAAAACACATTGCACGTCATGCTGAGAAATGCCAACGTATCATCTTATGTCTCTGGAAATATGTATTCTTTGTCTGTTACACCATTGATTTGTCTGTGTAACAATGTTTGTCTTGGGATAAACTACTACAAAGAAGTCTGAAGGCGATTAATAAACTTGTGTCAAGTAGCTTAAAAAAGAATTCCTCTTAATAGGGTCAGGACTTGATATATAATAAGTTAAGAAAAAACATACAACATTTAAAGATAAACCTAAATTTTATTAGGAAGCCTGAAGAACTATCGCTGAAAAGGGCTTTATACTATTAAAGGAAAGACTTGCTCTTGAGAAATTAAATTCAGGGATAGAGATGAATTGAGTGGTCATACATTTTGCTCAGTACTCAAACAGAAGGAATGCAACATAAGGATAACATACCTTTCAACCCTTTAGAAAATGCTCAAAAATAAGTCAAGGGGCACAAAAATGTAAATTCAAAGAATCCAAAATCACGAGGGACTCCACAGATTGACCATCCGCCAGATGTGCAACAACAAGCAATTTTCACAGAGTCCCATATAATACAGAGCTATCAGCCAGTATGGAAGGTGACAGTACCATATCAGCTGAATGGTTTTAGTGTTGCGACTGATCAGTGTATGTACATGTATACCTGTCAGCTTGTACAACACATCACCAACAGTCATATGTGAAATTCTAGAAAAGTTATCTTAACAACTATTCATCTATAGGCTGTACCATTTATTGCTAGTAAAGAATTTAAATTGCATCTGAATAAAAAAAGAAAACAATGATTACATTCCCAAATAGATTCATGATAAAAAAATCTGTTGCACTTTATCTTTCAACTGACTCTTTGCCATTGCTTAGATGAATTAGGACTAAACAGGGCAACTGGTACAAAATAATTTAAAGTACGTTATATTTTAAAGAGCTGAATTCTAACGTCTCTAACATTTCTAAGACTTGAATGTACAAGTGTCTTGGCAGTTGATATCTGTTTGCTTTTTTATGTTATTTTGTTTTCAATCCTAGTGCTTAGATTCGGAGAGGCGACCCCTAAAGCTATCAGACACAACCACAACTTTAGCGCAAGACACAGGTTAAAATCCATCTATTGTTTCTACTGCTTATTCCTGGTAGGGTTGCAGGGGGGCTGGAACCTATCCCAACGGAACCGATCCCTGTCTCCTATGGACAATTCAGAGCTTCCGATTCAACTACGATGCACTATTTTGGATTGCAGGAGGAAACTGGAGTACACCTACTGTACAGAACCCTTGCATACACAGGGATAACGTTCAAATTCCACATAGCAAAGCCCCAGTCCCATAGGGAATGCTGACCATTCAACAGTGTTCAGCCTTCACATTCCATTTTCTTCTACAAATCCAAATTTGTCTTACGAAGGTAGCAAGTTTTAAAGAGAAACCCATGAATCCTATGCAAGATATCCTATGCAATACTTATCAACACTCTGTGGAAATAAAAATAAATAACAAAATAGACAGTCTGTATCTAAACGTCAGTCTATACTACCTGTCCGAAGATGTGAAGGTAATTGTGTAATAAATGCTTTATTGAGTGTAATGAAGAGGTCTTTATTAATGGGACTACTTTTATAAAAAAAACAACACAACCTGTATTGTATTTTATTATTTTACTTTATTAAAAGCACTTCTATTAGCACAAGCCAGGCCAAGAGAGGGAGCCTGATGAGGGAGTGAAAACTTTAGGGGCCATGGCAGCAGCCATGATTTCTCGCCAGGAGCAAAGGAGGAAAAGCATGTAGCATTTATTTCAACTAATTCAGCTTCAAGTAAATGCTGTAATTGACAAACCTGGCCTTCCAGGTTGCACATATTCCATGTCTCCAATTGAATAAAACATTCTTCCCGTGCTTTTGGATGACGACATTGAGCACTTCTGATTACATTTGAGAGGATGGTCCGGGTGTGTCATTGGTCCAGAGATGAGTGGGGTGTTAATCTTGTCTCCCCGTTGACCGAAAAAGCTTGCACAGTTTATGTTCTCATGGATAAAGAAGACGCAGAGATCTATGAAAAAGTGAAACATGCAATTCTGGCAAAGTATGAGATCACTGCTGACACTTACCGATGCCCCTTCAGATCCCTGAAGGTTAAACCAGGTGAGGCACCATGTGAACTTTACTTAAGATTGAATTACTTGTTTTCAAGATGGGTTAGGGCTGAAAAATCTACTGTTCGAGAAATTTCTGAGCAGATAATTCTGGAGCAGTTTTTGAGAATGGTTAATCCAGAGTGGGAGATCTGGATATGTGAGTATGGCCCGAAGAAAATCGAAAGAAGCTGCTGGCCTTGCAGAAGTTTTCACATCAGCCAGGAAGGGGAGCAAGAGAACCTATTTTGGCCAGGAGACCCAGCATGCCCAACCAAGTAAGTCCACTGGGGGTGAACGGATTCTGGTCAAATTCAGGCCAGTAATGCTTCAAGTTCAAGGCAGCTCTCGTCCCACAGATCTTACATTGTTAAAAAGTGATTTCCCAAGTCTTCAGTACAAGATATACAATGTTAGAATTGTAATAACTTTTGCCATACACATGTGTGTGTGGAGATTGTGGAGGGGGCGTGGTGCTCAACTGCAGGAGAGAGGTAAGGGGAAGGCTTAGGAGAGCAGTGCTAGGGGAGGTGATTAACACACCTGTAATTAGTTGTCTGATCACTCTCCCTTTGTTAAAACAGCAGCGTGCTGGACCTAGAGGGACACGAGGAGCCGGCAGCGGAGGAGGAGACAGCCTGGATCTCCGAAGTGTGTGTGTGTGCGTGTTTGGGTCGTAATAAAATACATAATCTGCAAAAGGTCCTCTATGTCTGTTGAGTCACACATGGTGGTTTCAGATTACCACAGAGAAAAAGACATTCACCTGACAACTAAAGGTGTATTTGACAGTGGGAGGTCTGACTTGCCTTTTACAAGTAGCTGTAGTTCCCTCATTGCCATATTTAATTAGAATTGTTAAGGATTTTCCCACTCTTTTTGACCTTATACATAAGTCATATTATGATTCCCAAGTGCTCACGGACAGATATGCTCAGAGCTCAATTAATAAGTTGCAAGCGATACTCTGGAAGTAGATCTGAGAAAGACTGAGAAGTCTAGAGCTCAGAAACGAAGGGATAAGTTCAAAGGTTCAGGTGATGAGGGTTTTGTAGTTCCTTTGAAAAATGTCAGTTGACTTCAGGCAAAGGAGTAGCACAAGCTCAGCTACAACCACTGCCAATAATTGAAACACCTTTTGAAAAGCTTAGCATGGACATTGTGGACCCATTAGAATGGATTCTAATGGGATTCTAATTGTAATCCATGGATTTTTTACACATATTGGAAATATGTGACTATGCAACATGGTACGTAAGGCTTTTCCACTTAGATCCATTAAAGCCCCTTGTTGGCAACAGATCAACAAACCTTTGAGTTGCCGAGTAGCTGAATAGGGGAAACTAACGTGCCAGAAGCGCTAGCTGTTCAAACGCCAGTCCAAGGGTTTCGTGTTATTGCTTTATTAATCTTTAAGTATCCAACATTAAAACACATCAGTGAATGGGTTCATAGACATCCATAATCCACAAGCTCAAGCAGTAATCCACAGGTAAACATTTCACTGCAAAACTTAATTAAACTAGACGTAAAGCGTAAAGTATAAAGCATAAAGCGTAAAGCGGTCAACCAAAAAGTAGGCTTCCCCCATCGCCCACTCACTACTACTAACTCTCACCAAGCGAGTGAACAGGTGAAATTACAAATTTTGATCAAGCAAAGAGCATAACTCCAGTGTGTGTCCGCCTCTGCAGAACAAACAAATTCTCACAAACATGTGACGATCTTGGGCTACTGTTTGATTCGTTGTCTCAACAGCAGTGACAGTTGTGCAAAAGCTACTTCCTTTATCCCTTGGCCGAGGAGAACATTTCCCTCCATCACTGCCCTTGAATGTTAGATGTGTTAGTGTGGTGTCAAATAAGTCTTCAAAGACAGGGTCTTTGGTCAGATAAGCAGATGCAATCTTATGTTCATTCCCAAAGTGTTCACACAACAGTATCTTTGCCTTCACATATTCAGCACCATAAGACATACACTATATTGCCAAAAGTATTTGCTCACCCATCCAAATTATCGGAATCAGGTGTTCCAATCACTTCCATGGCCACAGGTGTATAAATTCAAGCACCTAGGCATGCAGACTGTTTATACAAACATTTGTGAAAGAATGGGTCGCTCTCAGGAGCTCAGTGAATTCCAGCGTGGAACTGTGATAGGATGCCACCTGTGCAACAAATCCAGTCGTGAAATTTCCTCGCTCCTAAATATTCCACAGTCAACTGTCAGCTGTATTATAAGAAAATGGAAGTGTTTGGGAACGACAGCAACTCAGCCACGAAGTGGTAGGCCACGTAAACTGACGGAGCGGGGTCAGCGGATGCTGACGCGCATAGTGCGAAGAGGTCGCCAACTTTCTGCAGTCAATCACTACAGACCTCCAAACTTCATGTGGCCTTCAGATTAGCTCAAGAACAGTGCGCAGAGAGCTTCATGGAATGGGTTTCCATGGTCGAGCAGCTGCATCCAAGCCATACATCACCAAGTGCAATGCAAAGCGTCGGATGCGGTGGTGTAAAGCACGCCGCCACTGGACTCTAGAGCAGTGGAGACGCGTTCTCTGGAGTGACGAATCGCGCTTCTCCATCTGGCAATCTGATGGACGGGTCTGGGTTTGGCGGTTGCCAGGAGAACGGTACTTGTCTGACTGCATTGTGCCAAGTGTAAAGTTTGGTGGAGGGGGGATTATGGTGTGGGGTTGTTTTTCAGGAGCTGGGCTTGGCCCCTTAGTTCCAGTGAAAGGAACTCTGAATGCTTCAGCATACCAAGACATTTTGGACAATTCCATGCTCCCAACTTTGTGGGAACAGTTTGGAGCTGGCCCCTTCCTCTTCCAACATGACTGTGCACCAGTGCACAAAGCAAGGTCCATAAAGACATGGATGACAGAGTCTGGTGTGGATGAACTTGACTGGCCTGCACAGAGTCCTGACCTCAACCCGATAGAACACCTTTGGGATGAATTAGAGCGGAGACTGAGAGCCAGGCCTTCTCGTCCAACATCAGTGTGCGACCTCACAAATGCGCTTCTGGAAGAATGGTCAAAAATTCCCATAAACACACTCCTAAACCTTGTGGACAGCCTTCCCAGAAGAGTTGAAGCTGTTCTAGCTGCAAAGGGTGGACCGACGTCATATTGAACCCCATGGATTAGGAACGGGATGTCACTTAAGCTCATATGTGAGTCAAGGCAGGTGAGCAAATACTTTTGGCAATATAGTGTATGTTGACAGCTCTGGACAAGCTCATTAGGTTGCCCCCTAGTGTACTGTGCAAGGATCTCTGGTCTTCATTTCTATAACCCGTTCGAATGAACGCAGGAAAGCATGAAAGTGCAGAGGGTTGCCATCAAAAACTGGAATTTCTCTTTTAGGCAATGATGAAAGACTTTGTTGATGGACCAGCATACTAGTTAATTAATTTTGTTTCTCCATAATGGACAAAACATTTTCACTGGTTGCTGGGCAAGCAGCTTGTTGCACACTTGGGATTGTGTTACATGGTCTTAAACGTACAGAAGAACCCATTAGGAGAAGTAAAGGGCTGAAACCTTTTCACACCTTGTTGCACTGTTTTTACTTTAGGCTCCACATTCCCAGTCACAGTATTTATAGGAAATGTTTGTGGAACAAAAGTCTCTGCGGATTTCAAGAGTTTTTTCTTTCGCTTTAAAATATGATTCCATTCCATTGGATTTCCGTGAAGTGGTAATCCGCACAGTGGATCCAGCTCTGAACAAATTCAATTCAACAGTTGCAGCAATGTCTGTTTCAAGTCGAAGTTGTTCTTTCCTTTTCCTCAATTGCTCCTCCTGTTCTTCAAGAGCGTGTTTTCACTTTGAGCATATGTTGACAGGCAAGCAAGGTGGCCATTTCAACTTCTGCCCTGAGACGTGTAGAAGAAGTTGATGATACTTTTGAGCTTGACCTACTTCCTTGATTTGATACACTATCAGATGGGAAGACATCATCATGAACATCATGCTAAAGATTGAGAGACAATTGCGGCTCCTTTTCTATGTGCTCTTGAATTCCTACATCTACCCCTTGCAGGGTTTCCTCGAATGGCACATTGTCAGAAGATAGTCTGCTTGAATACTTATCAGCTTCAGAAAGCCATATTTTAACACCTTCAACAAAACCTTTATTGTACTTTGTGATGCTTGAGAAAAATGTATTTTGCTTATCTCATCATCTGAAATTAAAAGTAACACTGACTTTAACGGATGTATTCATTTGTCAAGCTGTGTTTTAACCTGGGAGTAATTTTTATCAGCTTTCATTAGCTCTTTGAGAGAAACAATTACACCTTTAACTTTGTTTATGTGCTTTTTTTCGTTGTGTTTGGACAGTTTCAATTCTATTTGCAATAGCTTTCTCAATGAGAACTATTATTCTTTTATCCTGTTCAAGTTTTCTAACAACAGAAGCAGCTTGTGATCCACTCATTTTAAGCTTTCAAGACAGGATGCAAATAGGAACAATCCAACGTAAAGGCAAGTTCATTAGCAGCAGCAATTTCTTAAACTTCGCAGAAGTCGCGCAGAACCTAGGCCAAGTTCCCAATGATCTTCAGGCCTTCACACAACACTGCACAATGGTAGCCATGCACGATCCAATGATAAACGTAGTGAGAGGCTTCTCACATCAACAACGTCTTCTCGTGGAAGTAACCAGCACTGCGTTCAAACCAGCAATACACAACACAAAACCCAGGTTACATACTGCCGCCGTCTTCTCCGTTGTTCTGTTGAAACACGTCAGTGAATCGGTTCATAGACATCTATAATCCACAAGCTCAAGCGGTCCACAGAGCTAAGAAATATCAGATGTGTCATGTCAGCCTGTTGAAAGAGTTCCACAGCCGACAGGAGCCTGTGCACCAGGAATTATTTGTGAATGCAGTTAAGGATGATGAGGTGACTGAAAAATTCTTTCCAGTTAGCTGATTAGATGGTGTTGACTTTTCTCATTTGTTTCATTTTTATTGAGGACAACATATATCCTCTTATGGATTCTCAGCTCTTCAGTGAAATTCCAGGATTCACATCACTGGTTCAGCAAACGATTTTGCGGAAAAAAGATTTACTTAGCAGGCGAAAGAGCAATCATATACCAAAACGGTGGGTGTCAGTGCGGGAAAAAGGAATAAAGCTGATGTTGAGGAGTCAAGTAGTGAGTGGTGCAGTCCAATTGTGCTGGTACCAAAGAAAGATGGCTCCCTCAGATCCAGCATTGATTTCAGATATTTAAATGCCATGTGCAACTTTGATCCTTACCTGATGCCCAGGGTTGATGACCTATTAGAAAGAGATGGTGCAGCAAGCTACTTCACAGTGCTGGATTTGTGCAAAGGACACTGGCAAGTGCCTTTGGGAAGTGGAGTACTTTGTCAGGATTTCCTAGATGCATGTATGTACGCTTGTCTTTTATTTTGAAGCCTCAACGAGCAGCACGGCTGCACCTGGTTATGCTAATCACAAGCAGAAGCATTTGAAGGAGCTGGCTGTGGTTTATTCCTCGCCTGAGTGTCAACCTAAGTGGCACCTTGAGCTTCAATACATATTGTCTTTCTGAGTGTTTTTTCCATTAGAATAATATTCTCCACATTTTCCAGTGTCCTCCTTTGTAGCATTCAGCACAACCCCTCCAGAAGCCAGCTACCCATTCTCCAAGCCTCCACGAACCTGGGACTCAGCCTGCCATCATTCCTCTGCCCTCCTGTTTTCCCTCCATCAGCACCAGCTCCTATTTTCCCGGATTAACCACTTCTGCCCAGATCTAGACTGTTTCCTGCCTTTTCTGCAGCACCACAGAACTCTTTATGATAAATCTGTTAGAAGGTATCTGGTCTCCTGAGTGGCTCTCTGTCAAGATGATTCCTCGCTCCGTGACATACTTGGCCTTTGTCATTGGCTTTCGGAAGATAATGCCTCAAGTTTGAAATATGGAGACAATCCAGGTCATCTAAGTTCCAACCACAAAGAAGATGAGAGGATTTCTTGGTTTGGTGGGCTGGTACAGATAATTCACTCCTTCTTTAGCAGAGCGATCAGTTGTACTGACTGACCTAACAAAGGATTCATCCCCAAACAACGCGCACAGGACAAAAAAAAGTGTTATAGTGTTCAAAGAACTCAAGTAAGCAGTATGTACTAACCAGTGCTACACAGCCCTGACTTCAGCAAGCCACTCATCTTGCAAACAGACACTTCAGGAGTGGGGCTTGGAGCTGTCCCTTAACAAGAGATGAATGGTGAAAAACGACCTGTTTTTGAGATGGAAGCTCCTCAACAGGGAGACAATGTATTCAAAAGTGGAAAAAGAATGCTTGGCCATGAAGTGGACTATCGATACCCTCAGGTATTATCTTCTGGGTTGCACTTAATTCCAGAGACTGTTGATTGCGCCATTCAGTGTGTAAGACACACGAAGGATGCCAACACCCACATTGCTGGATGGTACCTGTCTCTGCAACCATTTGATTTCAGAATCAGAATCAGTATCAGAACCGCGGTTCAGTACAAGCCAGGGAAGGCCTGGTTACTTATTGTTTATCCAGGATAGCAGGGAAATGAGTAACTGTGCTCTCAAGAGAAGGAGGAGGACATGGACAAACCTCCAAACCCATGTCTTAGTACATCTTTGCAAATGATTAAGTAGAGTTATTCTACATTTAGCACCATTTCTGAGTGAATGTATCTTGTTGATCTAAACTGATTGTTGATTCTCAGTCTAATAGTGGTTCTCTCCAAAACATGTCAGCATCATTTCATCTTTTAAGTCATCCCATGCAAAATAGTCAATTAAATTGTCAAAATTAATCTAGAACCTAATACCATGAATACCATTTATGAATCACTTGGATTATTTGGCAGGTGAAAATGGATCTTTACTAACAAAGGAGGAGTTTCACACACCTCAGATGACCAATCAAACAGTATCTTGCGTTAGCTGACAGGTGTTGTCCATGATTGCGAATACTGCAAAACATGTATGTAAAGAGTTTGACCAGGACCAGTACACTGGAGGCACCTGGCCAAGTAAATGAACAAGGGCAACTGCCTGCTCGAAGAAGAGGAAGAAGAGGAGGACGACTGGGTGCGTGGTGGAAAAATAGGGGGAAGAGGCCGAGGAGCACGAAGACACCATGCTGTCCCAGATTAAATTCGGGCCACACTTTTAGACCATATTATTAATCATCGCCTCACAATGGTGGAAGCAGGTTGGTGAGTGCAGCGTAATGTGCCCCGCTTTATAGTCTCCTCCATCATCCAAACATTTTACAGGAGAAACAGGTATGTTCTCAGTCACTGATGGAATAATATATGTTGAATAGGACAGGACACATGCATAAAGCAAGCGATGTATTTATTTACCCATTTACACAATTACAGGGGATGAATGAAACTGAAATACCTCTCATTTTAGTGTGGGAGGTTTCATGGCTAAATTGGACCAGCCTGGTGGCCAATCTTCATTAATTGCACATTGAACCAATAAGAGCAGACTGTGAAGGTCCAATTAGCATGGTAAGAGCACAGTTTTGCTCAAAATATTGCAATGCACACAACATTATGGCTGACATACAAGAGTTCAAAAGAGGACAAATTGTTGGTGCACGTCTTGCCGGCGCATCTGTGACCAAGACAGCAAGTGTTTGTGATGAATCAAGAGCCACGGTATCCTCGGTAATGTCAGCATACCACCAAGAAGGACGAACCACATCCAGCAGGATTAATGGTGGACGCAAGAGGAAGCTGTCTGAAAGGGATGTTCGGGTGCTAACCCGGATTGGATCCAAAAAACATAAAACCACGGCTGCCCAAATCACGGAAGAATTAAATGTGCACTTCAACTCTCCTGTTTCCACCAAAACTGTCCATCGGGAGCTCCACAGGGTCAATATACACGGCCGGGCTGCTATAGCCAAACCTTTGGTCACTCGTGCCAATGCCAAACGTCGGTTTCAATGTTGCAAGGTAGCCGAAAGCCCTCTCCAAACCCCGGCCCCACCACCGCCGCCCCCACGTCTCATCCATGGGCATCCCGCTTATACAGTGAACCAGGTCTTGGATGTCCGCAGGCGTGGCCGTGGTTTCCAGTATCTGGTTGATTGGGAAGGGTACGGTCCCGAGGAGCGATCTTGGATATCCCGCTCCCTCATCCTTGACCCACAGCTGCTGCGGGATTTTTACAATAGGTATCCGGGTAAGCCAGGTAGGACGCCAGGAGGCGTCCATTGAGGGGGGGGTACTGTTATGGTTGTGTTTCCTGTTGTCTTATTTTGTTATTTCCTCTGCAGGATGTTGAGGCAGCGCTGCTCGAGAGCAGGGAGCTTGGTTCCACCAGCTGTAGGACATTGCCAATCAGTCTGCCTTTTAAGCCCATGGCAAACGCTCACCGGTGTCAAACGATTCCTCTGAATGCTGCTGTGCCACTGTGATCCTTGCTCTCGAGTAGCCGCCACCGCTAAGTATAGTTTTGAGTTCCTTCCTGTTGTCTTACTTTTTCCAGTGAGTTTTTTTATCCTGGACACTTTTGGTTTTTCCCCAAGTGTTTCGGGGTTTTGCATTTTTTCCCTCCTAGAGGTGTCTTTAGTTTTTGATATCCCGAAAGGCGTTTTTTGTTTTTGTGCATAATAAATTGTTACGTTTTTGTTTCTGCATTTGGGTCCAGCCTCCTTATACACTACCGTAACAGAATCGTCTGACCAGCTATGGACCCAGGGGAATCCGAAAACCTGAAAAGAGCGCTCTCGAGCCAAGCGGCTACAGTGAGTCAACATGAGTCCACACTGCAGCAAATCATGGAACATCTGCAGCAGCTGGGCACCAGCGTGGCGCAGCTGGGAGGACAACTCTCCACACTGAAGGACCAGATGCTTCTGCCACAAGGATCCTCCTCCTCTTCCCCTGCTCCAGCGGCCCCAACTCTCGTCCCAGCGCCTCCAGCTTGTGAGCCCCACATCCCCATCCCAGCCAGATATTCTGGAGATGTAGGGACATGTGCACAGTTTCTCCACCAGTGTTCATTAGTTTTTAGCCAACAGCCTAGCACCTATCACACATACCAGTCTAAAATTGTTATGAGTCTCCTCACCGATCAAGCCGCCGCATGGTCGTTGGCCATTAGGACCCAACAGTCGGAGATTCTCACAGACTACACACAGTTTGCCCTAGAAATGAAGCGAGTCTTTGAACACCCAGTAAGGGGATGACAGACCATCTGGACTGACCACAAGAACCTGTCTTATCTCCGGTCGGCTCGACGGCTGAACTCTCGCCAGGCCCGTTGGGTGCTTTTCCTGGGCCGTTTCAGTTTCTCTCTCACTTACCGACCGGGTTCACGGAATGTGAAGCCTGATGCCCTCTCTCGACAGTTTCCCCTGGAAGGAGGAGAGCGCACCGGTGAGACCATCCTCTCTCCCAGCTGTGTGGTGGGGGCATTAACGTGGCAGGTGGAGCGAGACGTCCAGGAGGCCCTCCAGAATCTGCCGGTGCCTGATGGTTGTCCCCCCAGCCGGCTGTTTGTTCCCGAGGCAGTTCGGCCCTCTGTGCTACAATGGGGACACGCCTCGAGGATAGCTTGCCACCCAGGAGTACACCGGACCCTCGCACTGGTGCAGCAGCGCTTCTGGTGGCCGTCCATGGCATCCGATGTCAGGACATTTGTTGCTGCATGCACCACTTGTGCAAGGAACAAGGCCTCGCATCGCCCTCCGGCGGGCCTCCTTCGACCCCTCCCCATTCCACCGCGCCCATGGTCCCACATCGCAGTGGATTTTGTTACGGGACTTCCGCCATCTGAGGGCAACGACACCATTTTGACTGTGGTAGACCGTTTTTCTAAGGCGGTTCACTTCATCCCTCTTCCCAAGTTACCCACCGCCCTGGAAACAGCTAATCTGCTGGTCATACATGTTTTCAGACTTCACGGCATTCCCCAGGACATTGTTTCAGACAGAGGCCCTCAGTTCACGTCACAAGTTTGGAAAGCTTTCTGCAAAGCTCTGGGGGCCACCACCAGCCTCACATCTGGGTATCATCCGCAGTCCAACGGACAGACTGAGCGGGTTAATCAAGATCTGGAGACTGCACTTCGCTGCGTCACTGCCCGATGTCCTTCCTCCTGGGTCACCCACCTTCCGTGGGTAGAATACTCACACAACTCCCTGATCAGCTCTGCTACAGGTATGTCACCCTTCATGGTCAATTATGGATTCCAACCCCCCTTGTTCCCCACCCAGGAGTCCGAGGCAGCTGTACCATCGGTCAGAGCCCAATTTTGCCGGGTCAGGAGGATTTGGCGGGAGACTCGTGCAGCACTTGGTAGGACTGCAGAGCGCAACCGGCGACTGGCGGATCGCCACCGGACCCCTGCTCCCACGTACCGGGAGGGACAACAGGTGTGGCTTTCCACACGAGATCTTCCCCTCCAGACGGAATCACGTAAGATGTCCCCCAGGTTTATCGGCCCATACATGATAGACAGGATCATAAATCCCAGTGCCGTCCGTCTCAGCCTCCCAGCTTCACTGAATGTACATCCAGTTTTCCACGTCTCCCTCCTTAAACCGGTAGCCGAAAGCCCTCTCCAAACCCCGGCCCCACCACCGCCGCCCCCACGTCTCATCCATGGGCATCCCGCTTATACAGTGAACCAGGTCTTGGATGTCCGCAGGCGTGGCCGTGGTTTCCAGTATCTGGTTAATTGGGAAGGGTACGGTCCCGAGGAGCGATCTTGGATATCCCGCTCCCTCATCCTTGACCCACAGCTGCTGCGGGACTTTTACAATAGGTATCCGGGTAAGCCAGGTAGGACGCCAGGAGGCGTCCATTGAGGGGGGGGTACTGTTATGGTTGTGTTTCCTGTTGTCTTATTTTGTTATTTCCTCTGCAGGATGTTGAGGCGGAGCTGCTCGAGAGCAGGGAGCTTGGTTCCACCAGCTGTAGGACATTGCCAATCAGTCTGCCTTTTAAGCCCATGGCAAACGCTCACCGGTGTCAGACGATTTCTCTGAATGCTGCTGTGCCACTGTGATCCTTGCTCTCGAGTAGCCGCCACTGCTAAGTATAGTTTTGAGTTCCTTCCTGTTGTCTTACTTTTTCCAGTGAGTTTTTTGATCCTGGACACTTTTGGTTTTTCCCCAAGTGCTTCGGGGTTTTGCATTTTTTCCCTCCTAGAGGTGTCTTTAGTTTTTGATATCCCGAAAGGCGTCTTTTGTTTTTGTGCATAATAAATTGTTACGTTTTTGATTCTGCATTTGGGTCCAGCCTCCTTATACACCACCGTAACATATTGTTCTCTGATGAGTCCGCCTTTACTGTTTTCCCCACATCCGGGAGAGTTAAGGTGTGGAGAAGCCCCAAAGAAGCGTACCACCCAGACTGTTGCATGCCCAGAGTGAAGCATGGGGGTGGATGAGTGATGGTTTGGGCTGCCATATCATGGCATTCCCTTGGCCCCATACTTGTGCTAGATGGGCGCGTCACTGCCAAGGACTACCGAACCATTCTGGAGGACCATGTGCATCCAATGGTTCAAACAATGTATCCTGAAGGAGGTGCCGTGTATCAGGATGACAATGCACCCATACACACAGCAAGACTGGTGAAAGATTGGTTTGATGAACATGAAAGTGAAGTTGAACCTCTCCCATGGCCTGCACAGTCACCAGATCTAAATATTATTGAGCCACTTTGGGGTATTTTGGAGGAGCGAGTCAGGAAACATTTTCCTCCACCAGCATCACGTTGTGACCTGGCCACTATCCTGTAAGAAGAATGGCTTAAAATCCCTCTGACCACTGTGCAGGACTTGTATAGGTAATTCCCAAGACGAATTGACGCTGTATTGGCCGCAAAAGGAGGCCCTACACCATACTAATGAAGTATTGTGGTCCAAAACAAGGTGTTTCAGTTTCATTGTCCAATCCCTGTGTATATATATATATATATACACAGTACAGACCAAAAGTTTGGACACACCTTCTCATTTAAAGAGTTTTCTTTATTTTCATGACCATGAAAATTGTAGATTCACGCTGAAGGCATCAAAATTATGAATTAACACGTGGAATTACATATTGAACAAAAAAGGGTGAAACAACAGAAAAGATGTCTTATATTCTAGGTTCTTCAAAGTGGCCACCTTTTGCTCTGATTACTGCTTCTTGATGTTTTTCAAGAGGTAGTCACCGGAAATGGTTTTCACTTCACAGGTGTCCCCTGTCAGGTTTAATAAGTGGGATATCTTTCCTTATAAATGGGGTTGGGACCATCAGTTGTGTTGTGCAGAAGTCAGGTGGATGCACAGCTGACAGTCTTACTGAATAGACTGTTAGAATTTGTATTATGGCAAGAAAAAAGCAGCTAAGTAAAGAAAAACGGGTGGCCATCATTACTTTAAAGGGGACATATTATGCAAAACAAAGTTTTTAATAATTTTATTATGTACATTTGGGACTGTGGAGGGCCTATCAGCACGCAAAGTGTGAACAAAAATGACTGTCATTACAGTCTCAATACAGGAGATAAATCGGTAGTGACGTCATTAGCTCTGGCTCATTATAATATTCCAGCCTTTCACCTGCATGTTGCCACCCACCTCATCTTATTCCGCCTATCTGTGGCAGACGTCGTGGTAGCGTGAGCGTCAGCGTTAGCATGGTAGCGTTAGCGTGCCGACTTCGGCACACCTTCTGGAAGAAGTGGGTGGATTGCCTGTGTCTCATTTGCATTTACAGAGACAGGCACTCAAAACCAAGCGTTCGGAACGGGGCTGTTTTGGCAGGGTGATTAAACTACTATTGTGCTTCATCCTTATGGTATTTTGACCAAAGCTTGTCACAGACATTACATTAGGACACCAGGGAACTAGTTTAACTTTTTGAAATAGGGTATAATATGTTTCCTTTAAGAAATGAAGGTCAGGGACTTGGGAAAACTTTGAAAGTGTCCTCAAGTGCAGTCGCAAAAACCATTAAGCGCTACAAAGAAACTGGCTCACATGAGGACCGCCCCAGGAAAGGAAGACCAAGAGTCACTTCGTTGCAGAGGATAAGTTCATCTGAGTCACCAGCCTCAGAAATAGCAGGTTAACAGCAGCTCAGATTATGGAACAGGTCAATACCACGCAGAGTTCCAGCAGCACACACATCTCTAGAACAACTTTTGAGAGGAGACTGTGTGAATCAGGCCTTCATGGTAAAATAGCTGCTAGGAAACTACTGCTAAGGACAGGCAACAAGCAGAAGAGACTTGCTTGGGCTAAAGATCACAAGGAATGGACATTAGACCAGTAGAAATCTGTGCTTTGGTCTGATGAGACCAAATTTGAGATCTTTGTTTCCAACCATCGTGTCTTTGTGCGACACAGAAAAGGTGAATGGATGGACTCTACATGCCTGGTTCCCACCGTGAAGCATAGGGGAGGAGGTGTTATGGTGTGGGGGTGTTTTGCTGGTGACACTGTTGGGAATTTTTTCAAAATTAAAGGCATCCTGAACCAGCATGGTTACCACAGCATCTTGCAGCGGCATGCTATTCCATCCGGTTTGCGTTTAGTTGGACCATCATTTATTTTTCAACTGGACAATAAACCTAACCCTAACCCAAACACACCTCCAGGCTGTGTAAGGGCTATTTGACCAACAAGGAGAGTTATAGGGTGCTGTTCCAGATGACCTGGTCTCGAGAATCACTGGACCTGAACCCATTCGAGATGGTTTGGGGTTTACTGGACCGCAGAATGAAGGCAGAAGGGCCAACAAGTGCTTAGCATCTCTGGGAACTCCTTCAAGACTGTTGGAAGACCATTTCAGGTGATTACCTCTTGAAGCTCATTAAGAGAATGCCAAGAGCGTGCAAAGCAGTAATCAAAGCAAAAGGTGTCTACTTTGAAGAACCTAGAATTTCCGTTGTTTCACACTTTTTTGTTAAGCATATAATTCCACATGTGTTAATTCATAGTTTTGATGCCTTCAGTGTGAATCTACAATTTTCCTAGTCATGAAAATAAAGAAAACTCTTTGAATAAGAAGGTGTGTCCAAACTTTTGGTCTGTACTGTATATATATATATATAAATATATATGCAACTATACATATATCTCTCTGAGTCGTAATTCCGTCATCTCTCAATGTCTTCAAAAGCAATGTGCAAAAATGTAAATATAATATTTATTATATATCCAAGGGGACCCACGTACTATTTAATTATGGGATGTAATGTTGCTGTCATGACCGAGTAACTGACTCTGGTGCGGGCACAGATTACTATCCAGACTTTAGTGAAGACAAACGTTTTTTATTTTCACTCTGAACGAGAGATGATCAGCGTGGAGGTGTGGAGACGGGTAAGCGATGGGAGGAATCCGGAAAACCCTGAGCCAGAAGGTGAAGGAGGGTGGACGGGCAGGCAAATAATCCAGGAAGGGAACCAAAAAAGGCAAAGTGGACTTAGTTTTAACTTGGACAAAGATATTCCAGGGAGCTGTGGAGTCAAATGGTAAATTACCAACTGCACGGGAATTAACCAACTGGCGTCAGCCTCGGGGAACACGTCCCTCTAAATACTGCCTCCTGACTGCAGTCATTAGTTAAGGCTGGATCCACCCTGCCCAAACACACCCTGGGAAGGAGAAAGGTAAGGAGGCACTCAGGGTTAATGCAGGCCACCCAGTGGCCCCAACAGTACCCCCCCCTCAATGGACGCCTCCCGGCGGACGAACAGTAGAAGACGACGCAGCGCGTCATTCAAAATCCAACATAAGCGTGGGGTCCAGGATAAAGGAGCGCAGAACCCAGGACCGATGGTCCGGGCCGTAGCCCAGCCAATCCACCAGATACTGGTGACCCCGACCCCGAGGCCGGACATCTAGGATACGGTGCACCGAGTAGGCCGGATGGCCACCCACTCTCCGGGTGGGTGGAGGGGGCCTGGCCGGAGGGCATAATGGGCTAGAAGAGACAGGTTTAATTCGTGACACATGAAAAACAGCATGTACGCGAAGATGTGAGGGGAGTTTCAAACTAACAGTGGTAGGACTGATGACAGATTGCATGGGAAATGGACCTAAAAACCTGGGGGATAGTTTACGGGAGCACCCTTTAAGGGGTAAATCCTTAGAAGAGAGCCAGACTTGTTGGCCGGGGGAATAAACAGGAGAGGGGATGCGCTTGCGGTCCGCAAATCTCTTGTTCTGTGCAGACGTGCAATTAAGAGTAGCCCTCGTCTGATCCCAAATGCGGCGGCAAGCTGTTAAGTGGGTCTTGACAGAGGGGATGACTGCATCAGGAAATTAAGACAGGAGAAGGGACGGTTGATACCCTAATGAAGCCTCAAAAGGGGACAACCCTGAGGCCGTGGAGATGTGACATGTGTGATGTGGGTGTACTCCACCCAAGCCAAGTGGGTGCTCCAAGAGGAGGGGTTACTAGCACAAACGCAACGAAGTGCATTTTCTAGCTCCTGATTCAGTCTCTCACAGTCCATTGCTTTGGGGGTGGAACCCAGAGGTGAGGCGGGGTTTGGCCCTCAATACAGAGCAGAAGTCCTTCCACACTTGCGAAATTAACTGAGGACCACAATCAGACAGTATTTCTGAGGGGATGCCCTGAAGTCTGAAAACATAGTCGAAAAGGATGCGAGCAGTTTCGGCGGCAGATGGAAGTTTCTTAAGAGCAATGAGGTGGCAGGCCCTGGAAAATCGGTCAATAACACTCAGGATAGTGGTTTGGTCTTTGGAAACTGGGAGACCTGTGACAAAGTCTAAGACAATATGAGACCATGGCCGACTGGGAATTAAGAGGGGCTGCAGCAAAATCCACTACATCCTTGTTAAGTGAGGGCCACCAAAAATAATGGCAGAGCATCCCAACAGTTCGGCTAGTCCCTGGGTGACAGGAAAAAAGGGATGAATGAGCCCACTGTATGGCCTGAGAGCGAACTGTAGCTGGGACATAAAGGCGATTGGATCAGGGTCAGTCCTTACTGCTCCCTGAATGGCTCTTTCCAGGTCCCAAGAGATTCCTCCCACTACACACGAAGGTGGTAGGATGGACTCAGGGGGATTGTGTGGGGTGTATCGCCGGCATAGGGCATCGGGCTTGATATTGCATAATCCGGGGCGGTAGGTGATATTCAGGTTAAACCTGGAGAAGAACAGTGTCTAGCGAGACTGTTGTGAGTTCAGCCTCTTGGCAGTTTGAAGATAAGCAAGGTTTTTGTGGTCTGTCCAGACCACCACTGGGAGCTCTGAACCTTCAAGCCAGTGCTTCCACTCTTCAAGTACAAGCTTGATGGCCAAGAGTTCTCTGTCCCCAACATTAGAATTTCTCTCAGGAGGGGAGAACCTTTTAGAAAAGAAAGCACAGGGGTGGAGCTTGTTGTCACCAGAGGATTGTTGGGAAAGGATCGCACCCACACCAGAATTCGATGCATCTACCTCAAGGACAAACTGCACAGACGGATCGGGGTGAATAAGCATGGGGGCTTCAGGGAACCGAGACTTAAGGGCAAAAAAGGCCTTCCGGGCCTCAGGGGTCCAGATAAAGGGTATTTTTGTTGAGGTGAGGGCAGTGAGAGGGGCAGCAGTGATGCTGAAGTTTCGAATGAACCTCCTATATAAATTGGCATAGCCAAGGAATCTTTGAAGCTGCTTCCTGGATTCTGGGGCTGGCCAGTCCATCACCGCCTGGATCTTTGCTGGGTCTGTTTTCACCTGTCCACCCTCAAAAACAAATCCAAGAAATGTGATGGACGACGCATGAAACTCACACTTCTCCGCTTTGACGTACAGATGATTCTCAAGGAGGTGTTGTAGGACCTTCCTTACATGCGCCTGGTGTTCTTCAGGGTCCTTGTAAAAAATCAAGATGTCATCTAAATAAACAAATACAAAGAGGTTAAGAAAATCCCTCAGGACATCGTTGACGAGGGCCTGAAACACTGCGGGAGCATTGGAGAGGCTGAACGGCATGACCAAATATTCAAAGTGTCCGATGTGAGTCTTAAAAGCCGTTTTCCATTCGTCCCCCTCACGAATTTGGACGAGATGATAGGCATTTTGCAGGTCCAATTTGGAAAAGATGGTGGCAGTGCTCACAGGTTCAAAGGCGGAACTAATAAGAGGAAGTGAGTATTTGTTCTTGACGGTTATCTGATTTAGCTCTCGGTAGTCAATATGGTGTCGAAGCGTCTTATCCTTCTTTTCAACAAAAAAGAATCCTGCCCCGACAGGGGAAGAAGAAGGACAAATTATACCAGCTTCAAGGGAACTGTTGATGTAAGTTTCCATGGGCCGGCGTTCAGGTCGGGTTAAGTTAAAAAGTCGGCCAGAGGGGAGAGGTGCGCCTGGAATGAGATAAATGGGGCAGTCATAAGGTCTATGAGGGGGCAAGGAGAGGGCTATTTCCTTGCTAAAGACACGTTGCAGGTCATGATATTTAGGGGGAACATTTCAGAGGTCTGTCAAAGGTAGCTGGGAGTCAGGGGTGGAGTTCTTGGCAGGGAGTGCAGAGCGAAGGCAACTACTCAGGCACTCAGGGCTCCAAGACATAATGCGGGACAGAGACCAGTCAATTTGAAGGCTATGCCTCTTTAGCCAAGGATACCCCAAGACCACAGGGGAATTGTTGATGGGAAAAACGAAAAAAGAAATCTGCTCATGATGGTTGCCCAAAGAAACAAACTGGAGGGGAGCAGTCCGCAATGTAACTGGTTTTAAAGCACTGCCATCCAATGCAGACACCAAAATAGGTGAGGAGAGTCTTTGTATTGGAATCTTATACTGGCGAACCAGTTCAGGGCTAATCAGATTTTGTTCCGAACCACTATCAACAAGGGAGAGCACAGGGAAGATTTTTTTTGTTAAGGCAGTTGGATGAGTGACAGTCAGACGGGAGCTATTGTGAATGGGAGACTCGCCCGTCAGAACCCCCAGATTTACTGACGGGCAGCAGCTTTTGGGCGAATGGGGCAGGTTGATAGGAAGTGACCCTGAAGGCCACAGTACAGGCAGGAACCAGAAGACGATCGATATTGCCATTCTTCATGGGAGAGATGGGCTCTACCGATTGGCATGGGCTCTGGACGTGGGGATGACGACCGAACTTGAGGCTGAGAGCTAGAAGTCGCCTTAGGATGATGTTGGAGGAAAGTTTGTCTCTGGCGATTCCTTTCTCTCAGTCTACTGTCCACTCGGATGGCAAGGGTTATTAAATCATTCAAGGTCTCCTGCTCTTCACGACAGGCAAGTTCATCCTTTAGCCTGTCGTTTAGAGAGTGCTGAAATGCTCCCCCAATCATGTTCCAACCCCAACCAGATTACTATCCAGACTTGAGTGAAGACAAAAGTTTTTATTTTCACTCTGAGCGAGAGATGATCGGCGTGGAGGTGTGGAGACGGGTAAGCGATGGGAGGAATCTGGAAGATCCTGAGCCAGAAGGTGAAGGAGGGTGGACGGGCAGGCAAATAATCCAGGGAGGAAACCAAATAGTGCAAAGAGGACTTAGAGGTAACGCTGAGGGTGAAGGAAGACAAAAAAGGTTTAGTTTTCACTTGGACAAAGATATTCCAGGGAGCTGTGGAGTCAAATGGTAAATTACCAACTGCACGGGAATTAACCAACTGGCTTCAGCCTCGGGGAACACGTCCCTCTAAATACTGCCTCCTGACTGCAGTCATTGGTTACAGCTGGATCTGCCCTGCCCGAACACACCCTGGGAAGGAGAAAGGTAAGGAGGCACTCAGGGTTAATGCAGGCCACCCAGTGGCCCCAACAGTTGCACACATTACTTCGGTATTTAGGTGCAAGTATATAGGTTTTTTTGTTAAAAATGGCTTGGTGACATTGTAGACTGTTAATTTGAGATTGAATTTATCTAATTTCAGGACTCTCTTCTTCAGTGTCCTGATAAATTACACTTTGGGAGCAGAATAAAAGTGTACTTTCATTTTCATATGATTGGAGATGTGAATGATTTAGTTTACTAAAATAATAAGAAAAAACACCATCAAAACGTATGGATAAGAGAAACATTTTGAAACGTCTCTTTGTCTCTAAGTCTCTTTGTCCTGACTGAAGACAGATAAAAGAATGAGAGCCATTTTTACATAATCCTTAGCAATGCTTTAAATAGAAAGTGAATAATAGCCAAATAACATTAAAGTTTGTATACTGATATTCTAAAACTGTGAGCAGACCCTTCAACTCTGCAACATAAAATAACTACAACTTATTAATAGCCTTGCTTCTTCACTGAGTATACTTTGGCCGTCCAAAGGTTTCCTTGTATTTTAAAGGCCTAGTGTGTTGTATTGTATCTCATCTGGGGAAGAGGTTAGAAATTGCAGCCAAATGAAACCCCTCTTCATCCTCCTCAGCATGCATTGAATGCTAAAAAATATTAATCAAAATTAATATTTTTTCAAATATCTTGAAAGGCCTTCAACACATATTTAACCAAGAAAACAGTGATACAATCAACCAAATACTATATATATTAAACCATAAGTGACTAAAGTTTGACTTTGATCGTCCAACACTTTTTTAATCCAGTAGTTCACTCATCAAATCTGAGAAACAATCTCATGTTAAATGACTGGTATTTCTATACTGACAAAAAGTAGGTGTGAGGAAATTGGATGTTTTCAAAACCTTTATTCTGGCAAGCACCATTAGAAATAGAACATATTTATCATGTGCTTATGTTATGTGATGAATAAAATCATATATGCATGCAAAATTCCCTGTTAAAATGTACATACATATCTTTATTGCAAAAAACTGTAAACTAAATTTAATAAATTCATTCATATTTATCATTAGTTTTAAAAATGTTTAACTTTTAATACATCACTGTTTGTGTGAGAAAACAAATAAATCCATCTTTTTTCTCAGTTTCCAGTCTATTTAGCAACATTAGTTGACTTTCACAAATTTTAAGATAATTGTACTTTTTTTGGAAACATTTTGCATGGCCTGCTTTTCAATCATACATCCATACAAACCTAATTTAAGTAAAAAAATAGATGAATGAAAATACAACAAGAGGAGCAGAGATATAAACAAAACTGGAAGGATTAACACAAATGTGTTTGTGTATTCAGATATGTACTGCACTGAAACCCCACCATCCCCAACACACGTCCCACCCCTTAAAGTTCTATGTTTAATGTCTTTTTACTCTTTTCTCTTCTTATTTTCTTTTTTTTTTGTACTGAAAATGAGTATCCAGCTTTCTTTTGTTGCTCAAAAAAAGAAAAATGATCTTCACTTATGATCAGTCCGCTGATGCTCCAGGCATCATTTAGCTCCTATCACGCTTTTGTTGCCAGCATGAATGTTTAGTATCAATTATTAGGACTTTCGGTCCTTCCACACATTAACGTCAGTCAAATAGATGTTGTCTTAGCCAGTGATATGCTTCATCCACCTCATACAGTGGTGACCCTCATTACTACCTCCCGGCTGGCGGCAGTACTCATCCGAGGGTCACTTGGCCTCAGTTGGCTCAGGATGTGCAATATGGTGTATCCACAGTGGTGGTTCAAAATAGTTCTTAGCCTCCTGCTCTGCTGGCCGCCACTGCTACTGGCTAAAATGTGAGGGTTGCCACGGGAGCCTCGGGGGCCAGTTTTACTGCTTGAACTCACTGGGTCGCCCAAGTCTTTTGATTTTTCGTAGTTCAGCACTTTCCACTGCTGATTGACAGCCTGCCATCTTTTGAATATACGGTACACCGATGATCCCTCATGGATGATGAGACCTTGTGTGGTGGGCACAAAACAAGAAAATAAAGATTGGGGTGAAGGAAATTGCATGGAATTAACTTTTTTCTTAGTGACTGAAATTATACGTCAAGCAAGGATGGGAAAAATTGTTCCAGAGAGCGTCAACAATTGCTGTCTATAGGCCCTAAAAACTTATTGACTACTATAAGAAACTGTGATGTAACAGTGATAAACATCCCTCTGTCCTTGCCTTATTTAATGTGTTGCATCAAATTCAAAATGAGCAAATATTTGCAAAAACCTTATATCTTTATAAATCTTAACATTATGTATTATATCCTTTGTTGTGTATTCAAATAAGTATAGGCTGAAAAGATTTTGCAGATAGTTGTATGCTGTTTTTAATGTCCATTTGACTCATTGTACCAACTTAGTTGGAATCAGGGTTTGCATCATCATTATAGGATGGAACATTTATTCTCTTCTGCGGTGAGACTATACAGTTGGCACATACGGAATTGCATGAATCTCATACCATCTGCTTCCATCATTGTTTTAGAGAGGCAAGTAATAAGTATGCAAGAAAGCTCCCACTGAAGCGTTCCTTTGCAACCTCAAATTTTTTTTTTACTTTTACAGAAATTGTTATCGCTTTCTAGCACCATCTGTTTATCTAGTTAAGTAACATTAGGACATCTTTAACAGCTAACAGGATGTAAAATGGGTACATGGTTTTATCACCAAATTGCATTATTCAACCTACAATAGTATTTTGTTGCACATTCTATCATTTGTTGTTACATAATGGTACCCTCTATGGTCAAGCTGAAACTATTTACAATGGCTAATATGATTACATGTTTTACCTATGCAGACGATATCCATGAAGCCATACATGCCATAGCAGATTTGGAAGAGCAGGTCCTGTCGTTGCCACTTGGCAGATGGGCTGAGTGAGGACCAGATTAGCCATGAAATGCTGGCAATGAGGAACAGGGAGCCCAGAATTATGGCTGCTATCTGCACCTTCTCAATCACCGTCAGGGAGATCGCTTGCCACTGAAAACAGAGCATTTTCTTTATTAAGAAATCAAAAAGACAACAGATCATGTGATCCAGTTTTCATGTAAAATTATGACACAATAATGTGAATACTGTATACTGAAAACAATTGTGTGTATTAGATTTTTACCAATATAAAAAGAAAGAAAGAAAATGCCTCATGATAAAAGAGAAAAATATCTGGTTGAATGTTTCTTAAGATGTTGCATTTTGACTGGATGCTTTTCAGCGTAACAGCAATGACGTATCTAGTCTGTCTTGACCAAACAGTATTAAAGCGTGAAAGCACATTCTTCTGTGTGCTTTTACAAAAAAAAATATATAAAAATATCCTCTATGATGGGATGATGTTTATGTTGTTCATTTTGAAGGGAAATTATATATCTGTGGTATAAATGTTTTCTATTGATAACACTTTTTTTTTTATACATGATAGAAAAAAATTTATTCACTAGTAATTACAAAAAAATATAGGCAGAGTATAGTCCATTAAAAAAATTTTGAAAGACACACTCATTTCTCCAGAACTGCTACATGAGATTGTATTGAGTGTGGAATGAAAAGATTCCTGCAATAAAATGTATATACTGCTTAAGACGGTTTGGTAGTCTCTTAAAATTTCTCTTAGAAAAATTATATTTCCATAACAGTACAACAAATGTTCACACATTCTGCCATCTTAAAAGCTTCTGCGCTTACAGTCTTAGTGGGTCTGGTTTATTATCTCCCAATCCCCAGCCTCGGACAGAAAACTGCTTTGGCTTGGCAAGCAAAAACAGTGTAGTACAGATTTACAATGTACAGATTTACAAGCAGATTGCCAGAACTTTGAGAACAAAATTGACTGGATTTCAGTTAGACTCTGTCTCTGAACCTGCACTGAAAGTACTGTGGTATACATAAATACATATATCCATGCACAATTAGGCGCTACAGTCTCCTGCTGGAGTGAATGCAGACCAGTATGGAAAAGTTATTAGTTGCCTATAAGAGTGACACATCCATGCCAAAGGTACTGACTGATACACCCATATGCTAGTTACCATATTATTGATAAATTATTACAATACTAGTGTTACAAAGTTATTTCTCCACTTTAGCCATTGTTACTAGAGGGTTAAAATGTCGCAAAATCAGTTTATTGTTACTCTTAACATGGTTATCCTTGAGCTTTAATTTTGAGCACAATCTAATTTTGTTTGACTTGAGGAAAATGTCTCCTTACTTTGGACATGGAATTTGATGCTCTAGTTGTAAAATTTAAAGTGAAAATAAAAATATTTTGGTGTGTGTAATGGACCTATGTCGATGACAAAAATCCCATACAAACACATGTTTTTGTTGGCTGTGTTTGTAAGAAAGGGCAAACAGACAGTGACATAGAAGACCAAGTGAGTAAGCACAATATGGAAAACGTACTGATAAAACCTGCTTAAGATTTGCTTCTGCTGAGTGTTTGGCTGTATTGATCGTATATTGTGAATATAACATCAAAAGGTCACAAACTATTCATATAACTTTTTCTTCCTGCTTAAGTCTGTATTGTATTTAAAGAACTGCTAACTACTAGATCACTTCATAATCAGGGGTTAAGTAATTGTTTCTTGAATAGTCTCATCTTAATGAAATCATTTTAATGTCAAACAGAATGTTAGCCTAATCTGTGTTGGTTTACCAGAGCTAGAATTGAACTCTTTAAAGCCTGATCCAAGAAAATAGAGAGATTTTTCATTTGACCCTTCAACACATTTGAAAAAAGAGATAATTTTTAAATTTTCTTTACTTATCACTACACAATAAATCAAAATTATTATTGTGTAGTCTTCTGCCTGCTGTTATTAGGTATACCTGATTTTGTACAACAGTGTTTTGAGCAAACCATTAAGTGATGCAAAAGGTCTCACATGCAAAACATTTCAGAAACCGTATACATCAAATATGATACAAATGGCCCTATAATAGGGTTAAATTGGCAAAGAATCAACTAATATCCTCAATGATCCATATATGTTTTCCTAGGATGTGTTTCTGATCCTGTTCTTGTTACCTGCAGTGGATTCTTTGTGCTGATGGCAAGGACCTGATACTTGAAGTAGCAGAGTTCACAGCTCCAAGAACCTCTTTCACTTATCCAACGGATTAGACAAGGTTGATGGGTGCAGCGCACAGAACCATCACAACGACAGGGGCTCAATAGTTCTCCCTGGAGGACAGACAAGGAAAAACAAAGACTTTTAAAGTAGATTTTAAGATTAATGACCTGAATCTAATTTCTTTACAACAAATTAATTTGGATCTGTATTCAAACATATACAGTATGTGACAGTGACAATCTTATGTTTCATAAGGAATTCCTGTTTGATTTTTAACAAGACCACATACAGTGGGCCGCAGCCGTAGCCTAATAGCTAGAGCGGGCGGCCCATATGCAGAGCCTCTGCTCGTAAGCGGGTGTCCTGGGTTCGAATCCGGCCCACGGCCCTTTCCCGCAGGTCTCCCCCTCTCTATCTCTGCCCCCTTTCCTGTCAAGCTACTGTCATTAAAGGCCACTAGAGCCAAAAAAATCAGAAAAAAAATAAATAAAAAGACCACATACAGTGAAAGTTATTATTTTTACTTGAATTACAATCAGATGATACTGATTTTACTCATTATATACATTTATATAATAGCTTAAGCTGCTGGTTACCTCAGCCAAGTAAACACAATTAAAATAGGAGGAAATCAGATTCAATAAAAATCTTTTAAAAAGATAAATTATTAAGTACTCAATTAACCATACTATTTACTACTATTTCCACAATATGCACGTTAACATAATATCATATTAGAACAGACTCTTTTTTGCCAAATGTTTCACACATTTTTCAAAAGCCACAACATAGTAGAATCTCTGAAACATTCTTTCATCAATAAGACCTTGTTTGTCATTTGATCAAACCCTTAAATCTAAGATAAAATGGTGCTGTGTTGTATCACATCCACAAGTTGCAGGATGAAAATTTAACTGATATGATGGCTTCAAAAATTAGAACAGAAAATGGTTGTCAAAATTCTACAGTGTCTTCATTATTAGGACATAAAAGGGGTGCTAAGACACTATGAATTAAAAAATGTTATTCGTAAGAGTAGATCGAAAGATGTTGAATGTTTAAAACGTAAAATTTTACTATTATGTGAATTCAAAGTCAGCAGCATTTTGAGGACAGTTGATACAGAGTTTACATAATCATGGAAAAGTAAGTGATGCATTAAAATGATAAAATAGATCAGTATAATATTTGATATAAAAATATCATGTTGAACAGGTAAAGATAAAGATAGGCAGAGCTGTATCATTTGAGTCAACAACAAAAAGGAAGTGAAGAAATTGAGAAATAAATGGAAAGAAGAATAAAATCACTGATGAATGAACAATAATCACTAATAGTAACTTATCATTGGCAACATATTATAAATGGCAATCTAATATTGAATAGATAAACAGCATGAATTGAAAAAATACAGGAAAATAAAGCAGAAATTATAATCTCATAATCTCTTCACCCACTGATGCTGAACTCTGCCCTGTGTTTTATTTTTCATCTTCCCTCATACATGCATCTGATCCATCAAAAAATATTTTCCTTCAATCTGTTAGTCCATTTAGTCTAAAAAAAAAAGCCACTAAGGTGTTTGTGGCATAATAATATTCCTCTTCTCAATTCAAGTGCAACCATGTGCAAAGACATAGAATACTCTATTAAAGGCAAATCGGTTTGTAATTTATTTTGGTTTGTGCTTTTTCACATTGCCCTGACGACAATAATAGTTGAATGGACGATAAATAAGTAGCATAGTTGCTCTTTTCGTCTTAAGTTATGGATTATGATTCAAAGACTTTAATTACCATTTATATATCTAAATATCTGTTAACCTTCTTATTGTCGTGTTGTCTTCTACAACCTGTTATCAGGTACATCTGATTGCGTACAACAGGGTTTTGAGCAAAGTTTTTACTATTAATTGATGCCAAAGATCTCATATGCAAAACATTTCAGTCATTATAGGGTGAAATCATCATAGATTAATGAATCAGGTACCTGTACCAACACAATCATCCATGATCTATATGAACTTTTTAAAAGGCAGGGTGTACTCTGGAGAGGTCACTAGTCCATCATGTATTTTTGTCTATTAGTGTGTTATTCTTCTCCTGACAAGTATTGTATTCTATAAAGAAATTGGATTATAGTTATGCCACTCACCAACTTTAGAATAACTTGCCATCCAATATTATAAAGTTGTTCTGAAAAGTTCACAGTAAATGTGGGACCAAATAAAACTAATACGACAGCAAACATTTCCATTTCTTGTCAAGCTGACGAGTTTTTAATACATTATATTTTCTGTCTTTTTGTGACAGAAGTAGAATTCTGTGAGACTTATGAAGGACACCACAGCAACTATAAACTGACTAAACGTTGGGGTTGGACCGCAGCATTTTTTCATGTATTAGACCATTACCACAGGGGGCAGCATGGTCGTTTAATGGTTAGCACCCTCACCTCACTTGGTTTGAGTCCCAGGGGAAGCCGGAATCTTTCTGTGTGGAGTTTACATGTGCTCCCTGTGTCTGCATGGGTCATGTTATGATTTGATAGCTACTCCCTTGCCAATCAGCTCCCAGCAGCCTGCCTCCAACACCTAATAGCCCGGCTCAGCCCTGATAAAACCCTGGCCGAAAATACGCTTAAGTTGGAACTGTTTAGTGGAGGGGGCCCTTGTTAGAAATGCAAAAATACCATGTAGAGCCGTGCCCTAAGGCTGAGTATGTACTAATGGATATTGCTTGATTTTGATCACTCGCCCATTTTGTCCCACAAATATGCCTGTAACACCTTGAAATTGCTTTTGTAAATCAAAATATTGTTGGGTCAAATCAGTGATCCAGATTCTATTATGGCAAATTGTTTTTTTTAAACACAATTAACAATAATATACACTAAAAAAAAACATAGAGCAAGATGATTGTTGTTATGATTATTCCTTTGACACTAACATGAAACACAGTGCCTATTGTTATCAGCTATTGTTAATGAAATATCCATATAATGGCTATGAAAACTACTTCAGTCTCACACCAGCAATGTCCTTTTACACAGAGGTTAAAAACTGTTGTAGAGGAAGAAAAAAGTTAACATAAAAGTGAGGGATGATTAAGTAGTATAGCTCAGTGTTCTTCCTCATTGCCTTTAACTTGTTCTTTTTCTGTAGACAAAATAGCAAAAACAAACAAATATTTTGGAAAATTATTTTTCACTGGTAGATATCAGTCAGACGTAACGCACATTGTCTGATTACCTATTTCAGAAAAGTGACTAAATGGTGATATCCATCTGTGCCCTCACAGGACGTGGTGTTTCTAATTGTCTACTTCAATTCTATTTAACAGCTAGCTACAGATCCAGGTAGCATTAACAGTTTATACGCATCTGGTGAAATAGACATTTGACCAGACAGCAAAAACATAACTGATTTGTTGTTTGGCTTGGGCTCATATACACCAGACAGAAAAAAAAAGATGGAAGGGATGATGCATATATGCAGCTTGAATTAGTTTAATCTTCCTTTTGTCAGCACAGTCAGCACCATTCTTCTAGCAGGGGCATGTAACTGACCATCATATGATCAATAGCCGAGCATCATGTTTTGTCACACATAGATCTATGACTAACAAAATGATTGTTACTCGTATAAGTTCTTTCCCCATCACCCTATTTATCATCCTCCAAACCTAACTTGCTAAGTTTCTTTGTAATGCTGGCCTTATTAAAGGTGAGTGGGAAATACTGCCTCCCTGATGCTGATTAATGATGAAAAGAGGGTTATTTAGAAAACTAAATCATCTCTGAAATGAAAAAAAAACAACAATAGTTTCTTGAGAAGACAAACTGTGCCGAATGTGATGCATAGACCATACATATTTTGAGTATAATTCATCATAGGTGATTTTGGGCCAAACAAGGATAATTAATTTGGCTGACTATTTTCATGTGTTACATGATGGCAACTGAACCTTCAGTCTAGACTACATTTTTAAAAGAGATATTTGATCAAAATTTAAGTGGAAAAAGAACTAAATGTGGGTCAGGATGGCTGTAGTCATTTCATTGAATCAGAGACCCCTTATGATTTGCAGATAATAATAAAAAAATCTGGTAGATGATATTGAAGAGTGGTATACTATGAAAGACTTATTGTAGTTATGCTAAAATGGAGAAACAAAGCATCATGAAATGTTTTTTCACAATCCCACAAAACCTCATATTAAGGACATGTGGCAACAAGAGGCTGTCGCTTGAAATTCACACAAAACGTGGTATTAGCTTTAGAGATTTCTGCTGCTGTCCATACCTGCTCGGGGCCTTGGAAACAGATCCGGCACTGGGGGGTCCGCAGGCTGCTGGTGGTGCTGGTAAGGGATACGGCGTCCAGGCCCACTTGCAGCTTGGGCTCCTTGTCCTCAAACGCCAGGCTTCGGGGTCGCGGGTCGCTACCGTAGTATTCCTCCTCATCATCCTGGGAATGGCAGTTGACGAACGGCGGCCAGCCGCATCCGCCCACCCCCAGATCTCGCATGGTAGTGGATCGTCTATCTATGTCCGAGCTGGACTGTCTTGAATCGGATCGCATAAACACCAGGACTTTCAGTTCGTTGAAAAGCATGCGTATCCGATATTTGAACATGTTTGGCTAAACAAAGAATCCCTCAGACGGACATTATTATTATGATTATTATTATTATTGTTGTTGTTGTTATTATTATTATTATTATTATTATTCATATACCTGATACAATCATTATTTTTGTTGCATTTGTTATCACACCACAGCTATTATCTTTAAGAGAAAGGGCTCTCGCCTTTCTGTTGGCATGTGCGTCTTAGGCAATGCGGACGAAAGATCTTTAGCTGAATGACACACACTTTCACTATTCATTACTTAAACAAATCAGCAAACGCTATCTAAATCCATCTTCCTACGCACCCCAAACATTACAACCCGTACGGTTTTGGGCCTCCACTCTTCATTTCCTCGCTGTGGCACTCAATTACACCTTTTTCTCAAATTCAGTCAGCTTACTTAAGGTCCTACATATTTTTGCTACCCAAAGCAGAAAACTGCGAGAGAATGGAAAAGTGAAAGAGAGAGCAAAACAGAGGCAAGAAATAGATAATAGGACGTAAAATACATTGACATCCCATCAAAACAGTCACATCCGGGTTTCTTGCCAAGAATCATAATCCAAAAAGGGGAAAAAAAGGTAGAGGTACGGAAGATCAGATGTAAGAGTGGGGGATGTTGTTTTAACGTCCTTAATGTCTTTATTGTCCGTCACTGTAGCATCCCGAGCGCCAGTCCATGGTTACCTATTAAAAAATGTTGTCCTTCTTCGCGTCTATATTATTTCCTTGTTGTAAAGACTCTCGTCGGTCCACGAATAATCGATTCCATACATCTCCACAAACCATGTCGAGATAAAAAAAAAAACAATCCTTTTCATTTGCTTTCTCGGAAACGTAGCAGGAAATAAAGCAACCTAAAAACACGCGAGAACCCCGTGTCTGCTTTCGCACGATGTACATCAGCATTTAAATCCAAGTCGGAACACGGTGAACAACGCCAAAAAAAGATTGAATATGACTCAAATATATTTTTCTATAAGAAATAAGAGGGTTAAGACGGTAAAAATGTATCCCCATCGGGTAGAAAATGTCCCACAACGGCTGTGAATATTGAACCAGGTATGTGGAGGTGATCATAGACTGAGTCCTATGCTACTGCTGATTTCCTCCACGAAATGGTTCGCTCGAATATTGAACCAATGCAGCCGCTATTTCCGGAACAGGGAGGGGAAAAAAACTTACTGTCAATGTATAAACAACCTGACATGTTCCCCTGGTCATCCGTTCCTCTCGATGGGTGGCGCAAAGCCCCCAGCTTCTCCGGGAGCTGGGCAGGGAAGCGGTTCTAGCATTTTTTGAAAAAAATTGACAGAGCACCGCTGTCCAGGGTGCTGAAACAACCCCCACCCCGCTTACGTTGACGCTGCAGCTACACGTAGTGAGAGCCCGCGAAGTTCGAACTGGAGTAGGACGTGATTTGTGGACTCCAGTCTCTTAAAGGAAAGAGGACAAGGGAATAAGCGTCTATTTATACAGACAAATTATTGATGTATATTATATCTTGTATCTTATGTAAGTGTTATATTTAAAACTTTAAGTAATATCAAATGTGTGTCATGAGTGGGCTACGTGTGTTTAATGTCTATGATGGACTGGAGACCTGCCCAGGCTCAAGCGACCCCACTAGGAATAACCGTATAGCCAAGGGATGGATCGATATACAGTATATGTATGTGTAAAGCTACATAGACTATTTATTTATTTATATTTATATTATATATATTGTATTATATATGATACATATTATATCAATTATATCTATAATTAATTGATAATTTATCTATCCAGCAGCAACTGGCCTCATCAACGATCAATAGCTTATTCTTCTCCCACCCCCCTCTACCCCACTAATATACACAATGCTACGTTCAGCATTTTCTGGTCTGTCGGTGGACATTCAACATTGCACATTTCAATTGTTCATTTGTACGTTCAGATCTATATTTTTTTAAAGATTGTACTTTTTAGTTTTATAATTTCTGTTCAATATTTTTATTTCTACATTGTATGTCCTTTCTTGCTTCTCATAGAAGTGTTGTGCACCAAACACCAAGGCAAATTCCTTGTAAGTGAAAAACCTACTTGGCAATAAACCTTATTCTGATTCTGATTCTGATAAGTATTCCATTAAAAGCTTTACCCATTGTTACCTGAACAACGTTACTACCACTGAGAATATACTGTAGATATTTAACTTTCTGATGTTGATTTCACTTACATTTTCTGAATATTTAACAGTGATTATGGAAATATTTTTTTAATTGAGTTAAGTTTCAAGTTATTGTTGTATGCTTTATCCTCTGACTGCAATGGAAATGGTCAAGCAGTGAAGGCATGGATAATGTCAGTTACCAGCAAAAAATTGTTTTTTTTGTTTTTTTGTCTATTTGTCTATTTGTATTTTCATATTATTGTATCCAACTATTTGTTTTCCACTTAAAAGAGACATATTATACCCTATTTCAACATTTTAAACTAGTTCCCTGGTGTCCTAATGTAATGTCTGTGACAAGCTTTGGTCAAAATACCATAAGGGTGAAGCACAATAGCAGTTCAACCACCCTGCCAAAACAGCCCCGTTCAGAGTGCTCGGTTTGGAGTGCCTGTCTCTTTAAATGCAAATGAGACACAGGCAATCCACCCACTTCTTCCAGGAGGTGTGCCTACGTCAGCACGCTCACACTACCGTGCTCACGCTCACGCTCACGCTACCACGACGTCTGCCACAGATAGGCGGAGTAAGCTGAGGTGGGGGGCAACATGCAGGTGAAAGGCTGGAATATTATAATGAGCTAGAGCTAATGACATCAGAAACTACAGATTCCTGAAACCTCCTGATTTATCTCCTGTATTGAGACTGAGGCAGCCCACAAAAATATGACTGAGTCATTTTTTTTCACACTTTGCCTGCTGATAGGCCCTCCACAGTCCCAAATGTACATAATCAAATGATTAAAAACTTGGTTTTGCATAATATGTCCCCTTTAAACGTTAAATATTGATTCATCCAATCATTCAATTCAATGCATTCTTAGATTCTGGGTTTAAATGTGCACACCACTTTGGATGTTTTATGAGCCACCCTTAGCTTAAGGATTTTCATATGTATTTCTATGCTCACTTTGACAAAGTTTCATTAACCACCATTAGTAAACTAAGTTCTTTGTTAGGTGAACTTAAAAAAAATATATGAGCATAATACATATGTTTAACTTTTAAGATTGAGCAACAGCCACATTGATTAATTAATTCCTTGGCCAAGGGTGACGTCTGCTGTTGACAGGTAATTTGTATGCTGTACATAAAGATTAACGATTAATGTACCACAATGACAAACAAAATGAAAATGAATAAAATATGTGTGTAAAAACACAAACGCAACATGAAATATGCAGGAAATTATCCCAGATAAAGTGCAATCAGTCCTAGATCCAAATTAGCCCTTTTGAATCTCTGACTCTTTTTTCGGAGCACCTTTTCTTAAGAGGATATAACATAACCCTTTTTATTTTTGTCTATGACTTACCTGCGTAATATTCAACTTTTCTAAATGATTTTTTTTTATCTTAGTTAAAGCTGAGTACAGATAAAGTCATACCGATGGGTGATTTTCATGCAGATGGTGAACATCCATCCATTGTCTTTAGTGCTTATTGCTGGTAAGGTCACAGGGAGGCTGGAAGCTATTCCAGTTTGCACTGGTCGAGAGGGGATGGACAGTTCGGCAGTCCATCGCAGGTTCTCGTGGGGACAAACAACCACACACACTCCCATTCATTCCAAGGGTAGAACATGCAAACTCCACACAGAAACATCCTGCTCCCTGGTGATTGAACCAGGAACCCTCTTGCTGTGATACAATGGTGCTAGACATGAAATATGACAGTCAGAGTAATAAGTTTAATCATGTATTATATTCAGTTAGATTACACAAATAGTACGTACTCACTCTCTTAACCATACCCATGATCCTTCAGCAGGTTTATACTTCATCAAAAACCTGTGTAATCCTACAATTGTTTTAGTTACATTTCAGTTTACATTACAATACCCAACCACATCAGAGAAGGAGTTTTTATACTCAATATCTAACAGAAACATTGTTTAGTTAAAGAATCATTTAGAAGAAATCATAATGTAAAAAATAAATTCCATTATTATTAACATAGGACACCTAGCAAAAACTTGACTCCTACCGAACTTGATTATCTTGTTGCTAGCAATGCAACTTTATTGCATACAACACTAGGCATTTTTACCCTGTAAAAAGATGTTAACTGGTCAGAAAAGGTTGGCTCCTTGGTATAATTCTTAACTCTCAATACCTGAAAGGATAGCACAAAGATGAATAGACAGCACTGAACCGAGACTGACTGAAAGCCCCAGTTTTGTGAAAAAAACAAAACGATTCTATGACACTTTACCATCACAACATTAAAGCCATTTGGCTTAGCTGTCGTGGTTACATGTAAACAAACACTTTATGGCAACATTTACACTGCAGCCTGAAGTGACCTGAATGACCTTTTTGCCCCATTATGACCTGTATCTGATCTTTTCATGACAGTGTGAACAACACAGTTCATATCTCTTCAAAATGCAACCCAGCCCACTGGAATATATGGTCCTAAATCCGATATATATCCAATGATTTCAAATGCGACCTGAGTCTGGTACAGCCAGCTCGCATTCATCATACATGCACGTTACTGAACCTCTAGCAACACCACTTTTCTCCATCGTGCAACGCCAAAGAAATACAACCATGGCGGATGATAATGAGGAAAACAGTCAGTGGACAGAAAGCGGTTTATGACTAAACTAGTGTTTGGGGGGATAGCTCCATACAATCCAATCCGTGGAGGCCTTATCATTGATAAGGTATTGACCCGGTAATCTTTTTATCATTTAAAAAGAAAAAGCCAAGCATGGGTATAAATGTTCGTGGCTCCAATGTCAAAGAAAAATGAAGAGCATCCAGGCCAAATATAATGAAACTAAAGTTTCCGACTCATTTTATGAAAAGGTGGACTGCAAACACTGAGCACACTACTACATGTGATGTTATTGTATCCTGTACTGCGCTTTTAAGTTTACTTGCAGTTCACACTTGATATCACATACGTGTCGCATATATTTGGAAATGTGAATGACCATGGCAAAAGATTTGGATTTCACAACAAATCGGATTTGTTCAATATGAACATAACCTATGATAAAACAACCCTTGGTTGTTGGTATCATCAAAAAACCTCATATGCGGTTAAAAACCAAGTATTTGTTTAATAGTTATAGGTATTAATGTGTGAGGATGGTTTCTTATAACAGATGTCAAAGTGCTTGAAGCACGACTCAAATATTCTCTCAATAATCAATGTAATGTGGAGAAAAGTCTTGATGGAAATTGTCAGCACTATGAGCTGAGCTAATGATCAGACAATGATGAAGGACATTCAAGTGGATAATGATATAAAACATGTATCAGCATTTAATTTCTATACAATCAGATGTCTGATTATAGACGCAGAAAATTGCAATACTTAAATTCCCTGTTCAAACTCTGTAGAAAGGGGTTGTGTTAGGGAGTTTGAAGCAAACAAACATTCTTGAAAATAGAGCATCAGAAAGATGTGAGGATAGCAAGTTGAGGGTACCAGATGCATGTTATCAATGTCCCATTTGCTTTATTAGACATGTTTTTTTTAAATATCCATTCAATAGAAATGACCAGTGTAAAATAGCGTGAATTTATTGTCCAATATTATCACCTTTGTTGATGGGGATGCTTTATCTCCTTTAATCAATCTTCAGGTAGTTTCCATTTCTAGCAGACAATTATATTTTACATAAGTGTAAAATAATCCTTATCTGTTCCTAGGATTGAGATTTATTTTGTAAAATGTCATTTTAATACATAATACATATGTATGTATACAAACACACCTCTCAATGATCTACTTTGCCTCTCCAGTATTAATATTATTATCACCATTATTTATATAATTATTGAATATTATTAAAAATTGGGTTGTTATAATATATAATACATTATTACTATTCAATATAATCTAATCACTATTATCTGTCTCAAACAGCTTGGGAGGACGGGAGTGGTTATTACCTTCTATAACATCAGGAAAAACAAAAACGCAAGGTAATGAAAGCAATGTCATATATAAATAGGGGTAAATTGTGGTCTACTGAGAAAAAAATTCACAATTAAGATCTGATGGAAGTTGGCATTGACAGCCTTATATGTGAAGAGAATAGTTTAAAATTGCATGCATCTAATAATATTATGAATAGTAGCATGCATAAAGATGAAAACATGGATGTGCTTTTTAAGCTCAGAAAGCTTAAAAAATTATCTTTTGCTTATCACGGCGTGGTCACTAATGTCAAGGCAGGTCTACAATATTCTCAGTGGTGAGGAGAAAAAAAACTACATACACACTTCATTACCATCTTGTGATGAAGTGTACAAGTGAGCGCTAGTCACGAATCTTCCAGCCAGTACCTTTCTGCTGAAAACAGAAAAAATTACAACTGTCAAGCCTCCAGCAAGATGATTTAATTCTGCATCAATGTTTTCATACAACTTTAATTTTTGCCAGGACTTGGATTTTTAATTTTTCAAGACCATCAAACTTTAATTTCACTTTCACGAAAAAATATTTTGACTAGAAATGTTTTTTAAATTTGAAGTTTTATTATTTTAAAATTGTCTCAAAAATTACATTTGCATTACATTTCATTAACATTTTCCCACAAATAAGACATGTTATTATATTTGAGGTTAGTCCTTTAAGTTAACCGTTAAAAGAAAACAAAAAGATAAAACTCATAAATTCATATATCAACATGAAATATCGACCAAAATTATATAATCAAAACATTTGATTAATGTGTGTCAAACTTAAATAGATGGTGAAAATATTTAACAAGCATATTTTACAAGGCATTTAACACTGATGAAAGGAAAATTATGGCAACAGAAATACACAAAATATTCACGCTTTTCTAACTTACTTAAAAACAAGCAAATTTCCCAAATAGTTAAAATTGAATTTGGGATTCAATATTCCAAATTCACTCAATGTTTTCAAAACACAGAATTTTTTATTTTATTTTTCATGATTTCTTCCAGTTAAACAGGAGGTACTAGAAGTACCTGAATTCACTTTTCTACTATACTAATATTACTGTCCAACACAGACATAAGTGGTAAACACAGGTAGAGTGGATAATTGAGGATTTTGGAGAAACTACTTGGCAAAAACAATTAGGAAATATTTTCACAAGCTACAGTAGTTAAGCTGTATGTACAACATCAAAGCTGCAGTCAGTGGCATCTGTAGGTAATTGATTCAAAGTGAGTTGGCTCAGTTAATATTCAAATGTTTTAATCTGAAGGACTAGCAACTCTGTTACCTTAATTCACCTCTTGAAACTCCTACCTTATGTAATGTCTAGAGAAAAAGGAAAAGAAAAATCTCTACACAGTGCCTTTTTTCTCTCTTTACACTGGAAATGTTTAGGTGCATATAACTGACAGCATTGAACTGAGTATATTTTCATAGATGGTGACATTATACTAGACATAAGAGGAATATTTTAAGTTGCATACAAGTTATTTGGACAGTCATTTGTTGGTGTATAGAATGAAATAAACAAAGAGGCAGTTGGTGTGTGCGGGTGCAGGACTCATGCAAACATTTCTTGTAATCGCTTAAGTAGTAGACGTAAATTGAGAAATCTGGTACTCAGATCAAGGCTGAACAAGTCACACTGATCAGCGTTATGAGTCATCCTTTCATACACAAGTATCCAGGTGTTCCAGCTTGAGCTCTAGCATATATGTCTAAAACTGTACTGTCTCAGTCTCTGGTGAAATATGTCTTTCTGTTTCTCAGTGTGTTAAGGTGCTGAGTGTGCTTGTCCATTCTGTTTTGTTGTGACTGCTGTGTATCTGAATTTATATGCCTGAGTGTCTACCTCATGATGTATTTTATTCTCTCCGTACCAGTGTAAAACAGTTTCTAATGTGCCCCTTTCTGAGACAGACTATAGGAAAGCACTTGGATTTGCACGTGGATCCTTCTGGTTTCTGTATCGCACAGCGAGCCACACTCCAAGGATCTGTTATTAAAGGAAAGACAGACAAGATATTAAAAGGCTATGAAAACAGTTTTCCTGCTAAAGATATTGTTTCTAAAATCAAGCCAAAATATGCATTACAGTGTAACTGGACTGTAGCTACAGTAAAAATTGGTTATAATGTTTTATACAGGCACCCCCATCTTGCCTAAAGTATCAAACCAACAATATAGGCTACGTTCACACTGCAGCCTGAAGTGACCAATATTCGATTTTTTGTGAAATCCCAATTTTTTTTAACTGCAAGCGGACCTAAAAGTGTAGCAAGCCTGATCAGTTTGTGGTCTAGCTCTTCATAAACTGGAGAGGTGACGGATCCAATGCCGCTTGGTTTGTTTGAGTCTTAAGTCTCCTTATATTTGGCCCAGAGGCTCTTCATTTTTCCTTGGCATTGGAGTCAGGAATGTTTATACCTACACTAACAAAAGAATCGCCCGCTTCTGATAAGATACCTCGCGTTGGACCTGGATAGAGCTATCCCTTAATTACAAAATAACTCATAAACCTTGCTTTCTCTCCACTGACTGTTCTTTGCATTATTGTCCACTATGGTTGTTGTTTTTCTTTGGCTTAGCAGTACGGAAAATAGTTGCGTGCCTCTTGTACCAGTGACGTGCAGATCAGATTATTTAAGACCACATATCCAAGTGGCCTGTGTAACATTTCAATAAAGCTTATCTGTGTTGTTCAAGCTGTCATGGAAAGATCGGATACATGTCACATTAGGGCAGAAAAGGCAGATATCAGGCTGCTTTGTGAACATAGCATAAATAACTCTTAAAAACAAAGGAAAACATAAGACCAAAAAAGAAGGCTAATATGTAGTCTGGTAAAAAACTAGGTTTTGCTCACGTGTTTTTATCCAGTAAATCATCAAGCAGCGATACATAGTTTTCTCCATTCCTTATCATTTAGGCTACAATGGAACCATAGTTTCTACAAAATTTCAAAGAAACTCATCTGAAGCTCAAAAAGCTGGATTTAAGAGACTGCAACATGTACAACTACTCTTCAAGATAATGCGTTTGGCAAGCTAACTTACCTCTGAGAAGCTGAAGAAGAGTCCCACTCCCCCAAGAATCTTCAGGGCCTCAGTGGCATGATTCAGCATCTTTTCACCACAAGTTGAACAGTTGCCTCTCTTTTTACATGGCTGGAAGAAACATCCATAGAATTCAGTCATCAGTTTATCAGTGTCATCTGTCATAACTGCCAAAATGTATTCCTAAATAGTATGTTGTCAGATTTTCCCATATTGTTTAGGGAAAAACTTGTAGAACTTTTTATCAGTGACACGTGCACTATTTGATGCTTAAAAATTCAAAATCTAGAATTTACAGCAGGACAGTTTTGCAAATCCTGATCAAACTGGGAGGTGGTGATGTTCAGCAGTCCACAACAGTTAAGCTGGCTCTCAAGGTCTGTCTTGGTGTTGTTCTCCAACATCCCCCAGGCAGAGTTCAAAAGCACTTCCTTCAATAGAAAACAAGACAGAAAAATAATAACAAAAAATATCACATTTAAATTAATACATGATTTAATTTATAAGTTGAAAATATTCTACTATATTCTGCTGTGGGTTAAAAATGATTCACCTGCTGCCCTTGGTTCATTGCCAGGCAGGAACATGAAACCCCGAATTGGAACAGGAAAACAATGAACAGAATGACCATGTACTTCAAGAAAGTCAAAGAAAAATGCATCAACAGCACGATTAACAAATGGAAGTCAAATTAATTATCTTTCAACTCTTTAGAATTAGGAAAGTGAACAAGATACCACCAATGTCTATGTCTTCTACATAATAGTAATCACAAAGAATAACTCCTGAAACATTAACAAATATTGGAGAAATTGGGATGTTTCTGTAGCTGTAGTCACCAATGTCTATATAAAGAAAGGATACGAAGAAAAGCATGACTTGATGGTGATGGATTGCTCCAATAAGTCCTACAATGGCAATAAGCAGCAGGAAGACACCCACTGCTATGACACCTCCTATGATGTGGATGCTTGACACCAAGCCGAAGCCCTTCCCCCATGCTGCAACTCCAATCAACAGCAGCCCGACAAGCTGGAAGGACCAGAGGGAAAAAGGTTAATTATAGTGAACAGAGAAAGAGTGAATTGAGATAAAAGAGCGAACAGCACATCAAGCATATGGCACAATATGAGAAACAGGCCACCTAGACGGCTTGGTATCAGGCGAATCAGGTGCAAGTGTAGGAATTACAACAGTTTGTAAATGTGCCTCCCACTCTTTAAGGGACCAAAAGTAATGGAACAAATTAACAATAATTAATCAAACTTTCAATTTTTAATACTTGGTTTGCAAATCCTTTACAGTCAATTACAGCCTGAAGTCTAGAACTAATAGACATCACCAGACACAGGGTTTAATCTCTGGTGATGCTCTCCAGGCCTCTACTGCAACTGTCTTCTGTTCCCGTTTGTTCTCGGGGCTTTTTCCTTTCAGTTTTGACTACAGCAAGTGAAATGCATGCTCAGTCGGATTCAGGTCAGGTGATTGACTTGGTCATTGCATAACATTCCACTTCTTTGCTTTAAAACAAAACTCTTTGGTTGGTTTTGCAGTATGCTTTGGGTCATTGTCCAATTGTAGTTGACTTTGACACACACACGCCTACTTCCTTGAGTGCACTTGATCGTCCCAACTGTTGTGAGGGTTTTTTTCTTCTCCAAAGAAAGAATTCTTCTGTTATCCACCAGTGTTGTTTTCCGTGGTCATCCAGGTCCATTGGTATTGCTTAGCTCACCGGTGCGTTCTTTCTTTTTAAGAAAGTTCCAAACAGTTGATTTTGCCCCACCTAATGTTTCGCTATCACTCTGATGGGTTTGTTTAGATTTTTTAGCCTAATAATGGCTTGCTTTACTGAAATTTACAGCTCTTTGGATCTCATTGAGAGGTGGCAGATTCCAAATGCAAACAGCACACTTGAAATTAACTCTAGACCTTCTATCTGCTCCTTGTAAATGGGGTAATGACAGAATAACACACACCTGGCTATGGAACAGCTGAGCAGCCAATTGTCCCATTAATTTGGTCCCTTATACGGTGGAAGATACATATACAAACAGTGGTATTTCCTACACCGTTGACCCGATTTGGATGTAAATACTTTCAAAAGCGGAAATTCTCCATTTAAAGCACATCTTGTATATTTCATTTCAAATTCATTCAGGTGGTGTATAGAGCCAAAAATATTAAAATTGTGTTTGTTGTCCCAAAATTTATGGGTTTGACTGTAAATGGAAATACCCTGGCTGGGTAAAGGATAAAATGCAGAGGCACGGCATGATGTATCAAGTACAAATTACACTAACTGCAGTGTTATATTCACAGCAAATTAAGAAGGCTGAATGACTGCCAGTGTTGACATCTATACTTTTTGTTTTTGTGTATTCAAGTATTGGGCAACATTTGAGCAGGCAGGAAAAAGACATTTAGGGAAACTGTTTAGTAATAACTTGTTCTACTTTACCATTGGCTTATGTTGGACATTTTTATTTGGACTGGAAAAATTAATAGGCAAGCAAATTTAATGTAGACACTTAAGTTTTCAACTGCAGAAAATGTATGTTATATAATAGTAAATGCATGAAAGCAGATTTGAAAATATGTAAATTAAACATGTGTTACATTAAATTCTAATTCCTGATTTACAAATAAAACAAAAATGCAACTTTTTCACAGTTGTTCATTAGAAGTGTGTTTCCCAACTCAGTGTTATGGCAAGAAGTGCATGCGTGCCGAGAAATGCATCCCCATTCATGGCAGAGTAAGTTATTTATGATTCTGCTTCCTTTCTGGTGGTGTGCAATGATAAAAAATAAAAATAAAAGTATGAATTACAACATTTTAGAACTAGTTAGATTCAGACTTGAGGGTACATCTTTGAAAACAAAGACTTGTTTTTAACCATGAGCATTTTTAAGCATAACAGTGTTTGAGGTTGAAAAAATGTCTATGTAACTGTATTTGCTCTGCTTACAAGATCCTGTGTAAATTCCATGCACACAAACCTAACTTTGGCTGATGCATTCAGTAAGGTCTGCCAAAATAAAAAGCATCCCCTGCTGGCCAAGCTCTTAGTACAGCTAGCAATAGGTGAACGATACGCTCTAAACAGTACAATTGTTGGTTTGTGTTACCAAGTTAGTGTTATCTAGTTACCAACAGCACTCGTCATATAATTTCAAAACATTCACGATTAAAAACAAATCTTTATTTTCAACGATTTGCTCCCAAGTCGTAATGACACCAGTTTAAAACTTTTCCAATCAATGAACTTCCGATTCTTTATTATTACAAAACACAAGCGAAGAGGCAGAATCATAGACGACTTTTGCTATGCGCGCTCCCGCGACAGGGGATGCATTTCACGGGGAGCATACTCTTCTCATAACATCGGTATTCAAGGATCAGTGCTCTGCATGATTTTCTTGAGCCGTTCTATTTATTTGAACCAGGTGTCCTAGAACAGCGAAAACATGCAGGGTAGTATGTGCAATGAGTAGTAGGGTCGAGAAGCACAGAATTAGTACAGCTAAATTGACTTATTTTAATTAAAAGAGTTACATTTTTCTGATATGTCAGCTATTAGTCTAGAGAGGCTAACGACAGCTGAACCGAAGCTGGCGTGTTGCAACATTTTAGAACGCTTTAAAAAGGCAGACACTTGAGCTGTTTAAAAGCTTGTTTGCTCTCATTATAAACCCGATCGGTGAAAATATACAAGACAATGGTAATATCCCCCACAGGCATGATACTGTCGGACAATTGGCCTCGGAGCTTATGCTATCCCTAACACGAATGATGTTACTAGCTATCAGACTGCTAGCCACGACTTTCTATCTAGACAAACGTAAACGAAATGTTACACACAATTTCTATACCATTGATGTACATACCAATCACAAATGGGGTGAAACCAGAGTGCATGTGAAGCAGAAGGGTTATACCATCAGTAATTTCTATAAACGTAAGTAAGTCGCTAGCTAGCACTCCACCAACATTACGCTACTGGAGCTAGTCAACCAGCTAACTAGAACTTAGTATCCACATTCCACACTCACCATGTAAACAACGTTAAGGGAACAGAGCGCATTTTTGGAACAGGTGAAGCCGCCACACACCATATTAAATATAAGACCTCTGTCGACTGAGACCAAACAGTGAATAGGACTATACCCTTGCTATGTCGATCTGAAATGTAAAGATGTCTATCTGGACCAAATAGAGAAGAGGGCGTGGCTGATTACGTCATATGTGGCGCACATATGACGTCAGAATCGTGCGCTTTCCTGTCTGCGTAGGAAAAGGAGTTTGCTCCTTCAGTTTAATAAAATGAAATAAAATTAACGTAATATATACCCGAAGGAAAATTCAGGGGTTGTAATAATAATAATAATTACAATGGAAATCAATTACAAGAAGATAATTTCTTTTTCCTGAGGTTAATGGCTGCTGGTAGTAATGGACCTTACCAAGCTCCGCCCACAACTGACGTAAAAAATCTGAAGTCTCACAAACAAAGCCTCGTGGCGCTTTAGTTCTATGGAAGTTTCTATGTAAACATGGCGTCTTCCACTTGGACTGATTCTTTGCGGAGTATTCCCGACTCGATTAGTGCGTCATTTCTGCCTGATTTTGAACACATATCATCTACAACAATGGACAGAGGAACGAACAAGTTCATGTCATCATTTTTGGATGAGTTAAAGGTATTTGAGCCACGCGATGCCTCCAAAGTTGTGCACGTCACAGCAAAATGCTTTCGGTCGATGAGGAAAACGGCAGACCCTCACACCCTCAGCATTAATATAGATGTGGACAAGATAACTGATGCCTATTGTTCTTGCAAGGCTGGGTAAGTTGTGCATTCATCGTTTTGTCTGTTACTTTTGAAATCAGTGGATAATTCCTGTGGTTTGTTGGCAAATGTTTGTGTGGCTATCCTGATACGCTGTACTTGGTGCTAGAGTGGCTAACACGAGGAACAGTTTCGTCCAAAGCCTTTTCTGCTAAAATAAAATATTTAGTGTATGTCAGATACAGTACACATTGGACATTGATCTGTTTAGCTAACGTAAGATTGTGTAGCAGACAGGCTTCACGGTCTTGAATGTGTAAAGTTGTATCAGTACTGCCGTTATGTTGTACTTAGCTAAAAGGTGTTCATGATGGATGCGTTTATTATTGATTTTCTTTTTTTCAGACTTGGGGGTCATTGTTCACATATTATAGGCCTCCTCAAGACCTTGCAGTATTTCAAACTGCAAAGTTTTTCCTCAATCCCTGACCGATTGAGCTGCACCAGTATGCCACAAGCTTGGGGAGCACAATCAGCTCGGGGTTTGAGGATTGAACCCGTGCCCATCAACCACCTCACTCTAGCACGACACGTGACTCACCGCAAGCGCAGACCGAAGGAATGCAGTGTGGACTTGAACAAAATGTATGTAGGTTTTTACTGATTTAGATTTGAAACAAAATTTATGACAAAATAATATGTACCCTAGTGTTGTTTTACAATTCTGAGTGTAACTACAATTGCATGAATGCAAACAAAACCAACACATAAAACTGTTCTTTATTTTAATTACCATTGCAAATTTGACAGCTCTCAAAATTCATTTTCATTGTATTTACAGAGTGACAAAGGCTGAACCCGAGGAGATAGCTGCACTGAAATTATTACATGGTACTCCATTGACATACTGTATATGTTGACGCCTTCAGCACCAACTGTCTCGACACCCCTGGGAGAAGTGCAAATTGGGTCAGCTGTTTCCTATCAGGTAAAAATTAATGAAATGTGTACTGAAACAAGACTAGTATTACTGTTCTTACATTTTCTTCAAAACAAAGCCCTGGAAAAGTGTCAAGTAGCAACACACAGCCCATATTCTGTTTAACTTAGGAAATAATATAGCAGGAATTGTACAACCAACAATTTTGAAATCTTTAATGCGAGAAATGAGTCGTTCAACATGCACTCTGTGTCTTGCTATTTTGTCAGTTAGTGCAAGATCTGCCTGAGACAACTGTTTGTCTGCTGAGGCAAAAGGTGGTATGTTTAAGGACAGACCAAGGGCATTTATCTCATCCTTGATTGTAAACCCTTTGTCTGCCATGACACCGTCACCATTCTGAATGTAACCAACGTCCTTCAGTTGTTGTATGGTTTCATAAAAACCACTTGCTTTTGTAATGGCCTTGTCTGATATCGATCCTGTGAATAATTCTGATGTGAACATGAAAGACCCCCGAGAGTCACAACCTATGAGTGCCTTGAATGTTGTGGTAGACTTATAATCGCTATATAGTTGGCATTGCACACCATGGGCCCAGGGGGATTCTGTTTTTAATTCTGTTCCATCAATAATAATTAATGTTGTAGGGAAATTAGCTTTGAAGTCTTTTGGCATGTTGTCTATTATGGTTTGTCTGTGTGGCCAGATAGAAACAGTGCACAGCTTAAGATAAATAATGTTAATCCAAGTGTTAAATACTATACCAGCTGACTGTTGTGAAATGCCGAACCGTGTTGCTAGATCGAACAGACCAAAGTTTTGTCTCAGTCTGCACATAGTCAGGAAAAGTCCATTTTCTGCTGACATTTCTCTAATGTCATTTCTGTTTTCATCATAAGTCAAAGTCTCCCTCTTTGGCAAGAGAAATGTAAATAGTGACATGAAACGGACTAATGTAAGTCCTGTATAATATACACACAGATTTTTTTTGCTGTTCTTCTCAGATTCAACTAGAACTAGATGGTATCCCTGTAAACAATTGAAACAACAAAAGTGATTCTGTTTCTGTTTGATGTTCATGTTTGTGGAAAATGTGAATTGTGACACATGATATATAATAAAATAACTTTGAATCAGAACTGTGTTATGGATGTGTATGTAATTGTGTGTACTAACAAGCTCTCTGCTCTAATCGATGGTCTCTTGTCTTTGCTGTCCTGCCTACTTGCACTTTCCGATGCTCTTTTTCGTGCGCGCCTAGCTGTATGCACTCGCGCTCCGTCTGCTGGTGTCGGATAAGGATGGGACGCTGTTGGCCCATCCCCGCCGACAAAATGCTAATAAATAAAAAGCAATAAGTATTATTGCTTTGCTTTAAGTACTAAAGCAAAGCAATAATACCTACACCAGCACACACTCCCTTGTTCTTGTTGATCCTACGAAGGTTGAGCTGCTCATGTGGTCGTGCACAAGCTTTGATCCAAGCCCGGCATTCTGCTCCTGATTTTGGAAATCTGTGAATTTTCCGACCACAAATACGATCAGGATATCTGACATCACCAGTACAGATACCCCACTGGCAATGCAGAACCATTATTTTTCGATTGTTGATTCAAAAACTTTATGCGCGGTATGCTAGTACAGTAGTAGTCTAGCACTACATTAGCTTGTGTTTGTGAGACGTCTTCGCACGTTGTAGCCACTCTATGACGTAGAATGGGCATCAGCCAATGAAAAGCGGCCCCTCTGGTAAGGTCCATGATCTTCAGTGCCTTTCTGCCTTGTTCTGAACGTGACGAAGCCTCACACTGAGCACACTCTGTTGTGAAGAGTATGTGATGAATCATCCTTTATTATCAGCAGCTTGTGCAGCATTCATCTCCGGAGAATCATTCCCAGGGGCTTTAAAATGACAACCAGCAAGCGAATGTTCAGATGACATTCAGTGAAAGTCCTCTGAAAGTCTAGACATGTTTACCAAGCATGGTCTGAAAGTTGACTCTACTTATTTTTTTATGCTTTTACAGTCTTTATATCTTTAAAAACGTTATGGCTGCTACTACTTTTCTTGTTATAAAAAGTTTGCACTTCTGATTTCTGAACTGAACATCTTCTGACGTTTTTATAAAATGTTGTTTTACAAAGCTTCCATACAAAATTAGACACTCCAAAGGGCTCCTCTGTCTAGCTCAGGCATATCAAACATACGGCCCGCGGGCCAGACACGGCCCGTTGGATGATTTAATCCGGCCCGGCATAAATTTCTGAGTATGTCAAAAAAATAAGTGAGTCTCTAGCTCATTTATATAAAATATTGTAATTTAAAAAAAAAACAAACAAACCAAATGCTCCCTCCGGCCGCTAGAGGGCAGTAAATGTGTAAAAGCGCTCACGTCCAGCATGCCGCACTGATACGAGTTAGTCACAGGATGTAAACATTCGCAACGTGATGCGTCCAAGTAAAAATAAACTGGCAATCTTACTTCACCATTCACCACTACTAAACAATTTATCGGCCAACACACCCTTCCCAAAATGGCACTGTCAAAAAAAATAAAAGTGGACACAGAATGCAGAGTTTTCCAGGAAAAATGGACTGAGAAGTATTTATTCACGGAAGTGAACGCAAAACCAGTGTGCTTGGTATGTAATTAGCAAGTTGCATTGTTCAAAGAGTTTAATATTCAGTGCCACTATGAGACTCATCATAAAGAAAAGTTTGACCACTTGAAAGGACAAATAAGGAAAGACGAGATAAACAAATTGGTCGCTGGTCTGAAGAAACATCAGTCTACTTTTAAACGCAGCCGCGATATTTCTGATGAGGCTGTAAGAGCCAGCTACATTATTGCCAACGAGCTGGTGCAGGCATCCAAGCCATTTTATGATGGGGAGTTTGTAAAAACATGCATGCTGAAGGTTGCAGAAGTTGTGTGCCCTGAAAAGCGACCTGCTTTTGCCCAGTAGTGGGCCGTCAGGGCCTGCAAGGCCTTCTCTGCAGGCCTAAGAAAATATCTGAATCACAGAGTGATGTTGATTATATTTTGTCCATGGAAACTTATTAAATATTTCTAAATAGTCTGTCCGCTTCCTTTCATAGCTTTTCCCCTGGTTGCGCTGCTTCCAGACATGCATTTTCATATAAAAGCATTTAACCAATCACATTTCAGCCATCATTTGTTGCGAGGCAGGGTCAAAGTCAAAGATGTCTGCCAGGAGTCCTTCACAATCCGTTCTGCAGGCCCCCCCCAACAGAAAATACATGTCGAGTACGCTGTTACTTTAAATAATCAGCTAAACGGCTGGGATGAGGATCAGTGCCTCCAAGTCCGAGACTATGGTCTCTCACCGGAAAAGGGTAGAGTGCCTTCTCCGGGTCGGAGTGGACGTCCTTCCCCAAGTGGAGGAGTTCAAGTACCTTGGGGTCTTGTTCGCGAATGGGGGTAGGGAGCGGGAGATCGATAGGCGGATCGCTGCGGCGTCCACAGAAATGCGGGTGCTGTACCGGTCTGTCGTGATGAATTTATCGGTCGATCTACGTTCCTACCCTCGTCTATGGCCACGAACTTTGGGTAGTGACCGAAAGAACGAGATCGCGGATACAAGCGGCCGAAATGAGTTATCTCCGCAGGTTGGCTGGGCTCTCCCTTAGAGATAGAGTGAGAAGCACGGCCATCCGGGAGGGGCTCAGAGTAGAGCCGCTGCTCCTCCACGTGGAGAGGAGCTAGTTGAGGTGGCTCGGGCATCTGATCAGGATGCCTCCTGGTCGCCTCCCTGGGGAGGTGTTCCGGGCTTGTCCCACCGGGAGAATGCCCAGAGGAAGACCCAGGACACGCTGGAGGGACTATGTGTCCCGGCTGGCCTGGGAAAGCCTCGGGATCCCCCCGGAGGAGCTGGCCGGGGAGAGGGAAGTCTGGGTCTCCCTGCTTCGGCTGCTGCCCCTGCGACCCGACCCCGGATAAGCGGAGGATAATGGATAGATGGATGGATGGATGGATTCTAAGTTGGTGACACCAGGGCCTTCTAAAAGGCTTTAGGCAACGTCACCGTATTCACACCCGCTGATTGGATAGTCAGATATCCAATCAGCGGCAAAAGCTTGCAAGCAAACCGAAATATAATTGTGTTGGTTTAATAGCTATTTTATGATTTGGTGGCAAATTTACTGTCATGGCCATTTTCAGAATGGACTTTTCTAGAAAAGTAAGTCAGTAAAATGTTGCTTTTTTCCTAAATAATATCGTGAGTTTATGAGGATATTATTGATGTTTTTTTTTTGTTGTTTTTTTTTTTTTCTAGCTCTAGCTGCAGGAGTAGAAGACTTCTTGAAATGGTGCCTATGAATGACACCACAACAGCAAATTACATTTTCAGTGCTTTCGTTGGAGCGCTGGACAAGGTGGGAGCGGACTGGTCCCGTGCCGTGAGCCTGGCTACCGACGGTGCGCCATCAATGGTCGGGAGAAAGGCAAGCGTTGCCACAAAATTCCGTGACAAAGTACAGACTGCAAATGGAGGACAAGAGTTTGGGATATTTCATTTTATTTTACATCAGGAGGCGTTATGTTGTAAAACACTGAAAATGGACCATGTTATCAGTGTGGTTGTGAAAAATGTCAATTTCATCAGAGCGCGCGGGCCAAATCACCGTCAGTTTGACACATTTCTCATTGATAATGACATTCATGCTGACCTACCATACCACACTGAAATGCGGTGGTTAAGCAGAGGTGCAGTACTTAAGGGCTTCTTTGAGCTACGAGGGGAAATTGGACAGTTCATGGAGAAGAATGGATGCCCAGTAAAGGAACTTAAATGCAAGGAATGGGTGCAGGATCTTGCGTTCATGGTTGGTATTACACAACACTTGAATACACTCAATTGCAGGACCGTAACAGAGTTGTCACTCAATATTACGACAGCATAAGTGTGTTCAAGATGAAACTGTCATTGTGGGAGACGCAGCTATCCAACAATGACACCGCGCATTTCTCTTGTCTCACAGCTGTGCGTCCGAAGGCACCGGACCGTTCCGATAATAATTTGGATAAATATAAAGAAAACATAACAGATTTGCTGCGAGAGTTTGAGCTGAGGTTTCAGGTATTCGGTGAACTTCAAAACAAATTTGGAAATTTTTTCACTTGCCATTTACAGCGAAGCCTTCTGAAATGCCAGCGGACATTCAACTCGAGCTTATTGACTTGCAGTGCGATACCGCTATGAAGGATAAATTTAGGTCAGTGGGATTGGATACGTTTTATCAATATCTCGTGCCAGGTTACCCCAAATTAACAGCCATGGCTGCAAAGGTTCTATCCATGTTTGGGACTACTTGTCTTTGTGAACAGGTGTTTTCGGTAATGAATAATAATAAAACAAAGCAGCGCTCAAGGTTAACAAATAAACACTTGAATGGCATTGTTAAATGTGCTGCTACTCAGGATTTGACACCCAATATCGATGCACTTGTGAAGGCAAAAAGATGCCAAGTTTCAGGAGCCAGCAGCAGCAAGTAGACTGCAGGAGTGCATTGAGAGAGAGAAAAAAAGTGGGATGACACGAAATTTGTTTGCACTCGTGAATACAGATAATTAAAAATAAGATTCATCTGGTTTCATATTAAAGACAATGATATTGTGCAGTATGTTCTCAGCTTCAGTGGGCCCAACCTAGTAGTTTGATCTGACGTAGTCTAATCTTATCTTTTTATTTATTTATTTCAAAGCAGTATGACAAACAAAGCTAAATATTTGGAGTTGACATTCTTTTACTGATCCGGCCCACCTGAGAACAGAAAGTCTGGATCTGGGGTAATGTCAGCATACCACCAAGAAGGACGAACCACATCCAACAGGATTAACGGTGGACGCAAGAGGAAGCTGTCTGAAATGGATGTTCCTGTGCTAACCCGGATTGTATCCAAAAAACATAAAACCACGGCTGCCCAAATCACGGCAGAATAAAATGTGCACCTCAACTCTCCCGTTTCCACCAAAACTGTCCGTCGGGAGCTCCACAGGGTCAGTATACATGGCCGGGCTGCTATAGCCAAACCTTTGGTCACTCGTGCCAATGCCAAACGTCGGTTTCAATGGTGCAAGGAGCGCAAATCTTGGGATGTGGACAATGTGAAACATGTATTGTTCTCTGATGAGTCCGCCTTTACTGTTTTCCCCACATCCGGGAGAGTTAAGGTGTGGAGAAGCCCCAAAGAAGCGTACCACCCAGACTGTTGCATGCCCAGAGTGAAGCATGGGGGTGGATGAGTGATGGTTTGGGCTGCCATATCATAACATTCCCTTGGCCGCATACTTGTGCTAGATGGGCGCATCACTGCCAAGGACTAGCGAACCATTCTGGAGGACCATGTGCATCCAATGGTTCAAACATTGTATCCTGAAGGAGGTGCCGTGTATCAGGATGACAATGCACCAATTCATACAGCAAGACACGTGAAAGATTGGTTTGATGAACATGAAAGTGAAGTTGAACATCTCCCATAGCCTGCACAGTCACCAGATCTCAATATTATTGAGCCACTTTGGGGTGTTTTGGAGGATCGAGTCAGGAAACATTTTCCTCCACCAGCATCACGTCGTGACCTGGCCACTATCCTGCAAGAAGAATGGCTTAAAATCCCTCTGAACACTGTGCAGGACTTGTATATGTCATTCCCAAGACGAATTGATGCTGTATTGGCCGCAAAAGGAGGCCCTACACCATACTAATAAAGTATTGTGGCCCAAAACCAGGTGTTTCAGTTTCATTGTCCAATCCCTGTATATGTATGCAATGTATGACCATCTGCTTTTCCTCGTAGAGTTTAGTAGATGAACAGCAGAGGGAATAATGGAGTGTTTGTATCTATTGGTCCGAGATGGTGGATATCTTAAATGGGAACCAGAGGGTAGAAACTGGAATTCGCTGTGTAGGGGATGGGTGTAATTATCCAAGATGGACTCAGCCTTCCTCATTACCTGCTCTTCGTACACTTGTACAAACCTTAATAATCTTGAATATGGCATTTTTATTCTTTATGTTAAGAAGAGCATACCAGCAGATGGCAGAGAAGGTAAGTATTGACTCAATAAAGGATCTGTAGAATATGGTAATTAGAGTCTTGTCAACCTGAAACCTGGCTAGGTTTCTGAGGTAGTATAAGCGCTGCTGCCCTTTCTTACACAGCTTGTCTGTGCATGCTGTTAAAAGTTAATTTGTCATCTATGATAGACCCAAGATATTTATACTGGTGAACAATGTCTTGCCCATTTATGATGGTTGTAAAGGGGTTGCAGGTCTTGTGTGTGTGAGAGGTCCACAAACATTGTTGCTGATATGGGTTTTTGGGCCCCAAAGATGTTTGAGAATGAGATTCAACAGGGTTATAGTTGCATCCTGGACCCCTATGTTGGTTCTGTACTAGGGCTGCAACGATTCGTCGACGTTGTCGACAAAAATCGACAAAAAGTCGACAATGAATTCCATTGTCGACTATTGTCGCCAGACGTGTTTTTCCAACAGAGTGAGACATCTCACTTAATTACAATCTGCCCAGAGTCACCTGCTCAACAGCGTCGCGCTTACAGAAATGGCGGCGTCCAACACGCGTACAAAAACTTCCAAAGTTTGGGAGCATTTTATCCTCGATACAACGAGTAAAAAAATTACGTGCAAGGTTTGCAAAACAGACCTTGCGTATCACGGCAGCACCTCGGTGATGCATGAGCATTTAAAAAGAAAGCATGTTGGGCACTTAAATGAAACGGAGTCTGACTCGCCTCGGTAAGATTTAAGCAACAATAATGCTAATATGTTTTGTCTTTTATGTACGTTATACATTTTCTAAGCGTTTTTTCACTTTAAAAGAGAGCTTTAACGTTATGCCTGACTGTGCCTGACAAACGCATTCTTATTTACGTTTTGTATCAGCTGCAAAGTTGAATAAAAGATGCATTTTTCATTGAAGTACCCATTTTTCTTGTGTTTATCATTTTCCACTTAACTAAAGCAACTTTATGCTATTTTTAAGAAAAAGTGGATAACTATTCGATTAGTCGACTAATCGTTTCAATAGTCGGTGACTAGTCGACTATTAAAATAGTTGTTAGTTGCAGCCCTATTCTGTACGCAAATTGCACGGGTCAAGCAGGTGATTAGTTCTTAAAATAATGTTCTTTTTGCCCAGCTTTTCAAAAGACTTCATTACAAGAGTCATTCAGGGTCTTTTTCGCTATGGGAACTATTGTGGATTGTTTCCATAGATCAGGGTCTGAAGGGCCATAGACAAATTAAAAATGTGTTTAAAAACTGGGCCAAGCTGCTCTGCATAGCAGGACAGCAGACGACCAGATATATTGTCAGGTCCAGGGCTAGCTTTAACTTTGCAATATTTGAATTGAATTTAATTTAATTTAATTGAATATACTTTAATTATCTCCAGGGATATTTAAAGGTCTTTACCTCATTTGGAAGGGAAAAAAGTGGCTGGCTTGGTGGTGGTTAGCAGTTCCTTTTTTAAATCATATTTCCTATCAAACCGTGTGTAATCCAATGTTTACCTGACCAGAACAAGTCCACTATGGTCCTCTGTATGTCCTCCACCAGGTCCCTGGGTGGTGTCAGGGCCACCATCCTGTGCCAGAGAGTTGAGGCGACCAAGTTGTTGGCAACCAGAACCCTCCCCCTGTACGACAGCTGGGGTAGCAACCATTTCCATCTAGACAACTTGGTTGTCTAGATCTAGTTCTTTAGTTGGAATCGTTCTGTCCCCAAAAAGACCCCTAGCACCTTCAAGCCCTCTTTCCCCCATGTCAGTCCTCCCGGCAGTCCGGGAACCACCCGTTGGCTCCACGGTCCCACCAGCAGGGCCTCGCTCTTTGCCCAATTCACCCGTGCAGATGAGGCCCTTTCGTACAGGGACAGGGCTTCCTGTAGGCACTGAACGCACTGTCCAACAAAAACAGTGATATCTTCTGCATAAGCAGAGACAGCAGGAGGACGTTCAGCGCCCAGGGACCCGGCCAGCGAAAGGCCAGTGAGCCGACCTCTCAGCCTGCACAGCAGGGGCTCGACAGCCAGGCTGAATAACTGTCCCGAGATTGGGCAGCCCTGTCTTATCCCCCGCCGCACAGAGATCGGCCGGCCGTCCCCATCTTCACCATGCATTGTGCCCCTGTGTACAACAAACCAATCCATGCAACAAACCCATCACCAAAACCAAACGCCCTAAGTGCCGAAAACAAATACTGGTGATCCACCCTATCAAAGGCCTTCTCCTGGTCAAGAGCAACAATCCCACAGTCCAGGTCATAAGTCTGGCATATATCTACAACATCTCTGACTAAGAATATGTTATCCATTATGGTTCTATCCGGAACACAATACGTCTGGTCGGAGTGCAATATTTTTTCTATATAGACTTTCATCCTGTTTGACAATGCTCTTGAAAGAATCTTATAATCTGCACACAGCAGTGCAACCGGCCTCCAGTTCTTTAACATTGCCAGGTTTCCTTTCTTAGGGAGCAGAGAGAGGACTGCTCTCTGGCAGGAGACAGGAAGACATCCGGTCTTGTAGCACTCCAGGAACACGCCATGCAGGTCCACTCCAATTATACTCCAAAACTTCTTCATAAAATCTGCGGTTAATCCATCAATCGCCCATCCCGATGCCATCTGGTTCACCGCAGTCGTCAGCTCCTCCAGCGTCAGCTCAGCCTCCAGCGCTGCCCTCTCCTCCTGGTTCAGCTGAGGAAGTCCCTCCAGAAGTTCCCTTTGGCACTCTACGCTGCACGGCTCCGCCCCAAAGAGGTCGGAATAAAACTCCAGGGCATGGGTCCTCATTTCTCCTGGGTCGGTGATGACTCTCCCCTCTGGCAGTCTGAGGCAGGTCATCACATTCCTCTGAGCCAACGACCTCTCCAGGTTAAAAAAAGAAAGAGCTTGGGGCATCCATGTCTTTCAGCTGCATAAACCTAGTTCTCACCAGAGCTCCCTTCACCCTTTCTTGCAGGAATGAGCTCAACTCCTGCCTCTTTTTACCAAGCCTCCGCCCCACAGAGGGTTCAGAGTCTCTACCCAAAGCCCTTTCTAGGTCTTTAATGGTATTCTCCAGCTGCTGGACCTGTGCCTTAATTCCATTGGTGCTGTCAGCCGTGTATTGCTGGCAGAAAATACGAATTTGAGTTTTTCCAACCTCCCTCCACAGGTTCAGTGTGACGAACCGGGTTGGACCCAAAGACACCCTTAGACAGACGGTCAGTAAAGAGGGATTTATTCAACGAAGGCTGGGGTAAATCCAAGAGAGTACAGAGTCCAGTCCAGAGTCAAAACCAGGGTGGCAGTCCAAGGGAGCAGGCGGGATCTCGAGGTCACAGGCAGGCGGGGTGGAAGGCAGTCAGAATCGGGCAGGAGAATCAGACGAGGGTCAGGCAGGCTCAGGAATCAGGCAGACGGATCAGGCGTGGGTCAGGCAGGCTCGGGAAACAGGTAGACAGAAGGCAGGTCGAATAAACAGGCAGACGGAATACTAGAATGCTGGAAGATCTCACCAAGGCTCGATACGTTCTGGCACTGGAGACTGGCAGGAACGGAGCTTGAGAGGAGGTGAAGGCGATGAAGGTAATTGCGGGGCGTGGAGGTGATGGAGGGGGCAGCCGAGAGGTGGAGCCAGCTCCAGTGCCAGGAACATTACATTCAGAGAGGCAAAATCAGCTTTCTATTTCCCCATTGCTGCCAGAAGAGCACAAACTTCTGGCAGAAGGTGTTATCTTGAAGCAATTTGTTGTTAAAGCACCAATATAAGTTCCTCCTCTGACCTGGTGCTATATTAAGTTTTACAACCACCAAATGGTGGTCAGTGAAGCCGACTGGGACTATGCTGGCAGAGAGCAATCTACCGCTAAGGGTTTTGGAGCTGTAGACCGTGTCCAGTCTGGCTCCACTGACCTGGTTCCCTAAAACCCTCACCCAAGTGTACTGTCTGGTTTCTGCATGTTTCACCCCCCATGAGTCCACCAAATCCTGCTGTGCAATAACCGTACTAAGGCTTCGAGATGACTGGGGATTTGGTTCTCCATTTGTTCTGTCCTTTTTAAAGTCTGATGTACAATTGAAGTCCCCCCCCCCACAATCAGCTGATCCTGCTGTGAAGTTGTAAGCTCATTTGCGAGCCGGGTGAAGAATTCAACTCTCTCTGGTCCTTGGTTTGGGGCATATACATTGACCAGAGAGTAGACCGAGCCCATCTCTACCCTAACCATCAGTGCTCGGCCTTTTATCAACTCACTGGAGGACAGAACCCGTACGTTAGTCCCTTCCTTAATCAGGATGGCTACGCCCGCACTTTGGGTGGAGCCATGGCTGAGAGAGCCGTGGCCCATCCACCATAAGCCCCAGTCAACCTCATCTGCCAGGCTGGTGTGGGTCTCCTGCAGGAACAGGACATCTATCCTGTTCCTGGAACAGTCCTCAGTCACCAGAGCCCTTTTTTTCCTGTCCCACCCACCATTAATATTCAAAGACGTGATAGTGAGGCTGTGCACTGTAAGGTCAGATAATAGTGTCAGAACAGTTGAAAACAATATGCACCCAACAAGGAAGAAATACACCTTGTGATACATTATCATTTACTTTCTAGCTCTTTTGACCGTTCTTCCTTTCTTAACCTTTCTTAGTGCAGTCAGTTGCTTTTTAAGGCGGAATCGTTTCTTTTCATCAAGCTGAACAAAACCCACCTGCTTGAGCAGCACCCCCACAGAGTGAATTATTTTTTCTGCATCTGGGAAGTATTCACCAATGTTGGCAGATTTTTTAATAACTTTTATCCAGATACCTATTAACCTCCTCCAAAGTATATAGATCTTGACTCCTTAAAGAAATTTCACTTAATGACTGTACATCAGATTCAGAGTCAAAATCCATTTCTTCAGCCTCAGCTGACATCTGACTGCTCTGGGCCTCCTCATCCCTGAACAGGGAGGGATGTTCCCCTCCAGCCCCGCTGGAAGCCGGCTGCTCTTCCTCCACCACAGACTGGGACTGGACCTCTGTTGGACCCTCAACAACATTTCCTCCCTGTTTCAAATCAGTTTTCCCCAGTTGGTTAATGTTTTTAACCTCAGCAGTAATGGGATTAAGGACACCCTAGCGGCCACAGCCGCCCCGACCAGAACCGGAGCCGCGGCCCCGACCGAAACCGGAGCCGGAGCCGCCGCCCCGACCGGAGCCGGAGCCGCGGCCCCGACTAGAACCGGAGCCGGAGCCGGAGCCCCCCACGGAGCGCGAGCGGGAGCCCCGACCGGGACTGGAGCCGGAGCCGGAGCCCCGACCGGAGCCGGAGCGGCAGCAGCCGCCTCCCCGTCGGGATTAGCCGCACGCTGTCTGTGTGGACAGGCATGACGTTTGTGTCCCACATCTCCACATTCAAAACACTTTAGCTGGCCGGAGGTGGCATTCACCATATACGCTCCGTCCCCGTGCCGCACCCTGAAGGAGACCTCTAAGTTTTGATCAGGTGAATCCAGAAACATAAAGACCTGCCGCCGAAGTGATTGCACATGCACTGTGGGTCTGGGGTCTTTACACCCCAGACCCACAGTTTTAAACCCACTAGCAAACTTCCCAAACCGGCGCAGCTCGTTCTGCAGAGCCTCGTTGGGAATGAACGGCGGGACGCCGGAGACCGTGATCTGCGTGGACGGAACCGCCAGCGGGGAGACATGAACGAAAGAGTCCCTCACAAACACCGCTCTGGATCAGTTTGTGGACGAGGGGCTCCTCCGTCAGGAAAACCACCACCGCCTTGTTCATCCTGGAGGCAAAGCTCAGCTTGTCAGCCCCCACCTGCTCGCTGACCGCCAGCAGAACCTCCTCCACAGACACATCGCCGTCCGGCTGTACCACCCTCACTCCCTGCCGGAGGGAGGGGGGAGGCGGCATCCTGGAGGGCGCCATTCCTCCAAACAAACCCGCATACACCAACGGCAACACTCCCAAAAAACACCAACGATCGGAAAAACTCACCTAATCATATAATGGGACAGACAGATGGTAAAGTAGCCCGAAAAAGGGATCCAATAACAATCTCACAGTTTGAAATTCGCGCCTCTCAAACTCTCAACTCCAACGTTCACTCTCACCGGAAACCGGAAGAAGTCACAGAGTCGAGTTGAGGTCCAGTCTGCATTTTGTCTCTTCGAGTTATATAAATAGCCATTTTGGCTTCAGCTATTAGATCATTTAAAACGCGGTATTTAAAACTAGTGGCTCAACTGTGATGTACACCGTTAATAAAAACAGAGTTGGTAAAAACCATGCCAAAAAGGCTAAAAATGTTCGCTAAAAATAAAAAAAAACATTAAAAACACTCTCGGACAACCTGCAAAATGGGCACTCGTTTAAAGCCCCGGGACTGATGACCGTTAAAACGAGTTTGTGGCGATGGCGCCGTGCAGAATCCGCCACTGTAGGTCACCAGTCCGTTTTTTTATTGGAGGCTTGTATAAAGACCTCCATTGCGGTTTCTGTCCTCTCAGTCTGTCGCTCCAAATACTGACAGCTCTTTTGTGAAGAGTTCTCTTGTTTAAAATGTTTGTACCGTATTTGTATAATACTTTCGGGTTCGTTTTGCCCAATTCCATCCCCGAGACTGGGCTTTGCAGCAGGGGGCCACTGTCTTCCTCAATTTCCGGACTCAGGAACACGTCTGGGAACGGGTCGTTCGGGTCGGGAAGGCACTCTTTTCTAGCGTGTAGGTTCAGTAGCCGCCTCTCCCCAGCCGTCAGTCTCTCCTTCACCCGCTCCAGGAAGCGCCGCACCAGCCTGGCGGACCGGACCTCAAGCTGCAAGCCCACCTCCTGGACGTAAGAAAAGTCAGATCCAGCCACATCCACAAGCTGCCCCAAGGTCACCGTCCCGGACTTGGACAGCACCTCGGAAAGGCCTGGCACGGCGCTGTCACGGACGTCTTGGTAAAAAAGAAACAGACTGTGGCACCAAGTGTAGACCGTTCCAAAAGAAATTGACCATCTCTGACTGAATCTTTACAAGCAAACCAGACGGTAGGTCTAAAACAGAGAGCTTGTGCCACAGCTGTGAAGCGACAAGGTTATTTAAAACCAAATCCTGCCCCGGTAAGACATTTGCGGGTGCAGCCACTTCCATTTTGACAATTTGTTTTTTATTTTTTGTTCAATGTCTTCCCAGTTCTTATCCACAATATGTTGACTGCCTAAAAACACACCAAGATATTTAAAACCATCCTTCTTCCATTAAAAAGACCCTGAGGGAGATCTGGGAGCCCAGCAGACCACTCGCCGACGGCCAGGGCTTCGCTCTTTCCCCAGTTCACCCTCGCAGCGGACAGAGTAGAACATTTTTCTACTTTCTGCTTTCCTTTAAAACGGTGACATCTTGTTGGTCTCTAATAAAAACGACAACATCATCAGCGTAGGCAGATAAAACCATATTGTTCTTAAACCAGGTAAAACCAGACCATAAACACTCGAGCGTATTTTCTGGAGGAGGGGTTCCAGGGAGAACGTAGAGCATCCCCGAGAGCGCGCAGCTCTGTCGAACGCCTCTACACACCCCTAAAAGGAGCACACAGGCTGCCGTTGATCTTCAGCACACTCTCGATGCCACTGTACAGAACCTGGATCTTGGCGATAAGACCCTCACTGAACCTGGACCCCCTCATGGATTTTCAGAGGAAGCCGTGTTCAACGCGGTCAAATGCCTTTTCTTGATCTAGTGAAATCAAGCCAAGTTGCAAACCCAATGAACCGGAGACCTCCAAAACGTCCCGAATTAGGTAGACGTTATCTACCATGGACCTGCTGGGGACGCAATAGGTCAGATCCCAGTGGTTGACTTGCTCCATAGCTTCCCCCAGCCTCGTGGCCAGGGCCTTGGAGAGGATCTTGTAGTCGGTACAGAGGAGGGACACGGGGCGCCAGTTCTTGATCTCCTGCAGGTTGCCCTTTTTGGGCAGCAGGGTGATGACTGCCCTACGGCAGGACAAGGGGAGCGAACCAGTTAACAGACTCTCGTTGTATACGTCAATCAGGTCTTGGGCCAGAAGTTCCCAGTAGGCCTTGTAGAACTCCACAGTGAGCCCGTCAATGCCTGGGGACTTCTGGCCCTGCATGCTGAAGAGGGCTGTGTGGAGCTCCTAAAGCCCCAGAGGGCGCTCCAGGTCGGTGTTGGTCTCCTCAGAGACTTGAGGCAGTTCACTGCAGAACTCCTCGAACAGTTCCTCGTTCTCCTTGTAGTCACTGTTGAACAGAGAACGGTAAAACTCCACAGCCCTCCTCCTGATCTGCCCTGGTTCGCTCAGTTGCTGCCCCGTGTCCAACAGCAGAGAGTGGATCTGCTTCCTCTGCCCGTGCTTCCTCTGAAGAAAGCTGAAGAAAAAGCTAGAGGGAGCATCCATCTCCGTGATCTTCTGGATCCGGGACCTGACCAATGCGCCTTGGACTTTATTCTCCAGCAGGTTTTGTGACAGTCCCCTCCTATCCAGTAGGGGTCTCTAGTCTAGTCCACTATTTGTTTTTTGTTCTTTCAGGAAGCAGGTGGATGGACTGTTGATTGAACGCACCCGGTGGCTAATAAATACTGGCATCTAGTCAGTCACCAGGCGGCTTGGTTGGCCTCCGGACCTCACCGGAACAGGCAGCACTGCTCCACACTTCTCTCGGACTGGCTGAACAGTTAAAAACAAATTGTTATTGGATCCGCTCGTCTGTCTTCCATTTTTGTCATTGCCTATGACTAAAACTAGCCTTTTAGATTTGAGAGCTTCAATGTGCTCTCGATTTCCTGTGGATTCACTAAGACGTTCTAATTCCACGATGTTCATCTCCAGATCTCTGACAGATCCGGTAATGTCACGGGTAACGTTGAGAGTGTGCTGTTGACTCAGCAGTTTTATTTGAACTTTCCCATGGTCCCACCACTGTCTCAGACAAGTAAAATTAGACTTTTTTTGTTTAAATCCAGTCCAAAAATAACCTAAAATCTCCCTAAAACCTTGTGTTAAAATGCCAGTAATCTAAAAACTCATTTTCAGTACAATTAAAATCCCCAGCTATTAAAATAGAATCTTTCGACCCACAATCACCCAACCTTTCCCCAATTTAAAAAAAGAAGAAGCTTTTTCTCTGCATTGGTAGTAGGAGGTAGTATAAATGTTACTAAAAACCAGGCTAGAATGATCAAACTTTGTTTTCACTAAAAGACACCTCCCTTGAACGACATGTTCAACTTCTATTGAGTTTGGGGTGAAAGCTTTGGAAAAGAGGAAGCCCACCCCAGCACTCTGGGAGGTGCCGTGGCTTAAAATGACCTCCCCCCTCCACTCTCTGCCCCAGTCTGGTTCAATTAAAAGATCGCTATGGGTTTCTTGTAAAAAAATCACGTCAATTCTTTTTTGGTTCAGTGTTTGGTAAATCAAAGCACGTTTTTCAGCTTCCCTTGCCCCGTTAAGATTCAATGATGCCATTTTAAAGGAATCCATATTGGGTGAGAAGTTAATATCAACACATCAAAAAACTATAAAAAATAGTAATTATAATAAAAAGTTACTGTGCATCATTTTACCTAAACTGTTTTCTTGCTTTTGACGTTGCTTTCTTTAATCTAAACATTTCAGTTTTTTCAAAACCTGATACATCATTGTTTCTAATATGATATCTTGCAGACAAATCAAATGTTCTCAAGTCAGGAAAGTAACTTTCAATCTTTACTCCTTTCAATCCTTTAGTCTGTTCTGTAAGCTTCAACAGGGTATCTAGGTTCTTTAATACTTGTTTTTGTCACTGATGCCTCACTGGTGTCAGAAAACCAGCTCTCATGGTCGCTGCGGTCTGACACCTCCCTCCTCTCTGCAGCCAGCTTGCTGACCTGCCTGCTGGCCTGCACAGCAGCCACCACGTTCCTCCTTTTGCTTCGCCTCTTTACCGGGGCAGAAGCCTCCACTTCTATCACCTCTGTCTCACCTGTCTCTCCCTCCACTCCAGCTCCACAAACCGACTCTACACTGTTCCTCCCTTCACTCTGTCCACCTACCTCCACCTCTCCTTTCCCTCCCTGATCTCCACACACTAAATGCTCCTCACTGTCCCTCACCTCCTCCTGTTCTCCCTGCACGGCGTCTCTCACCCCTTCTCCACTTTTACCCTCACCACCATTCACCCCGTCACCACACACCACCGTGCACCCATCCTTTCCCACGCACACACCCATCTCACTGTCCACTACTGACACCTAAATAGTACCTTCCGCTGGCTCTTCTACTACAGCGGGCTCCCCCGCCGCCACAGCGGGCTCCTCCGCAACGGCAGGTGGGTCCCCTACCTGCTGAGCTACAGCGGGCTGCCGCTTCACCAAATCCGGCGGGGCCGGCCCGGCCCGGCCCTGTCGGGACACTTTTTTATGATGTGACCCTCCTGGCCGCACCCAAAACACTTCATGTTAGATGATGTTGCAAAAAGAGTGTAATTGAAATCATCTAGTCTAACATGAAACCTTAAATTGAGTTCCTCGTCTCGCTTATTCAGCAACATAAACAGTTGTCTCCTGTGAAAGACGACATGTTTCAGTAAAGGTGAGACCTCCTTACCATACCTAGACAGTTCTCGAATCAGAAACTCGTCACTGATTAACGGCGGCCAATTTGACAATGTCACTTTTGTTGCCGGTAGCGTTAGCGGCGAAACCTGCAGAAAACAGCCGTTGACGGAAACGCCCACCCCCACCAGCCGTTGAGCCTGCTCAACTTTGTCCACAAACAACACCACCGATCCATTCATCCGTGCAGCAGATCTGATATTCCCGTGCCCGGCACCCACCTTGATGCCGTTCTTCCGTGTCAGCGTGGAGAAAGAAAGACCCACCCCCAACCACGACCATGGCCACACCCGAACCCGAAGAAAACCTGTTAAAACGTGACAAAATTAAACCAAAATAACAATTAAATAAGTGACACAAACATCCAGTGAAAAAACTGTAAGAAAAAACAAAGATAGAATGTTAGGATTCAAGTTGGTGTAAATTTTCGTCCTCTACTTCAAACCGATCTATGGTGGTGGTGTGGAGATGACCGTTTCTTTGATAATCTTCCAAAGAATGTTACTGGCTACTGTGCTATAGTAACCCTGGTCTCATCAGTGCTGATCTCCATTGCGTTGTTTGCGGCAATCTTGACCCAGCATGGATACTGATGCATCCCTGCCTGCGAGCATTATTAAATCGACTAATTACCACAGCCAATTTCCACCATTGATAACAGAATGGCTCAGATGTATCCACTTTTAGGTCATGCTGATGATCATAATGATTCCGAAGATGATAGCAACACTTCCATTGACCATCCTGATTTGTTCCCTAATCTAGGAGATTATGACTCTGCTGACCTATGAGACCTATGAGATGTAATCTTATTTGTGCTCATAAAAATTATCTGTGACGTGGCCAATTTAAGCGATGTGAGAATATGAGCAAATATGTGATAATATAGGGGCGGTACGGTGGTGTGGTGGTTAGCACCGTCGCCTCCCAGCAAGAAAGTTCTGGGTTGAAGTCCCAGGGGAACCAGGACCTTTCTGGGTGGAGTTTTCATGTTCTCCCTGTGTCTGCGTGGGTTCTCTCCGGGTTCTCCGGCTTCCTCCCACAGTCCAAAAACCTGCATGTTAGGTTGATTGGTGATTGTGGAAATTGCCCTTAGGAGTGAATGTGAGTGTGAGTGGTTGTTTGTCCTTGTGTGTGGCCCTGCGATGGACTGGCGGACTGTCCAAGGTGTAACCCTGCCTCTCGCCCGTTGACCACTGGGATAGGCTCCAGTTCCCCCCGCGACCCCATCAGGGAATAAGCGGTATTGATAATGGATGGATGGATGTGATAATATATATTACCTTTAGGTGCAAATTATTTGTTGATTGATTGTTTGATTGACTAAGTGATGTTACTTGTGCCCTTTTATCTTTTAAAGTTTAACATTCCAACTACACATTTTTAGTGTGATCTATTACAAGCCATCTGTTCTTAAAGAAACCATCATGACTACGGATGGATGAATGTACCAACAAGAATTAGGGATCCATGAAGCTTGGTTGAAATACATACCGTAAAGATAAAATAAAAACAAATACAAAAACCCTACTTTGCCAACATTTAAAACAGAACTATGTACAAGTGACAAAAGGTAAAGGTTATAAGTAGGCACTGGGTGCAGACTTGGATTCTTTGCACCCATCAGAGCTATGAGCTAACTCCCATTCAAATAGAGAAAGATTTTGAACCAGTTATTAAGCTTGTCTTAAACCTTAAGTTTTGTGTGCATCTCACCTGCTACCCCACAGCTCTAAACAGGAAGAGATTTCATGGTTTAAACCTGACAAGATCAGAAAAGGTAAAAGACTCACATAGTTGGTCCAATCAACAATAGAGGAGTATTTTTTTATTTAGTCTCTTTGTGTTAATTTATTTTCTAAATTAGTTACTTAAATTTCTTTATACATTAAAAAATTTATCTCTACCAGTTCGGTGAGTTATTTTATACTGTCCTAAATTAGTGCTCATATCATGATTTTAGAGACATGTCTAACCCCTACGCAGAACAGTTTCAGTAGGCAGATGAAAACTCAAAAATGTATTCACAAATAAGAATGAAGTTATGGCAAGAAGGATGATTAGTGGTCTGGTTCAGGAAACAGGGTTAGTCTGTACTCAGGAGACATGGATAAGGTCTGCCTGGAAGGTAATCAAAGGGACCAGGAGATTGGTTTATGAAGGAATGGAGGGGAATCCAGATGGCCGATTTAGAGGGTGGTCTGAGTATCATGGTGGAGGGTGGACAAGGTTCGATCGTATAAGGTGTAACGAGGAAACCTGGAGCAAAAAACCCCCCCACAAGAGTTCAAATTCTTCTTTGAGGATATCTAAAAGCAAAAGATGTACCCAGGGCTGAGAGGAGTAACTACCAGAGGAGTTACCACGTAGGTCAAAACTCAGGCATCAAAGGACTGGCAGCAGGGTCCTCATGTTCTCCTCAGCCAAATGAGGCTGGTGCAAAACACTTTCTAAGCCAACCATGCTCCAAGGCGCCATCTGGAGGATGTAAAAAGTAACTGCAGAAAGGAGATGACCAGCACTCCGAGACCCTGATTTTAGTAACATCACAGTTTAAATAAATACCGTGTAATTTTGAGGTCCCCATTGTATCTCAAATGTTTAGCAAGTTTAATCTGACCATCTAGTTTGTATCCATGAGGGAGATTACAATAAAAAAATGTAATCAACCACATTTTTATCACTGAATTTTTAATTGAAATTTAGGTTATGCCCCTTCTGTTTTGCAAGGACAAATTAATCATATTCTCTGATTGTGTAGATAAGCCATTTCAACAATTAGAGTAAATAAAAAAAAAAGTAAAAATAAAGAAAGAAGAAATACACACACACACACACACAGACACAGACACACAAACACACATAGATGTATATTTATATTTATGTTTATATTTATATTTATTTATGTGTGTGTGTCTGTGTGTGTGTGTGAACCTGAGCTTGCAACTAGTAAAAATAGCTGTCACAGTATAGTAGTATATATACTGTATAATACTAATATAAATGTATTTATATAAACACATACCTATTAGCAATGACTTCACTGTCGATGCTGGGAAACTGTAGCAGTTAGAGCATAGTGACAAGTATGGTTTGAAACAAGGAAGTGAATTCAGTTCAGTTCAAACCGGCAGAGGAAATTCAGACGCACATTATAGTGATCAGGCTTTGTGGTTTAAAAAGAGAGAGAGAGCGACAAAAACACCCAAAGTTGCTTTCACCTCTTCTTCTGCTGGTTTTGTGTCTTACGTTTGACTTCTTGCAGAACAAACGAGCCAGGAGTTTAAATGGCCTGAAGCAACTCTTTGCTTCAGTTTACAATCGAATCATCATCACTTGAGGATGACCAGCAACAGTAAATCGGTGACTTCCACTGCAATAAAAGCTGAGATCAAGAGGCATGAATCTCTCCAGAGCACAATCAACAGACTCTCCAAGCAACTTGAAAGAGTGGACGATCCACAGCTGCGCTCAGGCCTTAAGATTTACCTCCACAGCATTCAAGGTAAGATAACCTTCATGAAATCTCTACCTCTTTACAATTGACTTTGTTGTTGTTTTTATTGTATTTTCTGCCTGCTAACCTGTGTATGGGCCGACTTTTATTTAATTTAAACAAGATGCAAACTTTGATACTGTAAACAGGAAATATATTAATTTAATACGTAGTGGAGGGGGTAAATTACTTCAGTATTTAATGTCAAACTCATCAGCTTCGGGTCTGTCTGATGTAGTATCATTAGACATCGGTTAGTCTCAACCCTCATGAGCCATCGCCTCCTTAGTAAGATGAAACTTGGTGTGCGGCCTATTTCCTGTCTGCCAATGTGCAGCTACCCTCAAAGCCACTTCCCTTCTGACAAACAGTGCTTTTACATGATACTTTTACATCATTTCCTCATACTGCTACTTCCTACTATGTCTATTTAACATGGGACTGATATTACTGATGTGTTCTTTTAAATTGTTAAAAACAGTATTTTTAATTGCAGCTGGATAAATTGAATTTAGTCTAGGATGAAGTCATCAGACCATGGTCTTTAACTAACAAGCCTGAATTAATGTTGAAATACACTGTTTATTATGTTCTGTATCTGAGAGCATAGGTTTTATTCATTCGGTCTTTGGTCTTCCCACCTTTTCTAACTTTCATTGTGACCATAACATAGTGAATAGTAGTGTCTTTGTTATTACCTGTATTGTTTATTTTCAGATATTACTTATTGCACTAAAATCCCTTTTTTCTCAGCTCTTTATATTTATAGTTACATTTATATATATATATTTTTAAAACATCCACAGTATTTAATACCAAACCAGCATACAGACGTGGAAGCCAGGCAACAACATTTCGTTGTCAAATTCACCAGCTATGCATTAGTTTCACTATTCTTGTATAATTAGTTGGAATGGTTGGGCTTATGTAAATAACTTCAGAGTACGGTTTGGACCTGCTCTTTTTGAAACTCGACCACATGACTAACCCACAACCAAGGGCACTCAGTGTCAGGCAATGCCAGGGTCAATGCTATGTTCCCCACACATGGTCACCGCTTAGTAGCAAATGCACAGCAATCAGTTGTGTGTATGGGGTGAATGTTTGGTAAGTGAAGGTCTACTCCATGTGAGTGAATGCTGGTGTGTGTAAAACCCATCTAAAACATTATTTCATTCCTATCTTATAAATTCTGTAAAGAATTTTGTCTTTTGTAAGTTGTGTTTTTAGTATTCTAAAGGTATATTTGCAGCCAGAATTTACCTACTGAAAGAGGGGAATCCAAAGGGAGGACCTGTTCAGCCGTAATTTTGGAAGACTGGCTATTACTAAGATTTTCATTAATGTTAATGTCTGGTGGATCATTGTCTGATAACTGTTTGTAAAATCAATAAAATTGATTTCATGGACCTTATAAATCATTGATAGATGTAAAGAGATTTTCTTTCTCTTTACTTATTCCCAGATATGTTGCCATGTTCAAAGTTGTGTTTTCTTGTCTATCCAGTTTATTCTTTTTGTGTTAAAGATTGTTTCACTTTGGTGGCACCATAGGCATCCCATTATTGCTTAACACTAAGTTGTAATTATATATCCCTGAATCAGCAATATTTTTTTTTTATGAAAAAGAGATGATTTTGCCTTGTATTCATGTTCAACATTGTAGGCTATATAACCTCTTCAGTTATATGATAATGTGCTTGTGTGTGGATCAGAGAAAATTGAGTTATTCATACAGGTTTATAGTTGCATTACAGCTGTCTGTTAAAGAATTGTTTGTCCACTGCAATGACAGCTCGGGAGCCTCTTTCAATAAACCTCCTTCAAATTGGAAACAGGACCTGAATTTTTCCATGATTTATCTGGGGAACTGATCATTGACGCTGAAATCCATTCTTCTCAGCTTCCTGCCATGACTCGTCATCTTCTCCCTCTGTTTGAAGCGTTTTGGTTTGTGGCCACTGGGTCTTTTTGCTCCCTAGTGATGATTCACCTCACAGTTTTCTCGTGGAGTTTTATGTCTTCTTGAAATAAGTTCTTTATTGTAGCCTTTGAGTTCCCCTCAGCCTTTTTCAGTATTTCAGCAAAAAAGAGTTTCACTGTTTTCTTAAGAGCCTGAAGATTGATTACATTTTTAGCTTATTTCCAATGGCCCTGTGGGAGAAGTAGCTCAGAGTGTATCTTCATTGCTGGTAGATTTGTCTTTACCTAAATATTTTGTTGATAAACCTTAGTTGTTGAGAAATAATAAAAAAATGGCATATACATCCATCTTTTTTTTTTCATACATCCATTATCAATACCGCTTATTCCCTGATGGGGTCACAGGGGGAACTGGAGCCTATCTCAGTGGTCAACGGGCGAGAGGCAGGGTACACCCTGGACAGTCCGCCAGTCCATCGCAGGGCCACATACAGGACATACAAGGACCAAAAACCACTCACACTCACATTCACCCCTAAGGGCAATTTCCCCAATCTCCAATCAACCTAACATGCAGGTTTTTGGACTGTGGGAGGAAGCCAGAGAACCCGGAGAGAACCCACGCAGACACAGGGAGAACATGCAAACTCCACCCAGAAAGGTCCTGGTTCTCCCGGGATTCGAACCCAGAACCCTCTTGCTGGGAGGCGACAGTGCTAACCACCACACCACTGTGCCGCCCGCCCATATATATGCATATATATATATATATATATATATATATATATATATATATATATATATATATATATATAGAGAGAGAGAGAGAGAGAGAGAGAGAGAGAGAGAGAGAGAGAGAGA
>CAJRST010041110.1:18150039-18162728 GCA_907169785.1 Menidia menidia | reverse complement strand
CAACCAAGTATTGAGTATTGTACATGCTCATATTTTTCATTTTCATACTTTTCAGTTGGCCAACATTTAGAAAAATCCCTTTTTTGTATTAGCCTTAAGTAATATTCTAATTTAGTGACACACGGAACTTTGGATTATCATTTGTTGCCACTTCAAATCATCAAAATTAAATTAAATAAACATTTGAATGCATCAGTCTGTGTGCAATGAATAAATATAATGTACAAGTTACACCTTTTGAATGCAATTACTGAAATAAATCAAGTTTTTCAAAATATTCTAATTTACTGGCTTTTACCTGTAGGCACTGTAGTAGAATGGGATAACTTTGAAGATAATGTAAAAGGCAGACTAAAAAGGGTACTGTGTGAGGGTACAATTAATTTTAATTTTATTTACTTTAGAGTTGTACTTTTTAACTTTTATTTAAACTCTCAGTCTGATTGATATGTCAGTTTGGTATGTTGCTCTAGAAACACACAAAATAAACACACTCACATTTCATATCACATTCCAGCAAAGTCTGGTGAACAGCGGCTGGCCTGTTGACGTCAGATATAACTGGCCAATGAACCTCGGTTGTGTAAAGTCTAACTATTTGTATGTGTCAAGCCCAGTCCAAGAAGGTATCTATGAACCACACTGGACCTCAGTGATAATTGTGAATGAGGTCATTGGTAAAGTCACACTCTTAACCCAGCGCAAAATACTTAACTTGTGACCTGGATAAATTACACTTTTGTGCACTGGCATCTTTATTTTCTTCTTAGGCTTCCAACTTAACTTCCTTCTACAAAAGAGTGCAGCCATGTCTGTGGTTGCTTCTGCTCCTTTCCTGTTTTACTTGCATTTAAATTATTCTACTTTTCCTCTCAAGTGTTATGATTATAATCTTTTACTTTAAGTTTCCCCAAGACTTTTTGAAACATTTTTATTATTTTACTCCATAGACTTACTTAGCAGGAGATAACATCATCAGCAATATGCCCCCTGAAGATGACTAATTTAATCCCCTTCAGAAAATAGACATGCGTGGAACCCAAAATCCAAGATTAGAAGTAGGTGGAAATAAATGGAATATTTTGATATGATACAACTTTACGTATAGCTAAACTCAGTGGACATGATCCTTGTGAAAACTTGAGCAGTTTCCCCTTCTGATCCCGATGTAGCCACAGGAGTCTTAAACACACTGCGTCACGTCCATCCATTACCCGTCACTACATTTCCCAGCATGCAACACAGACCGGCCGTCGTGGCGGCCTATGGTGGCGGCGGCAGTTCCAAACATAATTCACACGGTATTTTACACTAGATTTAAGAAATGACAACAACACCTTCCACTTAGCAAACTTTATTTACTAAACATCTTAGCGAACAGTGAGGTACCCACTGCTTCAGCTTCATTGTACATTCCGTAGTTGGCAATAAAAACTTCTCAGTCAAACATACAACTTCCGACACCTTCTCGCTCCTGTCCGTCAGTATACTGGTCCGTGTGGATACGGGTACCGCATTGGAGCCAAGTTCTTATCCATTGTGCCGGGGCATTGGAAAGGACTATGGTGGGACAGGGGTGTTAATTGGGACTTTAATGTTTGGAAAAACTGTTTGCATGGTAGTTTAGTGAATTTTGATTGTTATCGTGGTTCAACTACTTCATAATTATGAATGTTTTTTTTCTGAGTGATGCTATTGGCTGTATGATATTTCTTACCATGTTAATTGTGCCTTATTGTGATTTGCTTTCCTGTTTAGTTGGGCTTGCCCAATTAGATAGTGATTGGTGCGCCTATTTAAGGGGCACACTCAAAATGGTTTGAGAGACTGCTTAGGAAGGCTGTATGTGATGTCAGCTTGCTGTAAGTGCAAGGCTGTAAGTGCTTTGTATTGCCTTTTTTGTTTGTTTGTTTTTCTCTTCACCTTCGTACTTGTAAATAAACTGCCACAACCTATTCACTGGAGTTCAGTCATCCGCTGGTTATTACGACATTATTACAAGTCCTCTGGTTACTTGTCTTCCTGACGTGAGACGGGGGCTGGCACGCAGGTTTATCACAATCCTGCTAACTGACAGATAATTAGCTCTAGCAAGGCTGTATTGTTTTGAGTAAGAAAATCCTCAAGTAATGTCTGAAGTGTGCTTGGTGCAAAGCAAAAGAAATAAAAATCTCACAGGAGAAGATATAACAGCCCTGCCTGGTGATATCTGTGATGCATCCAGCCGGCCACCACTACCAATGAGACCAATCTTCCTCAACACCAGTTGTTAGCTAGACAGAGATTTCGACAGTTGTCAATTGAAAAGCAAAAAATAAGCTTTCTCCTCCTCTGCAAGCAAACATGCCTCAGAACAGATATGCAATGGTACAGAACTCTAGATATCCATCTACTGATTTGAATAAAGTTTCTTCACGCGGCAAAGTAAACTGGAAAAACAACTCAGAAAGTAGAAACCTAAGAGGGAAGCTAATGCCTAATGCCTTGGTGATGCTGCTGTGAAGGACGTAAGATATGTGTGTGAAATGTAAAAAATGTACTTTACTTTCCAAAGGATATGGTATCAGGTGTGAGTGACATCATTGTGCAAATTCTGGTTGTGCAACTGATTATCAAGACCCTTGTGCTGCACCTGGGTTCTTACGGTATCGTGAAACTGTAGTTCAAGGTGCTAGTTTGGCACATTTAATAGCTGGATCCTGAAATGCTTATTAGTAGCCCTGTACCACTGATGCAAGGAGAAGAGAGATTCAGAAGGGTATTTAGCCTGAACAAATGGATGTCAAGTGTGTACCACATGCTTTATTCAATTTCACTCATTTTTTTCTGGGACAGCAGACAATATTTTAAGGTAGACGATCTCTGCCTTTACAAAGGCAGGGGCCTGATATAGAAATAGATCCATTCATCCCTGCTTTGATACGTAACAGAAAAGGATTAGTCAGCTTTCAGAGCCCAAAACATTCTTTGCATTTATCAAATTTTGTATTCAGTGCATGTCGGTCACAGCCAGCCGATGATAACACACTTAAACAAGCTAATTTAAATGTAAATTCTTTAGCAGGGAAAACCTTTTTGATTAATAATTTTATTAAATCTCACACCCTTGATTTGAAGTGTTTAACTGAGAAATGGCTCAACAAAAACACCACTAATGCAGTCCTGATTGAGACTAGTTCTCCTCACTTCAATTTTGTATCTGAAACACATTAAAACTAAAGGAGCTGGGGTGTTTGTGTCATATTTAGGGACAATGTACTCAACCATAAATTATCATATGGGTTTTTTTTACTTCATTGAGCATGTTTTTGATGGAAATAAAAACATCTCCCATTCTTTATATTACCATCTATAAACCTAACAGAGCTATTTTATTTATTACTTACAGTTGTATTCACTGTTGATAATCTGTTGAACTCTTACACATCAAATGCCTTAAAGTTTTTGGATGCCATTGCTCCTGTCAAGGTTAAAATGGTTAAATGTTGCCAAAAGGCACTGAATGGTCATGGCACTGAAAAGGGAGTGCAATCTTTCTCCATTATGGAGAAAGATAGGTCCAGTACAGCCTCTCCGATGTACAGTGCGTCTCCAAATGGCAGCTCTTCTCCTGGTGCCGCTGAAAACATTTTCACATTAACAAAGATCCCCCAGAATTGTTTATTGCGAGAGCACTGCAGCCATGCATCATGTTTTCCAGGAAGCACACTTGCTGTTTCCATTCCCCCAAATTGTGGTTTAGCGGAGGACAGAGCTGACCGTCACAATCTTCTGTATATGATCGGTGGCCTGGGCAAATGGCTGTAGTACATCACAAAGCTCCTTCATCAATTTCCACGCCTTAGCTCAGAAGATTAGCTTGTCATGTCCTGTGTCTTGTTACAAAGTTCCTGATGTCTGAATGAGACCACAGCTCTGACTTGGTGGAGAGTTGAATTCCACCCTGTGTTCACAGCAGCAGGGATCCCTTGATGCCCAAACTTATCTTAAAAAGCATCTTTAAAGGTGTTGGATGAATGCAGGAGAGATCTGAGTTTGGAGCATTTTGCAACTGTGCTGTTTATAATCTGTGCAGCATTGAAGCGATCACCATGAGTTAACTGCAGCGCATGGGAAAAGCATTGCTGACATTTAGGGCTTCCTGTTACGTTCGGGATTGTTTTGTGTGTGACAGGGGGCGTGGCTGACTTCAGCTGGTGCGGCAGACTGGACACCTGGACCTAATTGTTCAATCAAGACTGCAGTCTTAAGCCCGTTTGTCTCAGCACCATGCTGCCATAGATTTCCGTCATGTTTGGGTCCTCATGGTTTCAAGCTCCACGCTCGGCCCTGCAAGTCGGTCGGCTCCCTGTCTCCACTGCCTGCGTAATTAAAGCATTTTTGAACCTGCCATTTGCCTCAGCCTCTGCTTTGGGGTCCACTAGCGGACCGTAACAGAATTCTCTGGCCAAATATGGACCCCGCAGAGGCAGAAAAGGTGAAGCAGGTTTTTTTTTAGACTGAGAAATTTAAACGTGCCATTGCCTCACAAGGCGAGACTATGAAGCAACATGGAGTCGCTTTGGATGAGATCATGTCCACTCCTCAGAACCTTTCTGTGGGCATGAATCAGCTCAGCGGCCGGTTGGATGATGTATCAGCTCGTCTGTCTACACAGAGACCTGTGGATCAAGCCCAAGCCCGACACTCAGACCAAGCATCCGGGACCTCACTCCAGACTACCAATCCGTTGGTGTTTCCGTCTGCACAGCCCCGTGAGCCATTCATTCAGAGGGCTGGGCGGCTCTGCAGAGTCACAGAGCAAGGCCCCCCAAGCAGTTCCCACTACCCGAAGAGCCTTACTCCCCGACCCCGCACAACACACCCCCCCCCCTGGGCCTAATGTGTTCGTGTGGGTGCCATAAAAACACGAGGTGAGAGGTCCTGCAAGGCGGGGAAAAGAGAACCTACTAGGAGGCACCCTTAACCAAACCCAGTGGACACCTCCATAGTCCCAAATCCCTGTGTGGTGAGTGCGTTCTGTGTACTGGAGCCTGGGGGAGAGGGGTAAGGGGGTGCGAATCGCGAAGAACACAGTCCAGCCTGAGAGGGCAGCCGTGCTTGGCTGCATTGGGCACCCCCACTCCCGGAGCCCCGCCCCTGCCTGGAGGTCCGAGAATCCCCCAGGTCCAGGCCCGGCAAGGGGGACCACCCCCCGACCGGAGGGCACGCCACAGCGACACCCGAAGAGGGGGGGAGAAGGGGTAAAAAAAAAAGGGAAGAGAAAAATAATAATAATAATAATAATAATAATAACTAGGTTAAGGGGATAATGGCAAATAAATGAAAACAACTAAATAGATTGCCAAATAAAATGGGGGGTGCGCAGGGGGGTGGCCTCACACACACACCCAAGCAAACTCAGTCACAACTGTCTGGTCCTGGACCCATCGCCGCCTAGCCCCGCCCACTCAGCCACTGACGAAAGGACGCCAACCCCACCACAACTGCCACCACCCACCCGGGCACATCAGAGGGCCCCAGTGAGCCAGAGCAGCACCAGGGCTCGCACCGTCCCACCCCCACCACGGCAAGCCCAAGGTTGCCAGGCCCGACTGGGGACCCCACCCCACGCCTCAAGATAGCACCATCAGGGCACCCCCCCAAGCCACCAACCAGGCAGAGGCCAAGTCACCACCGCAGAGATCCACCCAGCCCCGCAACCCGAGAGACCACCATGATCCCAAGTTCTCAGGTCCCCCCAAGCCCCCCATTTGACCGCCCAAAGCTAGAGGACGGCAGCCTGCCGCCCCTTCTAGGTGATGAGCTTAATAAGAGGGGGCCAGAGAGAATGAGAATCATTCAATTGATTCGTTGAGTCGGCAGACCTTATTTCCTGATATGATCTAAAAGATAATTCCTAAATTGATTGATATTAAGATTAGTTTTCATTTTCCAGTTCATGTGAATAGTTTTCCTTGCGATGCACAACACTGTGAGGACCATTTGTGCTGACTTCCTATCTAAGTTGATTCCATTTAAATCTCCCAGTATACACAGTTTGGAGCATGCAGGGACACTACACTTTAGCCATACTGATTTCTTACAGACCTCCAGCCAGAACTTATGAACAGGTGCAGAGAACCACAAACCATGTGCATGTGTTGTTCGTGCAATGTGTACAGATATTAGAAGGTGCAAGACCCATCCGGAACATCCTTTGTCCTGTATAGTGCGTTCTATGAATAATTTTGTTTTCTATAAGCTGCAAATTGGGATTTGTAGTCATACTGAAGATGTTTGAACATATTTGTGGCCAAAAAAGACTGTTAGTAGTGAGTGATAGATCTGCTTCCCACTTTAACGATGGCAGAGAGATTGTGTCATCTGTCTTTTACAGTACATCTTGGATATTAATTTTGGGGTGCAGACGTTGAGGTATTCTGCTACACCCCTTGGGAGTTGCAAGTCCAGCTGGTGGACAACATACCTCTTGGTTATTACGGATTTGAGTTGATGGTATTCTAGAAATTAACTGCTGCTAAGCCCATATTGAGATGTTAACTCATCAAATGGGATGAATTTTTCATCTTGAATTATATTATCTAAATGTTTTAATGCAGGGGCGCAAGGAGAAATTCCTTTTCTTTTCTTGGGAGCTTAACCCTTTGAATTTTTTTACAGAAGAACATTTAGTTGTAATGCTTTCTGTCTCCACACAAAAAACGTACATCTTCCAGTCCCATCTTTTCGTTTCTTGTTGAGGCATCCTTTCTGTCGGACTTCTTTTCTGGACACTATTACACTTCCTCTGTCTTTCCCCAAGTTTAAATCTTTCCGGAACATTTTTAGGAACCCTTGGAGCTCTTCAAAGTGATTTTCTGGAGTTATTTTATTTGTGGATCTAGCATGAAAATCATCCAGTCTCCCTGAACAAAATCAGACTCTCAATTGTTGATCAATAGTGGGTAAGTTCCCCAGTTCTGGCAGATCTTTAAGGGCTTTTTGTACAATCTGTATCCCATGCATACATGACTTTGGTTGCCTCTATTAGCCTCCCTTGAGAGGCTGAGATACACCTGGTAGCCCTCTAGGTGGTAATTCTCACCTACCAACAACCATAAGGTTGCTTGCGACATCAGAATATTTTTCTGCTCAAATTTTAGCTCCCGTGAGTTTACTTGTTGACATGTCTTGTCCACAGGTTAACAGGTGGATTAGGTTTTTGCAATTTCTTAGAATTTTCAGCCTCACGTGCATTATTTTCTATGTCCTGTTTGTTAAGACATGGTTCTTATTTTGTTGTCCAAGCCAGCAGACCACTTCGGTAATAATCATTGGCCTCCAATAGCCTCCTTAAGTGTTCTGAGAGTTTATTAAATCCCTCTATCATTTCTTGTGAAGCTGAACTTTACAATGGAACTTTTCTTCTTAAGCTGTTGAAGAGTCTTCTCCTGCTCTTCTTCTATGTTGAACTCACAGCTCTTTGAAATTTTGCACTTATGTGTCTACAGCTCTTTAGACTTCCAAGGCCATGTATACTTCAGTGCAAGCTGTAGAGTGGTTATCGACTATAGAGTCATTTTTCTCTGCCTAAACTCGAATAGGAATGTCACCCAACAAAAAATGCTTAACAACTCCATTCAATTTGTCTTTTTATTTATATAGTTTTATATAGTTTCTTGGTTCTTTTACAGTTGTAAATATAGTTTAAGTGATAGGGTAATAAACTTAAATAACGCAAAAATACATGAAGTAGTTTTAAATCCTCATCTCAGCAAACAAATTTGATATTCTTAATATTTAGTACTAATGTACCAAATATTTAAGCACAATCTTGTTAGGAAAAATGTCAAATCAAAATAAATTTACACAACCCTTAATTTACAAAAAGTAAAAGTACACACCAAAACTATCTCTGTGGTAACCAAACATTTAGCAAACTGCAGCCACTCAAAGGTATTTCACTTCCAATAATCAAACCTCTGTCTCTACCTGGAGACAAGGTAAACACATCTACAGGTCCTTTCTCTATACTGCCCTCTTGTGTGCTAATAATTTACCAAACAACTTCCTGAATGAAATAACAGTTCTTTTCCTGTGTAATACAACAATGCTTGGTTGCCATCTATTGCAGAAAATAATTTTGGTTTGCAGCTAAATATTTGATACCAATTATATTTTTCAATTTTGTTTAAATCTCTCAGTTGTCAAACATATCAATTTAAATTTCCCTTAAAGACAACATTTAATGGATGGCAAGGTGGTTAGCCCTGTTGCCTCACATCAAAAGGTTTCCTGGTTAGAGTTTATGGGGAAACAGGAACATTTCTGTGTGGAGTTGCATCCTCTTTTATATAAGTTTGTGTAAATGGGTGAGTAAGACTTGCAGTTCAAAAGCATATGTTGCCTTTAAGAGGTTAGATGAGTCATAAGAGCTACTGTATTTATCATTTACCATACCATTTACTATTCTGAGCTGTTGAAAGATAAAAGTTTCCACTGTACTTTGTTTTGTCTTAATTTTTGTCTCCTCTGAATTTTATTTTTCACTCTGTAGTGGAAATGTGATAAGTGACAGTTTATCATTTTTGGCATCAAGATTTTTTTGTTTTAATCCTGAAAATAAAAATCTGTGTAATCTCTTATTTTGGCTGTTTTCAATATTTGACACCAGTTTTCTAGAGATGCAATATATACAAGTGCTTTCATTTTCTATTTAAATGTTTGTATTAACTAATACTTATGATATTATAGTTCTTAAGTCTATCATTTTTACTTTTTATTTTTAAATAAATCAAGGCATCTAGGTTGACGGTTATTGCACGTGCGATACTGATAATTTGCGGGTGGCCTTTCACTACAATCCTATACTACAAAACTATCTATCATCAGAAATTTAATGATGAACCTGCAGAAAAATGTGCCAAACCATGATCATCCTGCCTTGCCCAGTTTTTGACCTTTGTCCTTCTAAAGCCATGTCCCTTCCTGCTATTGTGCCATCTGTGGAATCACACTCCCATTTCCTTTACTCTTCCTGCCTTCTTTACGCTTCCTGCCTTCTTCTTAACCTGACACATTCCAGAAATGTCAGTCAGTGTCAAATGATCCACAGAAATTGTTAGAAGAAAATGCAAGAGCAGCTATGTAGACTAAACATAAAGCTTCCAAATACATGTGCCAAACATCTTCATTCCTTCACTTTTTGGGGGAAAACAATTTGTGTCTAGAATACTTAAATTAATCAACACAACATTTAGGGTATTTTATTGTATGATAAGTCATGACCACATAATCACCCAAAAAAAGATGAAGTTTTCAGTAATGCAGATTTGTTTATAGTTGAACAGATTATCCTATTTTGCAAGAGGTTCACATTTGCCTGATGATTGCAGGTGATTTACTATACTACAGATTCTTAATGTGTCATTATTCTTTATAGTGATATTACAGGCACTGTCATAAGATACTGTGAGAATTTGCAACTTTGGGAAAAAAAGAAATTTCCAACTTCTCTGTGCTTATGTGAAAAAGAAAACACAGTGAATTATGAAAAGACGTTTAATTGATGCTTCTTAAATGCTTAGAATTCATTCAGTGTAACTCACAGTTACACTATTGTCAGCATATTTTTTTCTGTCTTTTTTTATGTTCGCACATCAGACTGGCTGGTGCTGGCATCACTGAACTTCTGCCGTTTCCCCAGTTCTTCCTCGCTTGCTTTAAGAGTACAGGGTTTGGCCCCTACCTCCACCTGGTTTACAGTCCCTTCTCTGGGTATATAGTTTACTACAGTGTTGATCAAGTTGTTGCGAAAACTCTTACTGAGGAAGTTGTAAAGGAAAGGGTTTGCGACACAGTGGAAAAGGGAGAGACTTTGAACTACGCTAAATGAGAAGTAGAGGATTTCCACAGTGTTGCAGCTAAAAACATGTGGGTCGAGATCATCTATGATAATCAGGAACATGACCAGATGGTAGGGCAGCCAGCACATAACAAACACAAGTGAGTACACATGCACCAGCCACACGTCCCCCCGGCCTTGCACATCTGGCACTGTTTGAACTGCACGAGCAATCAATACATTGCAGGTGATGATGACAGCAGCAGGACAGAGAAACTGGAAGAACAAGGTAAGAAAAGCCACCGACACAAACCATTCAGTATAGTTGTACTCCGGCAGCATATAGCAGCCTGGTTCATCCCACTCAAGAAGATCCACATGGACATTCTCAATCAGAGCCAGAAACAAGGAGAACACCCACAGACCTCCACAGACCACCCAGCGCTGCCTGCCAGTTACAGGGAATAAAGCTGAGGATGATGGTCTTGTCATCGACAGATAGCGTTCTAGTGTCATGAAGGCCAGGAAGAAGGAGCTGCTGTAAAGGTTGACCACATAGATGAGGTTGGTGACCTTGCATAGAAAGTGGCCCCACAGCCAAACCTTATCCATGGTCACCTCCATCATGAAAAACGGCAGGATCACAATCACCATCAGATCTGACAGGCTCACATTGATGATGCAGAACAGGACCCCGTTGGCTGAGTGTCGTCGACGCCAGTTTACCCAGACGACTATCAGGTTCTCCAGCAGGCCAATCACAAAGATGAAAAGGTAAAGCAGGAAGAGGACAATACGTCTGTAGTTTCCATCTAGCTCAATGGTGCAGTCGTACACAAACCATGGTGTGCCATTCAAGAAGTCCAATGAGTGGTTGTGTTCCTGGATGCTCATGGTCTGAAACAAAAGGCAGAGGAAACATATTTCATATCTGGCTATTGTTTAATTTGACTTGAATTATCTTTTTAGTTGTTACAAATGGAAAAGGAGAAGGAGACCACTGGGCAGAATGTTATAATGTTATGGGGGGAGAGACTAAAATTGCTTTTCAGACTACAATTTCACAACCTTCAGAGTGAGACATTTTTGGTCTCACTTAAATGTGCACTATTGATTTGTAAAGAATTAAAATGGTACACTAATTCATGACATAATTTTTTATTAAGAGCACTCACACACTAATGGCACTGTTACGAAACTTATGTCAGTCTCTTAACTTGTCAAAAAGTACTAATATGGATGCCAAGAAGCCAAAAATACGGTTTTTTTTTCCTTTTTTTTTCTAAATTACAATGAGGAATTAACATAATTAAAAATAAAAAAATTCTCAAATTGGTTTGGGAGGCGGAAAATAATTTGAAATAGAATGAATTTTTTTTAAAAAACTGTAAACACAATTTTTAAAACATAAAAAATTAAATCATAAAAACCTTAAAATGACAGATTTCCACCTGCTACTAGGATCTTCTGGAGTAATACACACATAAACAAACATACTAACATATTTAATATCTCCCTAAACACAAACAAAAGTATTAAACTTGAGGCGATCTCCTTTTCCTGTTCCACAACATGATTATTTTTAAATGTATGAAAACACCTTGTACCTTGTTTTGATGGGAAATCTGGAGCTGAAGGGCAGGTTCCTCCAAAAGGCTTGCGTTCTTCAATGTGCAGCACAGTAGTTGTCTCTTTCAGTTCTGATTCTAAGGAATATCTGAGCAATCGAGGAGCCAGGAGGTTTCTCCCCTCCCATTTTCCATTACCACCCTCTTCCCCAAACCCCCAACACACACACAAACACCAAGGGTTACCTAGATTATGTTTAAGTTTGTATCTTTAAAAATGTATTCCAGTAAAAATATCAATTGGTATGTATCGAAATATTTACATACTCCCCTAGCATTTTCAAACTTTATACATGTCATTCAAATGGAAACGGTCTCAATCGATTGCTTTCATATTAAGCAAAATCTTGTGCAGGGCAATTTTGGTCTGTAAAAGGCAGGGAAAACACAAAAGGATGCTGGACATTGGTCCCCCAAAGCCTGGTTTAGTCAATTAACTAGGTAACCTCCCAGGAAACTGAAGTCATCCAACACCTTATCCTGGATAGCCATGATTATGGATTATAGAACCATGAGAAAAACTATCTTTTTTCGCAAGTTCAAGGTGTGGTGTCTGTTCTGAAACCATTCTATCCAGTGATCAACTAGTTTCCGGCTTACTACCTTTTCTCAACAAACAGTCAACAAGTATTTCTTGAATTTATTAAGTGTTTTTGTCAAAAGCTTGTATGATTCGGTACTTTTTTAGAGTAAAGAAAATAGTTCCCACATGGCAGAGAACAATACCAGGAAGTCCCCATCAAACCCTCTGAGCTGATACAGACATAGCATAACAGTTGAGTAGCCTTCCCTTGGCTCTTGTATCTTACCATCCACAGGCATCTTCGCCTTCATATCAAATAAGTGAGTTGGTATTAAGTATCATTTCAATACATGCAGATGGTGATAGATAGTTATCTGGATTTATTAATTGCATAAATATATATATATATACAGGTAAAAGCCAGTAAATTAGAATATTTTGAAAAACTTGATTTATTTCAGTAATTGCATTCAAAAGGTGTAACTTGTACATTATATTTATTCATTCCACACAGACTGATGCATTCAAATATTTGTTTCATTTCATTTTGATGATTTGTAGTGGCAACAAATGAAAATCCAAAATTCCGTGTGTCACTAAATTAGAATATTACTTAAGGCTAATACAAAAAAGGGATTTTTTAGAAATGTTGGCCAACTGAAAATTATGAAAATGAAAAATATGAGCATGTACAATACTCAATACTTGGTTG
>CAJRST010041110.1:18137926-18149639 GCA_907169785.1 Menidia menidia | reverse complement strand
CGTGGATCCTGTGCCTCTCCTGTCTTCCTCCAGACTCTGGGACCTCGATTTCCAAAGGAAATGCAAAATTTGCTTTTGTCAGAAAACATGACTTTGGACCACTCAGCAGCAGTCCAGCTCTTTTTTTCCTTAGCCCAGGTGAGACGCTTTTCGCGCTGTTTCTTGGTCAACAGTGGCTTGACACGAGGTGTGCGGCAGTTGAAACCCATGTCTTTCAAGCGTCTCTTGGTGGTGGATCTTGAAGCACTGACTCCAGCAGCTGTCCACTCCTTGTGAATCTCCCCCAGTTTTTTTTCACAATCTTGACTAGGGCGCGGTGATCCCTATCGCTTGTACACTTTTTCTGACCACAGTTTTTCCTTTCCTTTGCCTCTAAATTAATGTGTTTGGACACAGAGCTCTGAGAACAGCCAGCCTCTTCAGCAATAACCTTTTGTGTCTTTCCCTCCTTGTGCAATGTGTCGATGGTCGCCCTTTGGACAGCTGTCAAATCTGAAGTCTTCCCCATGTTTGTGTAGGCTTCAGAACTGGACTGAGAGACCATTTAAAGCCCTTTGCAGGGGTTTTGAGTTAATCAGCTGATTAGTTTGTGGCACCAGGTGTCTTAAAAATTTAACCCTTACACAATATTCTAATTTTGTGACACACGGAAATTTGGATTATCATTTGTTGCCACTTCAAATCATCAAAATTAAATGAAATAAACATTTGAATGCATCAGTCTGTGTGCAATGAATAAATATAATGTACAAGTTACACCTTTTGAATGCAACTATTGAAATAAATCAAGTTTTTCAAAATATTCTAATTTACTGGCTTTTACCTGTGTATATATATATATATATATATATATATATATATAAGAACGCTTATTCTAGACATTAAGGTTCAATGATCAGCAGAAACTAAATAGATTGACATTTTATCAGGTTAACTCTTGGTAGCTCTTGATGAACAAGCAAGTCTTAAAAACTGTGAACCGCTTCATATAAAGAGAACACAGGAAAATTTGTTTTGGCCGCGATTCATATCAACTGATAGGATATGCTTCCTGAATGTCGTGTTCTTTCTGCTTCCACTGATCGTCAGCAGTTTGCAGTTGACTGACCCTCTTCTATTCTGTGACGTCAACAATCCTGTCTGAGTTCCATTTGATTTTTCTGGCAAAAAAAAAAAAAAAAAAAAAGTAGGAACCTGTCAGCAAATTTTATCTCCTCTGACAAAACAGGAAGGAATCGGTCAGCAGAACTACATTTTTCACTACAAGTGAAGAAACAAGCCCTGCATTGTCCTCATGTTTTGAAAGAACTACTCTAAAGAACAGCTGATAATCTTGCCAGATGAAAACCACCTGTGATTGGTAGCATCAAATCAAATAATTTATAGGTCAATAACATCCTTAACCAAGTTTGCCTTGTCCAATAGGTTCTTACCCTCACATTTTACCTTCACAAATTCAGAAAGTTATTGTAATACTATGTGTGATTTGAGTGGGTTTGTGTCTGCACTCAACCCTAAATGTATAATCTGATTTTGTTTGACTCAATTATACAAAGCTACTGAAAACATTAAGCTAAATAAATAAAAGAGAATGAAAAAGGGAGGTTTGAGTTTTTTTTGCGTTCAATAGTCTGGAAGAAGGACATTTTTATCACTATGGTTGTTCTTTAATATAACAATGTGTGGTTTGTATTTGTAAGGTTTTCTCTACTTTTACTTTCCTACTATTAATACAGAAACAATGTACTCATTCCATATGCATTTTATTATGTTGATTAGCCTAATATCAATATTCAACAAACTTTTCAGTAGACAGGCAGGTGTCTTTGTGATGTTACATGTGCAAACACTTGTTTCCTTCAGAAAGCAGCCAATTTCTGTCAAGATAAGCAAAAGATATCGACAGTGCAGAAATATGATTCATATTTGTTTTTATCAAACTTGTGCAAGATGGCAAAGCTTTTAACAACTTGGAAAAGTTAAGTTTAAGCTTGGAAACAAAGACGAAATGGAAAGAAAATATAAAAACTCATCTTCCTCTTATGCAATTTAACACCCAACACTGAATCGACAGCTGTTAACAATTCACTGTTGCTCTGGATTTGCCCATCTTAGTTTAAACATATACAGAAAATCTCTTAAAGCTTAATAATAAATATATGCATCAAAAGTATTAAATTTTATTGCTACAAATTTTTGTCAGACTAACACATTTCAATGTTTCGCCCCTGCATACTGGTTAACAGTCAATACTTCAGATCTAAGTTGGAATGACTATAGCATGTTCACTGTTTATTATGCGAAAATGTTTGAGATGAAGTCCCGAAATCGTTTGGCATACTGCTCAGGGTGGACTGTGGATATTTCAGCACCAGCCTGCGACAGAGACCGAGAGCAAAACAGGTCATCAGCATTATTTGGCTGCCCTGATTATTGCAGCAAAAAAGCAACAATCAAACTTACTCAGAATGCTATGATGAGTGGCTTAAGGAAAGGACTTCTCCTGTGTCTTTTATGTTACTTACCCCATGTTTGACAGTTTTTGCTGCATGAGCGGCCTTCTTCTTGGTGTCATATTGCGTAAGAACATCTATCAAGCCCATGAAGTACACCTCCCTCTGAGGGGCTCCTAAGAGGAAAAGGTAGGTGTTTTTTACCCATTCCCTTAATAAAAAAAAAGTACATAGCATAAATCCAAATAAAAATATATTTTTTAAAAGTGTAAAAAGCATTTTAATTAAAGTGGAAGTTACTGATTTACAAATTCCTTTCTAAGACTGAGGTGAGGTCAAGATTATGATAAAGATCATGTGAAAATTATATCAATATTTGTGTCATCAGAATATAAACAAGCCTTGGCGGTAGATTTATGATTGTTTTCCTAAACACTGAGCAGTTGCAACAATGGAAATTTGAAATCATCATAGAAGTAGTGTACTGATTTTGAAGTGAAAGTCTATGTTGGAATGACTATAGCATGTTCAGTCGGTAAAACTGCATGGATTTATGCATTTTGTTATGAGAATTTTAAGATTTATTCAATTTTCTATTTGAGAATTTTTGTAGATAGAACCAAGTATTCACCTGAGCAGCACTTCACTGCATACACATCCACGTAGGGATCAAACTCCCCAGAACCTAGAGCTTTGCAGGATGACATGTATCCGGCAATTCCTTCGGGAGAAGTGCCATAAGAGCCCACTGTAGAACACTGCGCCATGCCATTCTCAGACTCTGCTTCTTCTTCATTGGACACCTCCTCACCCTCCTCCTCCTCCCGCTCTGCACGGCCCACATCATGGATACCAAGCAGTAGGCTGTAGTCCATGATCTTCAATTTAACTAAAAACTGATGAAGATGTGAGAAGGATGTTTGCCTCTAGCAAATTCCCAAAAAATCTAATAAAAACTAGTGAATTTCTAGAACTACATATGTTCATACACTTCAAAAGTCAATGAATCAAGGTTCTGAAATGTTTCAAACTAAACGAAATGAGTTTACTGCTTCCACCCAGCTATAATTATTTGCTTTGATGTTCTAAGGCCAGCTTCACCTCAGGCATATTGGTTGTGTGGAATGTAAAGATTTAAATGTTGTGTATTTCCTAACAAATTACAGCATCACTGTGTGATGCACATCTAAGTAATGGTTCAAGCCATGTAGCATTAATTTGAACTTCAGCGTGAATGCACAGAGAAATAAAACATTTAGCTTACCATTTGTGATGATGATTGAGGATAGAGTACAAATGCTTTTTCAGTTGATTTTGTAAAGTAAATGCAACCATTACTAGAAACAGCTGTGTAACATTTGTGTTATCATTATGAGTCATCAAAACATGGATTACAATTTATTAATCATTACAAAATTCAGATTTGAATTGTTCTATCTGAACATAATCCATAGGACCATGACAGATATTCCAAGAAATTATTTTCAAATGATCAAAATTACTGCATTTCATTCTGCAGATTTTTATCTGCATTGCTGTCACCTAAATTTCACTGGGTTATTAGTAAAACAATTGAAATTAAGAATCTTGCAGCCAAAATGACTTGTCAGAAGGGGACATAAGCTACAACTATGCGGTTACAGTAATAAACCACATCAGAATTTACAACCCATAACCGTTACCTCCACATCTCTGTTGAGTTTCTCCATAAACTTCTCCTTCTGCTCCTCAGTTACATACACTTTCTGCATGTTGTTTCTGAAATCCATATCCTTAAAGGTAGGAAGCTCTTTTTCCTTTAGACAAGCAAGATATTAAACAATAAAACCAAGATGAGTAGCAAGAGAATAAAAAAAGACAGTAAAATAAAACAAAACACTTCTCACCCTTTCTTTGTCACTTGCTTCACGATCCACCAGAGAGCCCTTCAAAATTAGATGGATTTAAATAACTTGACTGACACGTTGAGAAATAGCGTGAAATAGCATGAAAGGAATATTTATGAAGTTAATTTTTTTATATGAAATTACAGAAAATGCCTCAGTTTTCACATGAATGTAAAAAAAAAACCTTTTGCGAAAAGAAATATCACACAACAAATAACACATTTTAATTACCAAAATTAGATTAAATTAGCTCTTATGCTGAAATGTACAAATCAAATCAAAACCAATCAATCAAAACCATGACATATTCAACTAACTAATGTCTAAGACATCTTTGTTATTTTGTCAGAGGAGCTCAAAATCAGATTGTGCAATTAAATGTTTGTAGATGCAATTACTACTTACCTTTAGATCGTACTTCCTGTGCACTACCAGTCTGTGGCTGAACATGTTTCTCATGACCATTAGATAGGCTTCCTCACTTTCCACGCTCACTCGATACATACCAAGAAACTGTGGCAACAGTGTGCTGCCATGACACTTTACTATGTGCTACAAGAAAGAAACAAATGTTAGTATCCACGGCAAGTACAAGTTAGGATGCATCAATCAGCTACATTTTGAAAGATAAAACAATGTCACATCATCTGATCTTATGAATATGAAATCTTCACGGATAAACTTCATAATAGCTCTTGGACACTCCATCGGTACTAAAATTACGCAAACATACTAACATGCATTGAAATGTCTCCCAACACAAGTTTCTTCCTTTTTTGTTTGTATACAAGAAAAAAAGCTGACAAGATCAGCCTTTCTCTCTGCAACTTTAAGGCTATTTTATCAATCTCAAAGTCAACTGGAAAGTTGAATATCAAATTTCAATAAGCTTCAGCAATTGCTCCTTGTTGTATCTTGCGATGTTAGCTGAAGTAGAGTCACGACAATCACACTATTAAATTGAGAGCTCAAGCAGTGCTGATCTTTGTTTATTAAGTAGTTCAGAATCATTTGTACAATCAGCTCTCATTGGCTCAAAAGCTGTCCGCAGTGCCAGCTTTCTGTATCAGTTTTTTTTTTTTTTTACTACACCTGCTGTGATTACAGGTGGCTGCAAGATAGGTTGCACTCTTCACAACCTCATAAAATATGACAAACCCCATTGAGAATCAATGCAATATTCTTTAGAGGAAAATGAAGGTCGGTCACCAGACCCAACAACAAGAACAACTGACAGCAAGCATCAAGGAAATCTGGGCTTCCATTACTCCCAGGCAATGCCACAGGCTGAACGCCTCAGGTGATAAAGGCAAATATATTACGAGTATTGAAGATTGCCATATCATTTTGAAAGTACCATATTTTGATTGCCTTTATGTGATCTTAATTTTTCTTTTTTGCAAAAACTGAGAAATGGCTATTTCTTCATAGTATTCAATTCTTTTTATTGACATTACTGTTAATTGTTTGATCAACAAAATGTTGAACTTTATGTACTCTTTCAGACACAGAAACACTATTCAGGCGTTACCTGGTGATATTCTGACAGAATGCTGTGCATATCTGCAACATCCTCACTGGAAATTTGCTTGATAAGCAATGTACGATCATAGGAGTTGAGGAGCAAACCCTCCCCTTGATCATCAATACTTCTCAATGGAGGGCTACGTGTCAATGAGACCTAGGCAAAAGACCAAAAGCTCAGTAAGTGTAAAATTAACCTCTGTCAGGCTGTAGAATAAAATTAAAAAAAGATTTTTCACTTCATAGAAAGTAAACTTACCTGGTAGTCCAGATCTTCAATACCAAACCGTTCCCTTAGATTTCGGAAAACTTGTGGGCAGTATTCTTTGAACTTAAAATGTCCTGGTAGGTTTTCCCTGCCAAAAAGGAAAATAGGTTACTCTTGTTTTTTTACAACTGCATACGGCATACACAGAGATACAAAAAACATATCACACATACATGGATATATAAATTCAAATTAGGGGGTGTGCTGTCCTATGCAGAATGCACCAAAATTAAGTGGAAACTAGAAAAGAAAAATGGAACCAAGAGAGATTCAACTGAGGAGGTAGAGCCTGGGGACCCTGGGTCAGGCTATCCAATCTCTGTGGCTGAGGTCACCAAGGTGGGTAAAAAGCTCCTAAGTGGCCGGATCCCTGGAGCAGGATGCCAGGGGTAGATTAAATTTGGCAGGAGTTCCTCAAAGCTCTAGATGTAAGCTTGTTAGCGGTTCCACTGGATTGACAAACCATAGTGGTGGTTCCGCTGTTCAAAAAAAGGGGACCATAACATCATCCCGAGTTGAATGACAAAGACCACAGTTAGCCACCAGCAGCAGACCAACAGACACTGCAATGCTTCACTGAACTATCTGCAAACTCAGAATGGTTAATAACACCTTCTTTAAAAGTAATAATGATGATTTTTTTTTTTTTTTTTTTAAACATCGCTTGCTTCATCGCTAAAGATGGCCTTTCAGTGTGGTGGAGAACGAGGTGTTCATCTGCATTTTGCAGACAGCGGAGCCCAGGTACGCCATATCAGTTTTCCATTGAGACAGCTGTGCCAAGAGACTTAAAGAAAGGTCACCAGTGCCTTAACCAAAACTACCAGAGTGGTACTAACATGTGATGCATGGACAGCAATAACAACCCAGTCTTTAGTGACACTCAACGCTCACTATATAACTGATATGTGGCTGCTTGAGTCCTGCGTTTTGCAAACTCGTATGATGTACAAAAGCCACACAGCTTTGAATGTCAATGCCATGTTTCATGTCATTGCTAATGAATGGGAGCTGACTGTAACTGACCTGGTAATTGTGACTGATAATGCTGCCAATATGCTCGCTGCGACATAGATTGACAACTTGGCACACATGTTTTGCCCACATGCTCAACTTGCTCAGCGATCTGTGGCGCTAACTACACTGTAGTGGGAGGATCAGGTGAATAATGGGTTTCTTTCACCGTATCACCATTGCAAATCACAAACTGCAGGAGAAACAGACAGTAATGGACAGTGGACAGTAATTTTGGACACAATTCATGTACAGTTCTATTGTAGCAGGACGATTTTCATGAAAGGTTTATTATTTAATCTTTATTTTCTTATGTTTACAAAAGGGCATTTTTATATGAGTTATTTAATCAATATGGAATATTGTATTTGCTATAGTTGCAATAATTCAATTTAAGCATGGATTAATGTTTCAAATTGAATACATGTGAGAAAGACAGTAGGATGTCTCCCATTTATCATTCTGTGTTGCAAAACAGACAATAGATTATAAGGATCCTTTACACACCTATAGATTGAAGCCAAGATCCTTATAAATCAAATGGTTCTGAATCCAAAATTGATTTTGAATTGGGGCCCCAAAAATTGGAATTGAATTGAGAGACAGTAAAAGATTCCCATCCCTAATATAAATATAGTACATTTAAGTTGTATTTCTATCTTACTTGTTGAACAGGTGATTGTTGACTTTGATCTTGGTATTGGCTTTGAAGTCATCCGGTAGCAACATGACTGGCACAGGCACCTGGTTGAGATCATTTATCTGTCATATGGGAAAAAAAAAAAAAATCATCAATTAGTCTTCCTTTTTTAAAGAGACATGTTACAAGTTTTTTAAGCTGGCTAATTAAATTAATCAGGATGGCTAATAGTGTTGCCTGAGTTTGGAGGTACTCTTGTAAGATGTTTCTGTCAAAAGGTATGATGTGGATTTAAAAAAAAGATCAAAAGATCATACCAAGTAATTCCCATCTCATGAGCATGTTTTTCCTTGTTTTTTTCCCCATGTTTCATATTTTATACTGGAACATAACAACACCTGTTCATTTGGTGCTTCCACACTTATGTATTCTTCAGTCAACTGCATCCATTCATTATCTGTACTGCTTACTCCTAATAGGGTTGCAGGGGAGAGCTGGAGCCTTTCCAAGCCAACATTGGGCGAGAGGCAGGCTACACCCTGGTCATTTTACTAGTCCATCAAGTGGAGAGAAACAACTACTAGGGTTGTCAAAAGTATTGATACTCAAAAAAGTATAGATACTAAAACCTTTCCGGATACGATACTCATTTTCAAAAGTATCGATACCCACCACCCCCGCGACGCTGGCGCAACCGACCGGCTTCCACCAGTGCCACCTAAACAGTCATTCATCTAGAGTGCAGAATAGAGGAAAATGCACTTTCTGGACACTATGTGATTGAATAATTCTGTGCACTTTTCAGTTTCTGACATTTTTTTGTAACAGGTGCAGCTGTTGAGAATACAGCATTTATTTTTGTTTGTTGACTGGTTTGGCTGGTGTCATTGTTATGTGTGTACAACACAGCCAAGAAAGCAACACTTAAGTTAATTTTTTTTTTTTTTTTTGTTTTGGCTGGTTTTTTTTTTTTTTTTTTAAAAAAAACCAAAAAAAGAAAACTTTAGTTTATTTTTTTTTTTTTTTTTAATCAAGCTTGCTTAATATTGTGCACAGCATACAACCTCAAAATACTGTTCTTATTGTTTATTGTATTTATTTATTTTTTTGTTTTTGATTTATCATTAAAAATATTTCTGTAAAATTGTGGGGTCTTTGTTTTTATCCTTGTGGTTTCGAAAATGGTGTCGAATATAGAATATCTTCCTGAGTATAGGTATCGAGTTGAAAATTTTAGTATTGTGAAAAAACTCTAACAACTACACACTCACTATTAGGGGGCAATTGAAAGTGTTCAATTACAATAGCATGCATGGTTTTGATGGAAGGAAGCCATATTATCAGGAGAGAATCCACACAGACATTAAGGACAACACTAAAAGGTCCCCGTCCCCCAGGGAGGTGACGATGCCAACCACCACATCACCTTGCCATCCCCCAGTCAATGGCAACCAAAGTCAAATACATGCCAAACAATTCAATGGGTGATGCTTAATTTAATTTTAAACAAATGCAAAAAAGGGACTTGGATCAGATATAGTTAACTATAGTTGCTATACTTCATGTTCAATCACTGACAATTATGGGAAGAACTCCAAAAATATTCTTACTGACTCGTAAATAAGCTTAGGAAGTCAATTTGAAATTCTACTAATTGAACTGGGTTAGATCAGGATTGTGACTGCATCTTTGCAGTGTTGTGAAATGACATTTTGTGATTTGATTCTTTATAGATAAAACATCCTTGAACAATACAATGGGAAATCATGTGATATATCATATAGTAAAATGCCATATAATTTGACATAGTGGGTGCCAAACTATGATGCATTTCAGGATGTGAAAACATACAAAGGCATTTTGAGGTAGGAGCTTCTAAGTCCTATGATATAAACACAGATGTATGTCACCACATAAAAGTGGCATAAAACAATGTTCTAAGGGGAATTTGTGAGCCAGTCTATATATTGTTCCATACATAATTAATTTGTGAATGGCTAACGAATTCGGAAAAATGTCCTTAAACCAAAAAAAGATTACAAAAGTGACAACCAAAAAAAATCATATTGGATTATGTTTTACCATTTCTAGAGTAAAAAAAATATGTTTGACTGTATGACTTGGGCAATGCTACGAATAAATAAAGACATTTAAATTAGGTCTTTACTTGGTTTTCCGGACTAATCTGAATGACAAAATAACTATAAAACCCGGGTCCGAATAAAGAGAAGTTAATTGCAGCAGAAGTGATACTAACCATGTCAGAATTCGGGCCAGGTGGAGGTAGCGAGATACTGAAAAAATGTAATGTAAATCAGGAAATAAAGAGGCATAAACGGTATGGCCCTGTCTGTAACAGCCCATTAAAGTACCAGGTAGGAGGTACACCTGTGGTTAGGTAAACATATGTAAACGTATCTTTGAAACTGCCCATCAAATGTCACTAAACCTGTCCCATATTTGAGTGTTATTCAAGGAAGTGTTATTTAATGTGGGAGCCTGCAAATTGCCTCTTACGTCGACACAAAGAGTACACCCAATATTACAACTACATTAGCAACGTTAGCTTCCAATAACTTACCGAGTGATTGACACCCCACATGAAGACGCTCAGGACAGGGTCACTGGCTCGAAACACTTTCACCTTCTGCTGCACGAAGTGTTTCTTTTTTGTCTTCGTTTTGGGCGCCAGGATTACCATAGGACTGGTTGCGGACCCCGAGTTACCGAGTGTAGCCATTGCCCTGTTCCCTCGTCCCCTCCCCGTGCCAAAACTACTGCGAGCAGTTACACTTCCTGTTCGACCAGGACAACAACTCCACAGTGTTGTTTCTCCAAACGTCCAATTAACAAATATGATGTTATTTGGTTGTTTGATGTTGTTTTCTAGCAAACAATTTAACTTTTAAGATAGCTAAAGTAATTACTTAAGAACTCTCCAATTTCTCCAACCTTTAACGGCGAGTCCATCGCAGCTCCCTCTAGCACATAATTGTCTATAAGTGTAGATGGTGGGTTCAAGATTGACGGAAGCCAGTGGCCAAAGAAAATTGGTCTTTATGTGTCAGGTGACACCAAATGAAGGCAGGATCCTCCTTTTTTTTCTATGATGCGTTGGATGTACCCAGGGCTGTTGGAATTTTCAATTCTACAAATTAGTTCATTCTTTTTTATAGATCTACACCAGAAAACAGAAAACACCCACATAAAGATACAAAACCCCATAAACTTCATAAAACAGATTAAATAGACAGTCAAGTCAGCTAAAGATACGCGAGAGAAGGAGAGAACGATTGGCTTGTTCTATATTCAACAGAAAATACAAAGACTCTGTGATGAAATGAGATTTTTACTAAAATTTTCAGGAAATTAATAATGGCAGCACTTCAAGGTCTTCTTTTGTCAAGCTTATCACTCAAAGCGTCTCTACATGCCCCACTGACCTATTTGTGCATTCGGACATATCAGCCCATAAGGTTTTTTACTATTGACTACGGTACATTTTCCTCTGGCATACACATTTATAACCTGAAGCATACATTAGTGGGTGAACAGGGTGCCAATGGGCACTTCAACTTGTGGCTCGAGTCAAACATCCAACTTTCCAGAATGGTGAAGTCTGCTCTTCCTGCATGAGCCAACCTAAGCGAGTACTCTATTTTGATTTTTCAAATGTCAAGGAACCTTAGATAATAAGTCATTTGTTAATAAAACTGGATGTTGAGGCCAGAGTGTGACAAATGTAGTTATGTATTATTTTCGTTATACTCTGCGGTGGACAAACTTTCTTTCTCAGTTTCTTTACATGTGTAAAAGTAAAGATGGAGTGAGACAGACAGACAGACAGACAGACAGACAGACAGACAGACAGACAGACAGACAGACAGACAGACAGACAGACAGACAGACAGACAGACAGACAGACAGA